>SSNR01000094.1:1856478-1954646 GCA_006937965.1 Callopanchax toddi
GGGGGGGGGGGGGGGGGGGGGCTCATATCATGCTCACACACTTCCTATGCTTTCTGTGAAATGTTCTGTTCTGCTCCAGAATTTGTTCTCTTCCTCAAACTTGAGCCATTAAGTAGAGTCATCTCTACTACAGGTAACGTCTCTGTTGCCATGGAGATTAGACTCCAGCCAAGCTCAGGTTGGTGTTAGAAAGAGACGGAGTAACAATCAGGCAATCAGCATCCCCAGTGCAGTAAAGGAGGGGCGTGAAATGGTGCATCTATAGAGGTCTGACGGACTCAGAGAGGGAACACTTGATGTTCTTAATGTTTATGATCAAATCAGATGTTTAGCTTCAGTGTCACAAAAATGCACCTCCCAGATGAATAGTCTGAACATTTTAAAGTGTCTTTATGTGTAAATGGTATAAATGATTACTACTCTGTTGTAATTGTAGATAGCCTCCTGAACAACCTCAGTTTAGAGAAATAGTTCATGTGCCTGATGAGCTAACATTTAAATCAGGGGAGGGGAACCTCCAGCCTCCGGCCCGTATATTTTATCAGGCTCGCCACGCTATGCCAAATAAATAAGCTCAGATGGAAAAAATATCCACAACCAACAGTGTTTCTGTGATCAAATCATCTCATTTATCTGAGCCAGGATCAGAGTCAGCGAACACAACAGCTGTCCAACGTCAGTAAGAGACGAGATAGGGAGACTGAAGGGTGTCCATCATGGCGACTGCAGAGAAATAATGATCCAGAAAACTGCATTTTTTAAGAGAAATTAATAAGTGAGCATTCTTTTCATTCAAGTGAAAATCAAACCCGTAAATTTAGCTTGTGTCGAGGTTCTGGTCATGATGGAGTCTGATCTGGAGAAACATTACCAGAGTTCAGACCGAACTGGAGGAGTTTAACGGACACACTGATAAAGTTACAGCGTGCTACGGGTGGCTGTCTTGGGATGAGGAGGAGTTTTCCCAGTCTGCCCCGATCTGCTGTCCATACCTGATCAGCACCAAGGACAGTGACAGAGCAAGCTGGGTCCTACACTCCCTCCAGTTCAGCACTCTGGACAGCGGCACGCTGATCTTCCAGCAGCTGCTAATAGTCAGCCTGATCAGTACACTATAGTGTTTAAAAGGCCCAGGCTGCCAGATAGACGGGGGACCCAGAACGGTACTGACGTCCCCTCAGTTAGCTGTGGATTCACAGACCCTAGTAGCGACTTGGTAGCGATTTAGTTAGTGTTCTTAGAAGAACTAGTAGTGCAGGACTCTGCTGCTCGTTAAAGAGCTATTTTTGTTTACCTTTGGTTATATTAAATTCCATCCTCGAGATTAGAGCATCCTTAGTTAGTTTTTAGAAACATCTTTAGTTTAGTTTAACATAGTATTAAAATAATGATTTAGGTTTAACTGTTTTTTCCTGGGTTGTAGATTTTTCTCCCCAGCGTTTTGTGTTTGTTTATACTCCCGTTCTTTAGTTGAAGAGAGTTTTTAGTTTTTTTTAACTCCTTCAGTTCAGCAGTTCCTCTTCCTGCTCGTTTGTGATTGTGGGAGTGAGAAATAAACATTTTGGTAAACCTTTACAACCTTGTCTGAAGCACGTTTTTGTTAGACCCCTGTGTTTACTCCTAGACATTTAGAGGGGTCGTAACACAGCGCTTCATCTGAGTCTGGATAAGTAATCAGATCACCAGACCAGAGGTCACACAAAAAATACAGGGTAACTAATCTTTTTAAGTACATTAAAAGTATTGGTCTTTTGGTTTTGAGCTTTTAATGTAATATTCATGTTGAACAGAACCTCACATCCTCACTGACTCTAATGAGCTCCATTCGTTAAACCTGACTAAATCCAGCAGCGTTTATGAAGACCTGGATCTGGTTCTTGTTGCTGTTGGACTCAATTTTATTTTCAAGACCAAGAAACCAGAAAATAATCAGCAAATATATTTTGTTGTAACTTTATTTGTTCAGTCAGTGAATTTTGAGCTGAAAATGCATCAAATGAAATGTAACTTTTTATCTGAGACTCAAACAAACTTCCACCTCAATCAGTAGCCAGAATGCAACCATGTTACCAATGAATCTCCGACATGTAAAGATCAGTCCAGTCCAGAAAAAATAGGTCAAAACACAAACATTCAGTTCATCAAATAAACAGATCAAAATGACAGGAAAACACGACTAAAAGCTGGTGAAGAGTAATCAGGATCTGTGTTTTGTAGCTCTGAGCAGCAAACAGATGGATGCTGCTGAACGCTGCTCAGGTGAATCCCTCTGCTATCACCATTCTGTCTTCTGACAACCATGTTGGAATTCCTTAACATGAATCCAAACATGAAACAAAAAATGTATTTCAAAAAGTCAAGTTTTGTGATGAATAAGACTAATGATTTATTATTCATTTAAACTGTGTCTATTTTGGGCTGGAATTTGGTAAAGTTACAGCTTAGTTTAATCATGCCACTGATCTGAAGTTTTAAAGAATCAAGTGAAAGCACAAGCATTTTCGTGTTAAAGATACAAGTGTGAGTGCACCATCATCCATGGCAGCGCTGCTGCTGTAGCTGAGTCATGGTTGGGTTTATGTGTCAGGTATGTGAATTTTCCTCACTATCATGGAATTTAACCCCTCGTGGGCTGTTGCTGCAAATTTGCCTCAAACCTTTTCCAGCCTTAAAGCAGCCAAGTGGGGTATTAGTATTAGTAGTATTAGTACTTTTAATGTAAACCTGACATATTCAGTCCTCTCCAGTCTTCTCTATTGCAGGATATACAGATGGGAAGGGACTATTCTACTCTTTTTATTATAATCAAATAAATATATTGTTGCTATATTAATATTAGCCAACAAATAGTTTAAGTTTTAAAACTAAATTGTTCTATTATTATTAATATTTGATATTTTAAGCTTTGTGTCTCAGTATGCTATAGGAACACAGGTAGATACACCAGGATGTGACTGGTCTAAGTGGTGAATTCCTGGTATCCTGGTTGGTATTCACTGATGATCTGTGGTTTACCATCATTAGAAAGAACGACTGGAATGGACTCTTGAAGCTTTGGATTTCTAGCTTTTTACGTATGAAAACAAAAATGTGCAATCTGATGATTTGTTAAATATGATTTTTGCAAATTCAAGTTGTTTATTTCTTTTTTAAAGGAGTTCCTGTGAATCACATAAAATGCAAGGCTTGTTTTTTGTGTTTCACTTTGAGTAAATTCAGTGCAGACCAACCTCGGGCGCTGATTTTGAACCCTTGGCCTCTCTTTCTTTCTTTCTCCCTCCTCACTTCGTTACCTCCATCAGCCTGACTCCATCCCTGTACAGACAGTAATTAATGACCCCGGTTCGACACCCACTCTTCCTGAGGCTAGCTCTGAGCTGCCTCGTTACATCTGCAGGCAGCAAAGTGCCGTTGTGCACATGCACACTTATTGGCTTGGATTCCTGTTTGCTTTGTTTCTGTGTGACAACTGAACTGTGATCGTAGCACTTCCCTTCTCTTCTGTACTTAAAAACAAACTTTCGTTCTTCTCTTGTCTTTTTGATTTCCTTGTGCGGGCGAGCAACCACGCATGTTTTAGAAGAAATCACTGACTCAAAGCATCAGAGGGAAATAGGCTGTAAATGTGATGGAGACGTCTTTTCCATTAAAACTTTCAATTATGAGGCGGATTTGGTTCCTATGTGGGTAGAATAATCTTTAATAGTAACTGGTTTAATTAATGGGAGTTACAGAATGTGAGGAAGAGTGTCAGATTGGCTCTTTGTTATAAACTAGAGCGTGCAAATGGATGTTATGGCTTATTTTGCATCATTTTGTCGACTTTAAGTGTGTAAGTTGGCAGAAACAGACTTCCTCTCTCCCTGTCCTACATTCTCCCTGCTCCCCTCCTTCCTCTCTCTCTCTCTCTCTCTCTCTCTGTGCCTCCTAACCTTTCTTTCTCTTTCTCTTTCTGCTCCCTTGCTCTTTGTTTCTTGAATTTTCTCTTATTCTCCCTGCAGCTGTTTCCCTCTAAACTCAAATCAATGTGCTTGTTAGCAGCTTCCCAGATTTTTAGAGCATTTCATCACTCCTATCATTAGTTCTACCCCTCACAGACAGACACCACAGTTGAGCACGCTCTTGGTAAAGACTTCCAATACTCTTTGTCTGGAATCTGAAGAACTTTGAGGGGGAGAAAAACTGTTGTAGCTTTTGGGTGTCTGGTATTTCAGGGGTAATTCTGCTTTGATGTGTGACATTGTGATTTTTCTTACCTTTAATAATGGATGGAGAGTTTTCTAAAGTAAAAATGTGGATCAAAATGAGTTGAACTACTGATGTCAGGTGTTGGATTGTTGTAATGGATCTCCTGATTTCTACTGCCTGGGGTCATACTGTGATGCAGAACCAACTCTAAGCACTTTTCTCTTTAGTAGGAGGAAAAACCAATGAAAATGTAAACAGATTATCCCATCACATGACTTCTCCTACCACTGCTATGCTGACGACACCCAGCTCTACCTGTCATTCCCACCTGATGACCTCACAGTCTCAGCGTGAGTCTCGGACTGTCTCTCTGATATATGTTGATGGATGAAAGCCCATCATCTCCAACTCAACCTCTCTAAAACTGAACTGCTCGTCATCCCAGCCAAACCAACCATACAACACAATATCTCAATCCAAACTGACTCCCTTTCTCTGGCTCCATTGGTATCTCAAAATCTGGGTGTTGTGATTGATGACCAGCTAACCTTTAAAGATCAGGTTGCCTCTGTTGCTCATTCGTGTTGCTTCCAGCTCCTGGTTCAGACTATGGTCATCTCCCGCCTTGACTACTGCAACGCCCTTCTAACTGGTCTTCCAGCCTGGACTGTGAAACCTCTATAAATAGTCCATGCACTTCACTCTATGCTGGTATTCTTTTCCTCCACTTTCACCTCAGAGACTGACTAGTGTTCATCTCTCTAAGTACTGTAGTTTGTTGTTAGCCTCAATTGTAACTTCTTAGTTACATTATCAGTTGTATGTCGCTAAGTCTGTAAATCTGTGCTGTAGAAAGTATTCAACCATATCATCACCCTCCTAAAATAATGTCATTTGTTCACGTTTTTCAGAAAAAAGAAAAATCTGAATCAAAAAAGTTCATGATCTTCAATAATTATTTCAAACACAAATGTTAAGACAATGAATGACTAGTGAGAGACAAATAACGCTGTCAGTAAGTTATGCTATTTAGATAAATGAATTACATTTTATTTAAAACAATTTTAATATGTGAAAAACAACAGTCAAAAATAGAAAATAAAAGTGGGAATCATACACAAAAATAAAAGTGTTAAGTGTCTTAATTTCAGCTCTACTGACACATTTATAATTGTATTAATTAGAATCGATAGAGCAACAGGACAACAGCCGTGCCCTATATACATGTAGGTGTTGTGTCGGGGTCTATAGAGGCTAGGAGGTTAGCTTCCAGCCTATCTGACGGCTGTTCTCACTTTTTCATATGAATGAATTGAACACAGCGTTTATGTGAACTAGTCACTCAGTAAAAGGAAGGAGAGTCGACACATGCTGCTGGTGGATGCAGCACTTTGGTTTTTTTTGACTCCACTCATCAAAATGCATCCAAACCACTTGGTCAGGATTAGTAACCTAAACTGTTGTACCAATAAAAGATATCTGCTTCTGTTTCTGTTCTGGGATTTAGTACAGTCTATTGAAACACTACTATTACCCACATTAACAGGCTCCAGATCATTTTTAGGACTGCTGCAGAACCATACAGCTGATAAAGATTACATCACACAGGTCTTTAGGTTTAGCAAATACAGACACTGTACAGGAAGCTTTACTGTTAAAGGAAGAAAGAGTCATTTAAGATACTATTAATAATGAAGGAATAATAAAATAAACTGTTCTGTCTGTTTAAGGAGTTTGTTTAGGTTATACATGTTTATAAATGTTTTTACATTTATGCTGCCGTAACACACTAATTTCCTTCCATAGGTTATACAATTGTAAATCTTTCCATCTCTAATCCTGCAAACGAGACATTTTCTGAGGTGCTACCTGATTAAAAAGACATGAGCACCACCAGCCTTGGTGTGTGAAGACTTCTCAATCTGAATCACTGGAGACAGCAGGTTTAAAACCTGCAGTGATGACACACATAGAATATTTAATATCACGATAGAAATAAGAAAACCCTGGCGGAGCAGCACCTGTGTGGAGTAGAAAGGCGTTTTCCATTTTGGTGTTTGTGCCGCCTTCGGCCGTCTGAATAGGAGAAAGGCTAAGTGAGGTCAGGCTGTTGGCGGCGGGGACACAACAGTTAGCTCTGGCTGAATGAAGTGAAGCAAAAAAGAGGGGCTTGATGGACAGGCGTTGCAAAAGAATGTGCATCAGCCAAGGTTGGTGTGTTGCATAGGTGTGTGTCTGTGTTTCCTCATCTCGGCGTCTGGCTCTGGGGTGAGAAATAGTGAATAGTCTCCAAGGCCTGTAGACACATTGAACCGCGCTCCAGTCAAACTGACACTATCAGCCGTTAATCAGCTGTCTTTTCCTCACTGAGCTTTATTTTCACAAGGAGTTGCCCGAGGCAGGCAGGATAGGACATAAGAAAGGAAGAGACAAAAAACAAGTAGAACTGTAATCTCACTCGGTGACACATTTAGCCTCTCCTGAAGTCAATCCTTCCCTCTACAGCTCCCTAGAATAAACTGTTAAGCTTATAGGAAAGGGTAAAAGAAGACAAGTCCAAACCCTTAACGAAGTAATAAATTAGGATTGTGAAGAAAAACTTAAGATACAAAATGTGTCCATGTTAGTGAGTTTGTCCTCTTTCTTCTAAGGTTATATAAATTAGGATTATGTAACAGTTAGTCTGACCTAATTCAAATTAATTAGGAAACAGTTTGAATGGTTTTAACTTTTATTCATTCAAAGTAAACCTTAAAAAGCAACAGAAATAAGGAGAAATCTTTGAGACTACTAAAGGTACCAGAGAGAATTAAAGAAGTCTTGATGCATTTGCTGGTGATGTTTATGCTGTAAATAACCATGTAATGTCAAAATGATGATTGTTTACAAAATGATGTTTTATGAACATCTATAGAATTTTTTAATAGACTTTACTGCTGACTGCTTTTATCGCTAATCAGTTTGGAAAGCTGCTCACTCTTTCCTCAAACAGCAGCCATTAGGAAGCTATCTACAATGGATAAGATGGTAAATATTTATAACTTTATCACAGGTAAACACAATTATTTCAACTTCAGTCTTCATCAGAAGTGTCACAGGTCTCTTTGTCGGCTTTTTATCCTGTGAGCATGGCATTGTTGCTAAATATTCTTTGAAAGAGGGAAACCCAGGTGTGAGAGACCTGGTAGGAGTAGGACCCCTCGCCGCGGTTGATTGTCCAGTGGACTCGTTTCCTGATCTCGATCCCTGATCCAAACCATCTAACGGAGATAGGCGTGTCCAACCTGACAGGTCGCCTGGGTTAGACACGCCTTTCCAACTGAGGATGACTGCAGCTGACAGTTGATATGTGCCAAGTTGAAGTTAATCATCTATTTCTACATCAAAAAATGACTTAATAGTGGAATAAAAAACCAATTAAGAACCATCTACGATGTAACCAGAGAATACAGATTTTCTAACATCTACTGTAGTTTGTGTTTTGAATGTTTGGTGTGAATTTAGTGACACTATTGACAGTATATTGTTGTTATTGTTACAGTCAGATGCTGTAACAGCCTCAAACCCCTCTTTTTTTCTTCTAGTGTTGTGCTTACTTCTGTGTCCCCGTTTAGACCGACCCCCTTCACCTCTACGCTGACACACAGCTCAACACAACACCTGCTGCACACAGACACTAGGGGTGTAAGAAAATATCGATATTGCAATACATCGCAATATTTTCTGTTACGGTATTATATCGATATTGTGATATCCGTATCGCGATATTTTGCTGCATCAAAATTCAAAGCAAATTATCAATTTTTATTTTTTTTAAAAGTGATGAAACCATTAATGATGACAGTAATTTTTGTAGTAAAATTAAAAGTATGACCACTAGTTGGTGGCTGTTTTCACCTTCTTCGTTCCAGTGGATCAACTAGTAATAAAACAGGATGTGTTATGGATGAAAGAGGTTGAAGTTTTTAGAATGCTGTGAGTTTTTCTACTCTTAAATCATGTTTTAAAAATCATAATATATGGTCTTACTCATAGTATTGCATTATATTGCAATATATCATATCGTCTGTCCTGTATCGCGATGCATACAGTATCATATCGGCAGATTCTTGCCAATACACACCCCTAACAGACACTGTGTTTTAGTTGTTAAGATTCCTATTAATATCTTATTGTCATTCAGCATCATGTTAGAGACATGAGAGAATGAAAGGTGCTACTCAGACCAGTCCAAAAATAAAAACCTGAAGTCGTTAATAAACATCTGAAATGTTAGAAACAGAGTGTAGCAGACTTCAGAGCCTCACAGGAAAAAAGTTGCTCCTTGGTTTTATTGTTTGGGCTTTGAGGCTGCTCAGTCTTCTGCCTGAAGGAAGTAGGCTCTTCATCTAGAGAATGGAGGATGCTCTTGGTCATTCTTTGAGTATTTTTGAGTTTAACATCTGAGGAGTTCACTTTTTAATCAACTGGCCCTTGGTGTGATCCCCACTTAAACAAGTTCATGATACGACTTCAAAGTTAGAGGAAACATGATGAGAGATCTGGTACAAAGTCACTAATGTTGTGAGGGGCAGCTGAAAGAATTAAACCCTTTATTGGGAAAGAGCAATAATGAGCCCTGGCTTGAAAGATTATGAACCATTAAATGATTTTTAATAGGCTCTCAGTGCAGCGGTGCACAACCACTACTGATAAATGAGTGCATAGCACCTGCCTGTGTAAGTGCACGGTCATATTTTTTTACATTAGGAAGATGTACAGTCGTGCATTAAAAGAAAATAAAAATAGCTACATCGTCAATTATGTGCATCATAAAACTGAACACATGGGGGAGAATCAAATAGCGTGTTATGTTCTCACATTCTGGCTTGTTAGCCCGACTTTTTCTTACAAATTTGACATCTCTAGTGTCCATGAGCAGCATGTACTGCAGGTCAGTGACCAGTCTAGCTTTTTGTTTACTGAATTAAACTAAAATACAATTTATAATATGAGCCATTCACAGCTAAAATGAGACCAGAATGTATTTTTTCCATGTTTTTAACAAGCTTGGCAGTGATCCTTAGTTATATCAGAGCCCTTATTGCTTCTACTTTTGTTAAAAGTGGAGCAGCTGATATGAGTCAAGCATTCTTCATACGATTCCCTTGGAGCTGTTAGGAGTTAAGATAAGATCCTAATGCATTATGCACAATGATACAATCCTTTTCATGGAGGCTTCAAAGGTGCATGCTGTCAAAGCCGGGCTCAGACTAATGTGAGCATACCTGACATTTCTGTGGCCCATGCAGGAGAAAATTGGGCCATTTTAAAGCAGCCAGGCTTGAAATTAGGTGGAGTGAAGAACTGTGTTGATTTCACTAAATCTAAATAGATTGCTGTCTCTGCCGTCACCTTTTGCTTTTTGTCTGTGATTTTCCACTCTGTCTCTTGCCTTTTGGGGGGTATTTGTGTGTGTGTTGGGCTAAGCAAATTTTGGATGATGGCTAAGGTCAAGAACCTTAAATCAACAATAAAACACCTTAAAATTCCTGCATTTTTATCAGGCACATACATGTGTCCTCTGTGAGAAACCCAAATTATGCAAAAATCGAGACAAACACACCGAATAAGCAGAGCGTCTAAAAAAGCAATAAATAATAAAAATCCCTCATGTATTTTAAAGCTGCGCTGAGAAATCTTCAAACAAGCTAGGTATCGCTAGCTATTTTACACAAACACGTCTCAGAGCTCTCACTCCTCCCGTCTGGTATAATCCTTACGCCGTGCCTCCTCCAGACATGCGACCGCACATTGCCACAGGAACAATAGAGAGCAAAACATCAGTCGTTAAAACGTTCCACCAGGTTTTTCCTCTTTCTACGTCCAAACGTTTTTAGGTTTCTGCTAGCTGGAAAGGTGTTTTTCTTTTGGGGGGCTCTGGTATTTTTTCATAAAAGTGAAGCTCCAACAGCCGGCTGTTTCGGTCCTTCTCTCACTTTCGGGATGTTCTGCTTTAAAATGCTCCAGCAGCATTAATGGAGGATCCAAGCAGTGAGGAAGTGAGGCGCTTCAGCGAGACAGACAGCTGGATTGTCCAATAGTTGCTTTCCGTCCAAAACGTATGATTGGCTGAGGTTTTTAGAGAACTGTGAGGGAACCACCTTATTGAATTCTTTCTTTTTTTTTTATTGCCAAAATATATTTATATCTATACTGTATGTATCAGTCCTTCTCCACTTTCAGTCTGATTTGTCTTTGTTTATAACACTATTTTTAACCATGTAACCGCTTTAACCGCTTTCATAAGACACACTATCCTGGCAAATCAGCCTAATACTGCCACCACAGTGCGTCTTATGAAAGCGCCATGGTGGCATGGTGGAGTTTTGCGGCATTCGTGCCGCCAAGCCTGGTGGTAATATTGCTGCAACGCCAGACTTGTGAATGAAGATTACGCCTTGGCGCAACCAACTTGGAGCAGCTTGTGTGTGTCAACCAGCTTCTTCTACGACCGCTCCTTCTCAGCCGCACCACAACTGGATGTGAAGTCCATCAGTGTTTGTTGATCGCGGGCTGCACAATCGGGACCGCGAAAGCAAAGGCGCACTTGTGCATAGACATCAGGTACGCATGATATCTGGTGCTTATGCACACTGGTGTTCCAGTTATGTGCACCCCTGATGTCAGGTTGAGGTTTGGACTCTGAAAAAGAGAAGTATCCAGATGTAGTAATGGTCCAATCAGTCGTTCTGCTGTAGATCTGCTGTGTTTGGATTACTGTCCTGCCTTATGACCCGTTATGTCCAACCTTCAGCTGTCAGACAAACACGCTCAAACTAGACTCTAGAAAACTGTCAGTTAGAGGAGTTTATGGTGGATTCAGGAAGGAGCCCAAACCATCAGACCTCCACCACTGTGCTGCTTTGATCAGCTGTTTGTTTGTTTTTCAAAACACAGAGCTGTACATTACGGGTTAATGTCTACAGTTCTACGTCATGTGTTCATTTCTAGAGAAAAGATGTTTTATTTTTTGCAACTTTCCCCAGCAAGCCAAACCTGTTCAGTTTTCTTTTTATTGATTTATGTTTCTTTTTCGGCCTCCATGAATTTTTACGTTTAACCTGCCAACTGAGGCCTGTAGAGTCTGAGATGGAGCTCTTAGGTTTTCACAGTCTGGCCTTGGGGTGAAATTCTCAGAAAAATTAGCCGCTGTCCTAAAGGCTTTCCACTTTCAAATAAAATAATAATGATTCTTCATCATTCCCTGACTGATGGGCAGAAACAGCTGCTTCTTTGAACTCATTGTCGATGTGTTTCCTCCTTGGCATTCTGCTAACACACACCTGTATGCTCCAGACCAGCAAACTGCCCAAATCCCTGCCTTTATAGAGGTGGTAACACTGATGATGATCAGCCAGCTGCTACTGAACCTCCTAAATCCCCTGGAAGCAGGATGAGTGGACACACACAGCGTTTCCATTTTACTCACTTTCAATTTGTTTTAAATGACGTTGTAGAAAATGTTTGTTTTTGAACACTTGATGGTAGATTTGAGAACCTCCTGGAGACCAGCTCATGTTTATTATGTCCTGATGCAAAAAACCATAGAACTGAAAGAGGATGGGATTTCTGTTTTAGCTCAATGCAAAAAAAAATAAAACCCCTCCAGTTTCAGGTGTGAGCGTGAACTCAATTAAGGCAGTCAAGTGCAGCTTCAGAAGGTCGATGGTCTACAGCCTACATCAATAAAAATGGTTTTTCCTTTTCTGCTCTGCCCTGTCAGAGGCATAATACTAATGACTTCACGCATACACTCAGTGTGTGTGTGTGTGTGTGTGTGTGTGTGTGTGTGTGTGTGTGTGTGTGTGTGTGTGTGTGTGTGTGTGGTGGGATGTGACACGGCACTCGAATCAACACATCCACTTGACTTAAGAAGATTTGTGAGTGTTTGTTCCTCCATACGGGTGTGTTCTCGTCCTACTGGAGCAGAAGCCATCTGCCTGCTGTATCTCTTGACTGGCACTTTGCTTCTGTTTCATTCCTTCCTGAGTGCCAGAGGCAGGTTGCAAACTGGATTTATCTGATGTGCACCGTGTGTGAGAGCATAATGATATATACATCTGCCATCGTATTTACACACCCACCTCCAAGTATGTGTGTTGTCATGTGTGTGTGTGTGTTGAATGCCGTCTCACCCAGGGGTGTGTGTTTAATTCCCTCGACTTCTTCTGTCACAACTAATGCCGACTCTTATTCCTCTTGATTCAGTGGGATTAGATAGGAAGTTGCTGACGAAGGGAAAAGAGGCTGCCTGACGTCTAGGGAGACGAAGCTGGAGCTGGCTTTATTAGTGAAGGGTGCATATACTCTGTGTGTGTGTTTTCTGTCAGAGTGTGAGACTTTAGGTGTGCATTTTCAGTTTTTCTCACCCTTTTTATTTGCTCATAAACAACAAAGTTTTTCCTCTTTGACTTTTTGCACCTTGCAACAAACGTCGCTGCCCCTGTTTGTCGTCTGTGTCACATCCTGGTATACGTAGTTTGTTTTGTTTTTTCTCACCAGACAGATTTCATTGCTAAACTGGAGCTTGCTTAGCATCAGTTCTTACGTAATATCGTCTGGCTGTAGCAACAAAACCAGTGATATCGCAGGAACAAATGGAGGACGTGACTTTTTTTGTCAGGAGCAGGAAGCAGGCTTACTGCTACTTCCCACCGGCTGCGGTTTTGCTGTAGAATGTCTCTTTGCCTCAGCAGGAGCGCCAAATCTCGGTGTTTCACGCGAGAACAAGTACGTGGTTAGCAACAGCTGCTAAACAAAAGCTGGAGTCGTCTTCTCGTTCTTTTGTTATGGATTATGAATTCACTTGGCTTGTTCCACAATGGGTAAGCACTCTTCGTTTTTGTATAGTTTAATGTTAGGCTTAATTAAGTTTTATGTCGTTTCTTTGTCTTTGAAATATCCAAATCGTGTTAACGATAGCAACCTAGCTAATGGTTTTATTTTGAAAAACCGGATGCACCTCGCCTGCTAGCGTTTCACTTCCTGTTTGGCGCACGTAATGTCGTTAACTTGATGACGATTCACTGCGGTGTCCGGGAAAAATAGACTTGTTGCGGAAAGTTAACTTTGCCCCGCAACCGCACCGGAGTCGATGTGGAGACTCTGATTGGAATAAATGGTTTTTAATCCTTGTGGAGTCCGCACCGCACCGCAACCGCATCCGGTGTGAAGTAGCCTTTAGAGTTTTATGCTTAAAATCTCAGAGTTGGTTTCACTTTTACTCTGATTACTTTAGGACAAAATACTTTGCTTCAACATGATTAAGAAGTCAAAGTAGCAGTGAAACAAGGGGGGCCCAGAAGAAAAAGTTTGGGAGCCACTGATCTACAGGAAGGACTAAACCTACCAGTGACATCACTCAAAGTAAGCAACAGGAAGTAGACCTCTGAACAGAGAAATAGAATGATAAAGAAAATGCTGCCAAACGGTGACAATGTTTGAGTATTTATAACAGCTTTTCCTACAGTTTTTAGAGACTCCGCCTGCTTTAAATGATGTCACCAGTGGGTCCTTACTGTAGATAAATTACTGAAAGACTTTAAAATGACCAAAATACCCCTTTAAAGAACAAGCTTCAAGACCAGCCTGGTCCAGAACTGGACCTTCTTTGGTGAAAAGATTTTAAAATCTGTTAGATTTTTTTACTTCACTATGCAGCTTCTAATGTGGAGTCTTTCCTTTTTAATTATTTCTGATGTGTTTTTTTTAATGTTTCCACTTCCTTCTTTGATTCATCCCTTCCTCCTGTGCACCTTCTTATTGTCTCCCTCTCTCCGGTGCTGATGATACCTAGAACCTCCCTTATCTGCTGCACTGTGCCCCTGCTGATAACTGGAGCAGCTTCTTGCCTGTGTTTTGATGCACATGAGTGCTTGTGTGCAAAAAAATATTGCACCTATGAAAGTATCCACATTTGCAGCAGTGTTTGTACATCACACACACTTGTGTGTTTGCATCAAATGAAAAGATTTTCCAGTACGCTCACAGATTACCGTCCCCCGGGGGAGTAATCAGAGCTGAATGTGGAAACAGATGATTACACGGATGTTTTGGTGATTACCGTGCGCCTGCAAGGGTTTGTGTGCATTTACCAACTTTCACTTGGTTGGCTTGAGAAATAGGAAAATGCTGATCTACAACTGTATTTATTTGTCCTGATTCTTCAGTGCTCCATCCACATTGTATGTCTGCAAGAATTGGCACAAATGATCTGGTTTCTGTTGATGGTTGAGGGAGTCTGGCAAAATATTTGAAAACTTAACAGATTTATTTCCAAAGGCAGGGATTTTCAAACACTGTGCCTCAGCATGCTAGTGTACTGTGACAGGTTGTCAGGTGTGTGATGGAATTTTTTTTCTAATTTTAACTAAATGGTCCGAAAGTATTGTTTAGTTGAGTAAATAACCTTGCCATTGGTGAACCGTTGTTACTGCATTGTAGTGACAAAGCAATTAACTACCCTGCCATGCCAGTGGGGGGCAGTAGATAGCGCAATAATTACCTTTAGTTCATTGAAGATAGTAGAATTTAGCCTAATTTATGCTTCTGCGTTTACGTCGGGTCGGATGCACGCAACGCCATTATACATCAGCGCTCACGACGGGTCCCAGCGTCTGGAGTAAGAATGGAGAGGCACACATTCCCAGATGCTTGAAGTCCAGTTTCCAGTCTGTGTTGATTTTTGGAGCCATGTCATCAGGAACTGTCTGCTGATTACATTTTTAGGCTTTATTGGTTTTCACTTTGAGATGAATGAACTAATTGTTATCAAATTCAGACACACTATAGTGTAGATCAATGCTCTGGCATGTCATAAAGTGTTTAGATTTAAATGTGGTCGTACATTTTACTGTACTTTACTGTCTTATTAAAACTCAAAAACATTTTCTTTAACAAAAAAAATGAATACATTTAGTTGTCAAAAGTGAGTTTTTTTCAAAGGGGCGTTGTCTTACAGCCAGAGTCGTCTTATATTTGGACCAATAGCAGTCCAGTAGTTCTGACCATACTGATGATTGAGTGACAACCACAACACAGTGGATTGCTGCCATGTGACAAAAGATCCAATCTCAAAATATTCAGAACAGTTCATGCAAATGCT
This sequence comes from Callopanchax toddi, assembly GCA_006937965.1. Classification (NCBI taxonomy): domain Eukaryota; kingdom Metazoa; phylum Chordata; class Actinopteri; order Cyprinodontiformes; family Nothobranchiidae; genus Callopanchax; species Callopanchax toddi. The sequence goes on from SSNR01000094.1 coordinate 1,871,813, forward strand.
ATGTTATAGATCTTTGCACTGCTGTACATTTTGCATTATGTGGTTATTTACGTATGTAGAATTCTATAATTCCAGTGCAAATAGCAGCAGCAGCTAGCTGTAGCGTGTCTGGTGCAGCCTGAAATTCCAGCAGGAATATTTTAACATTTCTGCCAGAGCACCAGTGCATTCAGTCATTACCAGCAGTGTAAGGTTTCTAAACTAGCATCTGCATGGACTGCTTTAAAGTATTTAAAGATCTGAATTGTTCTAGAACAGCAAAAATCTACTTTGTCCTTGGCCTGGTGCAGAGTAGTCATTAACCTTTTGATCAGGTCAGAGGTCATCTTTAAACTGAGGTCGTTCACAGAGCTGAGAGCAGGTGAGATATATAGATTGTTTATACTTTCCATAGAATTTCACTTCAAAAGATCTGAACTGTCCTTTAAAAGCAGCAGGAGTCAAGCCTGAAACTTTTTGATGTTCCTCATAGTGGATCAAGGCAACCTTATCTTGACTTGTAGCGCTAACATTTTTCCACCTTTAGCTTTCTCATGGGCCTGCTCTGCAATCCTGTTATCCAGTCAGTTCAGGTTATGGACTCCTGTATTAGGCGCACAAAGATCTGAAACAAAAGTCTTTTGAAGCTTTTGACAGGAAGTTCTGGTTTTATTCACATAAGTTAGTTTTAGAAGAAAATGATGAGAAAATGTGAAAAAATGTACTTCAAACAATTCAAGAAGCAAAAGGTTAGCTGTACAATAAATACACATAGGTCTATCAGTGAAAAGATGGCTTTAATTTTTATAGTATACACATACACACACACACACACACAATGCAGTGCCTGTCACAGCCTCTGCTGCTTCCATAGCTTTCTCTCTGCTGACCTCGTTTCACCCCCTGTCAGTCAGGGTTAGTGTGGATGACATCAGCTGACAGCTCTGATGGGAATGCCCTTCATCCACTGTGTCACAAAGAGAAAAACACTCACAGACACACAAAGTCAAAATGAGAACAATCAACATTTACTGCATGCTCACAAACTTTAGCCCCTGTTTGCATCATTAAGTCAACAAAGTAAACTGAACCTAAATACTGTAGATACGCGAGTTTAACATCATCTGACTACTTTGTTCACTGGGAAGACTAGATGTTGTATTGGGTGGTCAGGTTGGAATAGCTGCATTGAGACATGAGCTCCGTTGTGAGCATCTCTCTCTCTCTCTCTCTCTCTCTCTCTCTGAGCATCTCTCTCTCTCTCTCTCTCTCTCTCTCTCTGAGCATCTCTCTCTCTCTCTCTCTCTCTCTCTCTCTCTCTCTTCTCTCTCTCTCTCTCTCTCTCTCTCTCTCTCTCTCTCTCTCTCTCTCTCTCTCTCTCTCTCTCTCTCTCTCTCTCTCTCTCTCTCTCTCTCTCTCTCTCTCTCTCTCGAGCAACAACAACATTTACAAATCATAAGAAACAGTAATCAGAAATGTTTACAACTTATTACCGTATTTTCCAGACTATAAGTCGCTCCTGAGTATACGTTGCACCAGCCCAAAAATGCACAATAAAGAAGAAAAAAAACATATACGTATAAGTCGCATTTTTGGAGGACATTTTATTTTACAAAATCCGAGACCAAGAACTGGTATTTCACATTATTAGCTGTTTTCATAAAACAATGCTGGCAATTTGCTGCGAAGCTGAGCCGGTATCTGGGAGCCTTTGGTCGTTCATAAGGATTCAGACCGCGCAGGTAATGTTGCGCAATCCTGTTTTTCACAAAAGATTTCTCGCTGGCGGTCTGGGGTCGGTCTTCACGCTGTCGACGTGCAGGGTGATTTCAGAGACGTGACATAGAAGTTCCCTTAGTAAACAGACAGGCGACTTCTACTTCTGCTCATAACGCCAGAAGCACCTGGATCTTGGCGTCGATCCAGTTTGCGTGTCCGCTGAGCATGTGTAACAGCTTTCCTGTGTTTACCTGATTTTTAAATACTTTTTCCAGTCGGGGGTCAGCTCACCTTTGCTACGTTATTAGCAACACCGCCCTCTGTTGCGCCAAGGCGTGATTTTCATTCACAAGTAAATACGGTAATACTACCAAGCCTGGCTGCTGATTGGTACACAGGCCTAGAGCGCCATCTAGCAGCTTTAGGTGTGAAAGTGACAAACGTGAAATTAATCAAAATTATATACTTCGGTATAAGTCGCAGGACCAGACAAACTATGAAAAAAGTGTGACTTATAGTCTGGAAAATACGGTATTTAACCCCTTTTCAGGTGGGGTACACCTGCATTAAAGCTTAAAAGCTTCATGATGGCAGCAGACTCCGGGGAGTTTACAGTCTTAGTTTTGTTGGACCTTTCTGTTGATCACAGCACCTTAATGAACAGACTCCGTGACCTGGTGGGGATCTCTGGAACAGTTTTAGACTGGTTCAGATCGTACCTCTCAAACAGAAGTTTCAGTGTCCATATAAACAACATCATGTCAGATACTGCAGATCTGTTCTGTGGGGTACCCCAAGGCTCTGTTCTGGGTCCACTCCTGTTTTTACTATATCTCCATCCTCTTGGACAGATCATTAGTAGATGTCACAATGTCTCCTACCACCTTTATGCAGATGACATTCAGCTGTACTGCTCCTTCAAGGACTCAGAGTTCTACAAACTGTCTGAACTACTGGAGTGTCTGTCAGCTACTAACTGGTTAGAAAATCACTTCCTTCAGTTAAACCCTGAAAAGACTGAATGTCTGATTGTTGCCCCTGATAGGATGCTCCCTCTGATCAGTCAACATATTGGACATTTAAGTTCTGCTGTAAAGTCAAACCTGAGGAATCTGGGTGTTATTTTCGACCAATCAATGTCTCTTGAAGGTCACTCAAAACAGCTGGTCAGAAACTGTTTTTATCATCTGAGAAATATTTCCAAACTGAGAAAGTTGGTGTCAAAACCTGAACTGGAAATGGTTCTTCATGCTTTTATCTCCTCCCGTCTAGATGACTGTAACACACTTTTCACATGTTTGAACCAAAAAGCCCTTTATGGCCTTCAGCTGGTCCAGAACTCTGCAGCGAGGCTCCTCACTGGAGCAAACAGGAAAGATCACATCACTCCTAGTCTGAAGTCTCTGCACTGGTTACCTGTTAAATGTAGAGTTCATTTTAAAATCCTGACTCTAACTTTCAGGGCCCTACATGGTCAAGCTCCTCTTTATGTTACTGAACTGATAAAGCCGTACGCTCCAACCCGAGCTCTCAGGTCCACAGACCAGAATCTCCTAACAGTTCTAAGGACCAGATTTAAAAGTCGAGGTGATCGCTCTTTCCAGTCTGTTGCACCGCGACTTTGGAATGACCTTCCTTTAGTTTTACGCTGTATAGACAGTCTGGACTCCTTTAAAAAGCAGCTGAAGACCCAATTATTTAAAACTGCTTTTAAATAACTATTTTATGTTCTCTTGTTGTTGTTTAATGATTTTGATTTGTAAGGATATTTTGTTTGTTTAATTGATTTTATTTGTTTTATCATGTTTGATTCTGTTTTCTGTGAAGCACTTTGTGATTTTTATCTGTGAAAGGTGCTATAGAAATAAACTTTACTTACTTACTTACTAAAAGCTGAGGAAGTCAAAAAACTCTAAATAATAAAAAGCTTGAACTTTATCAAAGCATATTTATCATCTACCTAATTTAAACATCAAAGCAGAATATTATTAAATAAAAAATAAATAATTTGTCATCACATCTTTGATTGTTTTCATAAGTTTATTAAAGTTTATATACTGTATGTTTGAAGTGCAGGAGCTTTTTTAATGATGTCATCTTGTCATACTGTCCTCCAGTGAAAGGGTTTGATCTCACCTACGGGAGGAAATAGATGAAAGAAATGATCGTATTTAGCATCTTTTTATAAATCTGATCTGCATTAGGACGGGAACTGAACTGGTGACAAGTGAAGCATTTTTTCACACTAAAGGACATTCATGCAGACACACACAACACACAGACAAAACAATGACCCATGAGTCAACAACAAGAAAAGACCACACTGTTGTTCTCAACCACTTCAACAAGACGCACACACACACTTACAGTGTGGAATAATAGGGCTGTGAACAAACTGACTTATTTTTTCTGCACAAGCATTACACTGTGTGTTATTGCTCACTTTGTGCGTCTAATAACACACCCTGCCAAATTGCACCTCAGGGAATCGATACAGGCATTTGGTATTGAACAGAATAACTTCATATCACTATGTGCACTAAAGCATCTAAAAGCTAGTTGCACATGAAAATTGCAGACACATTCTCATGACCTCACTGAGTATCACTGATCTGTCATTTACTGGTGAGTCAAAGTTGAAAGTTTTAAATTTTTAGTAAAAATAGAGAAAATAAAAATACTTGCCTTGTTTCATATGTGCACAGATTTGGACTTATTCTTAATTAAAGAGATTAAATTACCTAAAAGAGACCAATATAGACTATCCATCCATCCATTTTCTGTAGCCGCTTAATCCTCCACAGAGGGTCGCGGGGCAGCTGGTGCCTATCTCCAGCGGTCAAGGGGCGAGAGGCGGGGGACACCCTGGACAGGTCGCCAGTCCATCGCAGGGCCCAATATAGACTATTTGAACATAATTTAAAAGTTAACTTTTTCACATTAGGTATAAACACATTTTCAACTTACAGTGTTTCTGCAAACATTGGTTGAATCGTCTTTTGTTGTATTTTGTTATTTTCACTGAAAAAAGATCAAAACTATTATCTGGGGAAGCTGTTTAGAACAGGTCTTCTCACAAAATGATAAAAAGGCTTTTCTACATCATAACACATCAGGATGGTCTTTGTAGTGTCTTGGTTGAGTTCTTCAGGTGCATATTAAGAACCCAGTGGATTTCCCTTCATGCATGAAAGAGAGTGATGGGTCATCGCTGGTTGTGAGCATGCACCAAATATTTGTAGGTTGTGGTGGTTCATCATCATAGTGGCTATGTATCAGGCTCCAGGGTGTAGTGGGTATAGTGGCTGTGAAGGCAGCATACCTGTGATGGTTTGGTCACCTGTGGAGCAGAACTGGCCTCATGCCAAGGCTTTGACTGCATCACACCAGTTTTACTGTGACTTCTAGTGTGTAGTTGTTGTGAGACTTGTGGAAGTCAAGGGTTTTAACTAGAGTTCCAAAAATTATGTTTGAAATTTGATTTGGTGTTTTCAGGTTTGAAGGTGCTTGACTTTTTAATAAAGTGCTTAAAACTGTAACAGAGATAGGTTTTAGCACTGAAACATAACCATGTATAAGACAGGAAAATTAAACAGCCATTTATTTAGTGTTTATGGAAATCATCATCAGGGCCAGCTCACACGAGAGGAATTTCAAATTATCGGCTGATTTTAAATCATAACGAGGCAAATAAAATCCCGAATGTTGACCGTTGTGCTCCTACAGTGTGTGGTGGACAAGACAACACATCACTAACTTTGGAGTAAACAAACATGACAGCTTTTATTTTTATTATAAACAATACTGACAGTTTTATTACCATATAACAAAGAATTCAAACAGGTGTTTCGATTTTGAACGCCCCTCGATTTGTGCAGCTTGTGTCTGTCACCTCGCTCTCTGATTGGCTACACGTCACATTCCACAGGCTGCTCCTTAGGGGGACACCACACACACACACACACACACACACACACACACACACACACACACACACACACTGCAATGTCAGGTCAAAACAAATCAACATGTTGAAAATTCCTGACTGGAGCCGTCCCAGCATCCTTCTGAGCAGACCAGAACACCCTTAACCCACCACACATGACATCTGATAAAAATGTTTTAGAAATTCTTTAGTTAACTTGAGTGACTTGAGTTTATAATTTAGTAACTAAAGTGTGTTCTGTAGATAGTTGACCTGCCCGTTAAAGTGATTAAAAATAATTTGCTGTTTTTATTTACTGTATTTTGAAAGTTTATTAATTTTTTTTCACCTAATGCATGGACCGATGAGTAAATTGTCCACTGGGGCATGTAAAGTTGTCTGAATCTCTCCTCATTTCCTCACCAGACGCCTTTACCTCTTAGGGAAACATTTTAGCAGCACGCCCCTCCCCCACCCCACCTCCCAGTAATAATTATGGAAGTTGAAGCGGTAAGATGTCTCTCTTTGGTGGAGATTTTTATCAACTAAGATCTCCTCAGAGAAAATCAGATAAAAATGTTGACACTTCTCAGGGTTGCCTGAGTGTGTGCACTCAAAACAAAGAGATTAGCAAGCTGCTGTTTTTATCCCTTGTTTTTTCTTTACTTCTCCCATTTGACATGAACGGCCTAGAGCTTATTTGGAGGGTTTTGAGGCAGTCTGAAAAAAACCTGCAATTATTTAACAAAGCCTAAAGCTAACATGTCACTGGGCTGAGAGTGTTGGTGACAAGTTTAGAACTGAATTTGGAGGAGAGTTTATAAAATGTTTCAATGCAACAGCTCGTAGTTTCCTAACATGAGTTACGGGGCGACTGTTAATTCTGTTAGAGGAACAGAGGATGTCCACTGATCAGAAGATCAGGGTTCAATAGGCCCCAAGCTATGCATCGAAGTATCATGGCATCCTGAATAAACGTAATGTCCAAACTGGTGACCAGAGGTTTTATTTTATCTAATGGGACCAACTGATGAAATTATCCTTTCCATAGATTCATATTAACACACTGCACACATTAATTCAAGCTTAACAATGTTTATACATATTACACTTGTACTTTCCTTCAGAGGTCACAAAATACTTCATCTTTGATGAACTCATCTCTTAAAGCTGATTCAGAGTGAAAGAAAAACAACATCAAGGAGCACAACGACGAGAATTATTGGACAAGCTTTTCTGTCAGTGCTCTGAGGAGTAAAAGGTTAAAAACCATCAGCATAATCAACAAGAGTCACTCCTCATTTACACACAGTATGTCAGCTAGCATCGTATGCTACTGGAGGACCAGGAAAATGATTTTGACAACGATCCTCCAACATGATGGTTTAAAACAAGGATATGAAGGAGATGTCCAGATTACAATGCTCAAAATAATGAAAGGGACACATTTTATTCCAAGTCTGGTATCAGGTCAGTTAAACGTCTGGGATATCGATCTGGTTAGTTAAATATCAGAGGTGGTTGGTAGCATGAGGAGATACCTGGATCCTACAGAGGTAGGACAGCCATTCCATCTCCACCAGGATGACTCATCAATACATGTCATGGCCAGAAGGTGTGCTGTGTCTCTCATCTCAGTCACAAGAGCATTGAGGTTCTAGGAGACTGACAGTTACTCTAGGAGAGCTGGGCAGGACTGTCAGAGGTCCTTAACCCATCAGCAGGACCACTATCTGCTCCTTTTTGCAAGAAGGAACAGGATGAGTACCACCAGTGTCCTCTAAAGTGACCTCCAGTAGGACACTGGCATGAACGTCTCTGAACATTAGAAACGGACTACATGAGGGTGGCCTGAGGTCTGACATCCTCTAGTGAGCCCTGTGCTCACTGCCTGGTGTCATGAAGCTAGACTGGCACCTGTTAGAGAACACCAGACCTGGCAGGTGGCAGCACTTGAAGGCTGTGCTTTTTACAGATGTGAGCAGGTTCCCTTTGAGCTGATCTGACAGATTTGAAAGGGTCTGGAGAAGCCCAGGTCCATTCTGCTACATTGTTTAGCATGAGCATTGTTAGACACGCTGCTGGTGCAGTTGGTCCTGGGAGTCTGCAGGCAGGTCCTGGAGGATGAAGGAATGATACCATTTACTGACCTCCTTGCCTGCTTAACCTACATCCAATGGAACATCTCTGGACTTCATGTTTAGGTTCATCTGACGCCACCAGGTTGACCTCAGACTCTTCAGGAGCTATATGCTCTGGTCATGATCTGGGAGGACAAACTCCAGGACACCCTCCTTCATCTCATGAGGAGCTTTGATATTTTCAGGATGCTACCAGCAGGTGGAGCCAAATAAACTGTGTTTATGTTTATTCATTTAGGATCATTTAAGTCATTACAAGATGCTTTTATCCAAAGCAACTTGCATACACCTATTAGGCATGTGGGAGGAAACCCATGCATGCATGGGGAAAAGAACTCCACACACGTAGGGTTTGAACCTGCAACCTTCTTGCTGTGAGGCAGCAGTGCTACCATCTGCACCACCATGCAGCCCAAACTACTGAGAACCATTTAGAGTTTCTGCAGTGACGTTAGATCTGACTGGACTAGCCTGCAGCTCCTTCAGTTCCGAACACATCCACCATTCCATATCAGGATGGAGATTCAGCAGGTTGTGTTTTATAGTTGAAAGTGATGTGTTTTCAGTGTGTTCCTTCACATTTTCTGAGCTGTGTATTTTCTGTTTTATACCACACATCAGCACCATTATGCTCTGCAACACAAACTCTGTTTTTCCACATGCAGTAAGTGTGTTTACATGCACATCAGAAAACCGAACTATTGCCTTAAATCGAGTGTAATTGTTTTTTTTTTTTATGCATGTAAACACGTTAGTCTGGCTGAAGTTGCAGCACCAGAAGCATGTCGCCACCTAGCGTAGCGGAGTGGAGCGAACTTTAATTGAGAGTTCGGTTTTCTAACGTACCAGGATACAGACTCCCAGTTTATTAACATTAGATCGACCTACAGTAGATCGACCTAGCTCGACTCTGCACATGTAAACACACTGACTGTAGTTTCAGGAGTCGGCCTTGGCTTAACTGGTTCATGAGTAAATAACCAGAAATAAACTGGTTTTGTGGCAGCACTGAATTTCTGAAATTAAAATAAAATGTTCTCAAATTAAAAAACAAGAGTTTTATACAGAATATGCTGTTGGTAAACTAAAATGTTTAAATATTACTTCATAATTGTTCAAAAATGTAAGAAACTGAGCTTTAAATCTCATCAGTGTTGGTGCAGAAGACTCATCTGTGCTGCTTTAACTTACACGCGTCTCTTTGTTGCACTGAGGTACTTTTGGGTTATTTTACCTAGTTAGGAGTAGGGATGTCCCGATCCGATCACGTGATCGGAAATCGGCCCCGATCACGTGATTTTGGACTCGATCGGTATCGGACGTCACCTCCCGATTTTGACTCGGGTTTCCTCTACATGCGCCGCCAAAATAAAAGCCGCTACGCCTTCAGAAGGAAGTTTGGGTTTTTTAAATATATGTTAAACAATCTAAAGCACATGGGATTTATATATAGTCTATATTTGTGCACATATATTAACCATAATCAGAGGTTGAATCACTTTCCGCCGGTCCAGGAGGAGGGAGGGGGCCGGGACCGGGAGACACGCGAACTTATCCAGCAGCGACCGAGTTCGCTGCTCTCTCCACACCCACCGGGACTCGTCCTCCCCCTGAACAGAAAGTAGCCACGCACCGACGGGAGTGCTCGGTCTGGAGGAGGCGAGGCCGGCGTGGAGCGAGTCATCCCCGCGCTAACTCGTTGTCCCTACGCAGCGTCTCCCTCCAGGCTCAGAGGGGATTCTGCTGAGTGCTGCAGGTACACCACGTCACAACACCCGCCCTCCGTCAGGAAATAATTGAGCGATGTTAAGATTTTTAAAAAGCGCTTTCTGAGGAGGAGCTTCCTGATTAAATGTCACTCCAAAACAATTTCTCCAAATAGTCTAATTAAGCAGTTGGTCAGAGCTGCTGCAGTCAGAGGATAAAGCAGCAGGAGGAGAAGGAGTGAAGGAGGAGCTGATGACTTAAGAAATGATCCAGGTCATTGTCAGTAAACAGGTTTGTTCTTTCTGGACAAAAAATGGACCAGAGTGTTAAAATAATGTTGACATTTTTCTGCACCTGAACAGCTGTAGGAAAAAAAAAAAGATTCTCCTCAAAAAGTTACTTTAACCACAAACTTATTTTATGCACAGAGAATTATGTTTAAGTATTTAAACATATATGGATATGATAGATTATACAGATGGATGGATTTATGTCTGCAGCATGACATCATTTTGTGGCTTGTTTGTTTTTATTAGTTAAACATCGACAAAGTAGAACTCAGAAGCAGCTTGAAGCAGAAAGTGTGAGTCTGTCTGTGTCTGGAGGCTTTATAAAGTTGATCACAACAACATATTAAAAAGATCGGATCGGGACTCGGGATCGGCAGATCTTCAAAATCTAATGACTCAGACTCGGACTCGAGGGCAAAAAAACCTGATCGGGACATCCCTAGTTAGGAGTCTTGCTAAGCAAAAAAAAGGGGGGGTGGGGGGTGGAGCCTCTTTGAGCAAATCCCGTGACACTGTTTTTTTTAAGACATGAAAGGTCAGCTGCTACACCTGGCTTCTGTGTTTTGCTGTTTCAGTGGTTTTTCCATTACGGTTTCTCACCTGCTTCACAGAGAAGCAGAAATACATCCATCTATTAAATGAATGCAACTCGAGCTGAGTGCCAGTCCAGCTCCGTGAACACCGCTGTAATAAAAACATTATATAAAGGAATCGTTACTCACTCACTCTGTCCTTTTATGAACTGACACTGAATCATGGAGGCTTTTTGTCACACGTCTGATTTTTTTTTTTTTTTTTTTTTTTTTTTTTTTTTTTTTTTTGTGAACTTGTTTTAAATTTAGGACTGGTAGATTTGTGAAAATGTTTCATGTGTTGTTGTTTTTTTGTATCATTATGTGTTAAAATTAGTTATAAAACATATGTATGATGAATGAACTAGAAGATAGGGGCAAGGTCATGTATGTTGCACAGGATGAATCTTGTTTTTAAGGATACATGCCTTCATTTTGTAAAATGTTGTATTATTTTTTTGCTTTGTTGTAAGTTGTGTTACTGAAGTTCTGATTGTATTTTGATTTGATTTTACTAGGGATGTACCGATACCACTTTTTTCAAAACCGATCCGATACCGAGTACCGATACCGATACTTCTACCACACAAAAAAGTGCAACGAATTGGAATGTAGGTTTTATTTTTTCTTCTCTGCTTTTTATAACAAATAACTGAGTTAGATAAAAAAATAAAATATATTAAAAAATGATCACAAAACTAAAATATAAGGTGAAAAATAACCATTTTCTATTATTTCACAGTGAAGTTATTGCAGTTTTCCACATTTTAACCAAATAAAATGAACTATTTGGCACCATCTCCAGCTCTCAACCCACACTGTTCCTCTTTAGCTCAATAGCTCCCCCTAGTGTTCAATATAGGAAACTACAACAGAAATCACAAGTCACAGACAGTGAAGCCATGGTACATCCCTAGATTTTACCCTAAATATCTTAAATGAACTTAAAACCTAAATGTTCTAGACAAGGTATTCCTTAAATGAATGAACTGCTGCATTTCAAACCCAAGTTTCAAATTTAAATAATCAAATGTGGAGAAATTATTGAATTAGAACCAATTTGGTCTTAATCTGAAAAATACCAGGATGTTGAGATGTCTCTCAGTCTGGTAGCACTCAGAGCGCTTTGTGAATGACAGCAAACTACTAAATCAGAGTTTAGATCAGCGAGTTAGCCGGCTATGGCGGCCATCTTGAATTGTAATGACTCAACATATATAATGTAAATGTAGTGTGTGTGTCGGAGGTCCTGCGCGTGTGTCTACTAGCTTCAAAGGCCATGTGAGCACTCATTTGCTTCGCTGCAACAGGATGTGAAGCTCGTCAGATCGTGGGCTGCACCTTCAGGACTGTGAAAGTCTGCAAAGGCGTGTTCAGGCAGTATATAGGTTCTGGTACGCATGCATGATTTCTGATGCACATGCGTAGTGGCGAACCAGTTATCTGCACCCCTGTTTATAAAATAGCGCTGCATGAACCATTGTGATTTTTTTAGAATGGAGTTTTAAAGCAGCAGCAATCCTCTCTAGTCTGTAACCATCAACAACAGCTAAGATATTATTTGTTCACAACCTTTCTGTGATCTTCAAAATATTTGAACTATTTTTTTTTTTATTCAGTATAAAACACAATTTCAGCTTATTCCAAGAAAAATACTTTTCAGGGTCTTCACTCAGCTATTTAGAATTTGGCATCAACAATAAAAGCATGGTTCCTAATCTGCTTCATTCCTTCCTTCTAATTATCGTTTGAAAGTGATCTTATTGCAGCAGCAGCTCTGAATAAGATCATCTGTAAACTGTGTTTTGCTAAATACGACTTTCCGTTGCTCAGTCCCTGGTAGTCTTTTTATTACTGTATTCTTCATGTTTTCCTCATAGTGGGACTTCAGTAATCTTGAGAAAGCTGATATTCTGAGTGTCAGATTAGCTGATTTTGTCACACTGGCTGACAAATGTTTTAGATCAGACACAACACTCTGGTCATATCTGAGGGTGACAGCTGTGCTGCAGATATTTCTTCACAGCTGTATCTTTTTTCATTTCAGTCGCTGCATCAAGTTCTTTTATCTGTGTTTTCACTCCTGTCAGATTGTGGTTCTCTGCTTCCAACAAAACACCTTCAAGTGCTGTTTTACAATGCGATCATATGTCCCTCCTTCATGAGCGACGCAGCCAAACTGACTCCACCGTAAAACTGTAGCGAGATGAAATTCACCTGAGGTACAAATTAGATTACCGTCTCCATTAGCCTCTGGCCTCATCTATCAGAGAAATAAGAGCTAACGAAGAGCGAGCAGACCACTCACAGGTCAGATTCCAGAGGTCTGAGTGAGAATAAGAGCCTTCAGTCAGTCAGTAGGAAGAGCCAGTCGGTCAAAGCTGGGGAACCAGACTGAGGACAGAAATATTATTACTGCATGGAGGTTTCTAAAGTGTCAGTAAAGCCACAGTTCAAGAGAGGGGTGAAGAAAAATCAATTATTAAAAGAAAAATTAATCAAATGAACAAAATTAAATCAATAAAAATCTGCTTTGTTCTGTGTTTCGGTTCTGAAATCACAGGGGGGAAATAAAAAACCTGCTGAAAAGAGAAAAAGGTAACAGAGGCAGCAAGCTGGAAGTTCAGAGGTCACTGCACTGCAGAGACACCAAACAAACGCTTGGATTAGAAAAGAGAGGCCAAACAGCACATCATGCAGCATCAGGGCTGCAGGACGGGGGACTGGAAACACCTGCTTTATCTGCAGCACTGAACACAAAGCTGCAGCCTGGACCGACGAAAGGAGGAGAAGGAGGGGGGAGACAGATGTGCAGATGGAGCTGTTCCCTTAAACAGACTTTCAAAGTCAAGTAAGGAACACAAGTGATCCATCATCACATCAGAACAGTTTATAAATACTCGTTCAGTTCAAGGAACGCTGGCAACAGAACTGGAACCAGAAGCAGCTGCTGGGTTTTTATAGCACCCAGTGGTCAGGGGGAGGGTCCTGGAGCTATTCATGTCGATATTGATTTATTTTTTATATAAATTTTAAACTGATTTACGTTTGTATTTTAGTTCAGCTCTTAGGCTTTTCCATAAAACTGAAACCCCTAAAACTGAAAGACTTTTAAAATTTGTTCCGACACATATTTAGATTTAGTTCCCCTCTTTAATTAAAACCACCAGCTCTCTCAAAATTATCTTTATTTTATTTGGAAATAAAACTTTTCTTACGTTAAATATTAATTGTATTGTTTAAAAAATGAGTCGGATCCTAAAATTTTAAAGATTTTGTTTTCAAAAGAAATTGGTGTGATCTTTATATGCAGCTTTATTCGTTTAATGATCCTTTTTATATTGATTTATTTTTTGTTTATACATTTTATATGTGTTTCCCCGTACTTCAACACAGTAACTCATCTATGGTAAAATCAATGAACAGTATAATAAAGCTTTCTAAATCCGGATGCATTCCCGGGACAGCGACGCTCCGTGTTGAATCCTCCGACTTATTTCACTTGTAGTTTCCAACAGATTTTGTGGTCTACGATCAGACTAAAAAATTATATTTACTTTTTCTATGTTTATATTATCAAGACTCAGATATACCTCTGTATTCCTCTTATGATTTCCAAACAACATAAAGTTAGTTGAACAGTTTCTTTCTAGTTGGATCTTATTTTGAAAAGTTGTAAATAAGTAAAATAAAGACATACTCAATACATGACCTTTAAAATATAATAAATAAGTGTCTTATTATTGAGAGTGAAGTAGATGTTTTCAGGACATTAATGGACAGACATGCTGCTGTGGATCAAACACAGTAAATACAGTCTAAACCAGGTGTACCTGAGAACCTGAACAGCTGATTGTAGACTTCAAACGCGTCCTGTGAAGCTTTATTCATAAACCATCTGCTGTTGTTGCAGAAGATGTGTGAGGTGGAGTTCAGCAGGTCACCACAGAACAAAGTGTTTCACTGATTTCCTTTGATTAAAACAAGCCTAGCCTTTGATAAACAACCACCATCTTTAAAGAGATCTTTATTATCAACTATGATTTTATAATAATTGAATTAGTTTTAGGATGACGTCAGCGTTTGTCTACAGCCTGTCTGGTCAGAAATAATCTGTTTCTCTAAACTGAGGTTGTTCACAACCCTTCCACAGAAATTCTCTTTGAAAGAAAACACTGCTTCCCAAATGTTTTAGTTTCCAACTTAAAACTAATAGAGACAAAAGTTTGTGCAGAGATGGGGACTCAAGTCTGGGACTTGGACTTGAGTCACAACAGCAAAGACTCATAAATGAATGAATGGAGCAGCCATGCATCAGATTAATATGTCATTGCATTAATATCTGATGCTTTTACCTGTTCATCTGCAGGCTAGGATTAAGCTAATTGTTTTATTTGCACGTGCTTCAAAAAGTGACAGAAGTTGAAATGTTGTAGCTAAGTTTGATCAGATCAGATCACCTGAGGATTCCTACTTAAGGTGTTTTTCACACCTGCAGTTTTTAGTCCAATTAAATCAAAACTCTGGTCTGTTTTCCTTCATGGTTCAGTTTGTTTGGTGAACACAGTAATTCCAGGACAAAAAGCCGTGCAGAGAGCCAACGGAGGAGGTGGTCTCGTTTTGTTTAGTGATCTGACCTTCACCTGACAAAATGACCACATGTTTGAGCCTAACACTCTCTCAAAGCCAGGTTTGTGTTGCATGCTGGGATGCAGGAGGCCACACACATCTGTAACTACAGAGTAGCTCCTAGCTGGCTGAAAATTACCATTCATCTATATGTCTGTTGCCTCACTGATATCTGATCAGATGGCTAGATTTATCAGCTTTGACTTATAAAGAGTTGATAAACAGCTCAGAGAGAGGAGGTTAGACTATGAAGTGCCATTTTTTCTGCATTTACTTCTAGTAGCCAATCAACAGACTGAATGTTCTCACCTGGTTTTTAGTGACACGTTTTCATTTTAGTTTAGTTTCCTATGCATAACAAAAACCAAATGACAGGAAAACTCTACAAATGAACACAATAGGAACTGATTCTGTTCAGAGGAACTGAGAAAACACTCCTGACCCCAAACACTGACACAAGGTCGGGTTTTTGCTTGACTTTAGGACCTTATACATATCCCCCCCTAATCAAACATGTTCGATGTAAACAGTGATTGTGTGTCTGATTATGAACTTGCTCCTGCTTAATGGTTTGACCCAGGCTGTTTTCTCAGCAGCTGATTTATGTTACTCATCCTATTATTCCTGTTTTTATTCTGAAACACTCCCTGCTAACAGAGCTGTGTGTTGTAAGGAAAGCCAGTTTTCTCGGAGTGAATAATGGATGTGTGGCTGCAGGCTGAAGTCCTGCCTTCACACCTTTCCTTCCTCGTCTCTCTCGTCACATTTGTCTGCCTGTGCGGTCTGATTCCTTTTGTTTGTGCGTTCTGCAGGTTTCTCGGCGTCCCCCCAGGCAGAGGTAGCTGCCCACTTACTGGACCGTTGCCCTTTGACCTCATTTACACCGACTACCACGGCCTCCAACAGATGAAGCAACACATGGGACTCTCACTCAAGAAACACAAGTTAGTGGACGTGTGTGTTTGTGTGTGCTCTGTTTTCTTGCACAGTGTGTGTGTATGTCAACACATTTCTAGACAGGCAATTAGGTTTATCGGTCGTGTTTATGGATTAATAAGGTGCGCGTGTCTCTGTCCAGATGTCTGACTGTAATTCATTCGGCTTGTTAAAATCAATTTAGCTGTTAACGCCTACTGTTGCACACACACAAACACACCTCTCTTCCTAATCTTTCATTCACAAGAGACCTTTAAGTGCACAAAATCTCAAATACAAGTGCTTTTGAACATTGCACACACAAACCGGCCCAGCACCATCTGCCGTGCACCATTACTCTGCACAGCATGAAAACTAATCATTTTAATCAATAAAAACACACTACATACCCACAACTTACATGCATGCCACTGATACACATGTAATAACCTCCCCACACACAAACACCTCTTTTCCCATCAAACCGTGTTGTAGCAGCTTATTGCAGCAGACTGGTGGCGTGCGTTGGCTCACTGCCATCAGGAGAGGAGCGCTTAAACACATTATGAGGTGGAAACAGAAACGCCTGCCACGCGAGAGAAAACACAAATTAGACATAATCGTCATATGTGTGTGTGTGAGTGTGTGTATTACTGCAGGAGTGTAGTTTAATGGCTTTTGGCATCGCCGCAGAGCTTCAGCTACTTGGAATCTAGGCTGTGGCAGTTAGGAGCAAGAGACTAGAAAATAAGAAATAATATATTTTTTAAAAAAAGCTTTTTAACTGCTTGAGTGCATTTTAAGAAAACAATCATTTGCACGTTGCTGAGAGCACTTCAGGATGACGTTATCTGAGGTATTTCATGTTGTTGCCTCAGAATCAAATAAGATTAAATTCTAACTTTAGTCTAAGTCTTTAGCTGCATCCAACCTCCTCTGTCTCACGCTTGATGTTTTTTAGGTCCAGTAGTTTGTTTTCTTTCTCTACCTCTGTGTCTATATTGATACTAGATCAAAGATGATTTTCTCCAGTTTGAATGTAGACTCAAGAATCAATGTTTTGAGATATTTCTTAGTTGGGAAAAAAAGCAGTTTTTTTAAGAGTTGTCAAGAGTGTTGCTCTAAGGACACAACAGATCAAAGATAACACCAAGTCCCGATTTGGTGTGCAGGATAAGAAGTGAAGTCAGGAGGCAGCAGGTGAACCAAACAAATGATGACAGGAAAAAACCAGGATACAACAGGTGGAACCGACAGGGAGTGTATGAACTGAACAGCACCTATAGGGAGGGAGGGGATCAGGGAGACGAGATACACCTGTGGAGGATCAGTGCAGGGAGACAGGAGAAGGAACACAGAAAAACACAGGAAGCTGAACACAAAGGGGGCAGGACCTGACGTATCAAAGGCTCAGCTCGACGGAGGAGTCTGATAAGCCAAGATGTTGCTTTATATCAGAAATTTGGTTGTGTTGCAGTGATATGAGTTCAGCTGCAGGATGATGTCTCAAAGCTACAGTTGAACTTTTAATTAAAGAAGCTAACTTTAGATACTCGGTTGGCTAAAACGAACAGCAGAGCTGATCGTGATCAGATGAGAAGAAACATCTGGAGATTTCTTAATCATGGGTCCTAGAGGGAAAATGATGATAGGTCCCAGGACGGAACCCTGTGGTACTCCAAATGACAGACTCTTACTACTACTTCACATGATGCGGTTGTGGTGCGGTGACTGCACCGCAACCGCACCTGTGCTTGACTCGGTCCGGCCAAACCTTAGATGGCACACATGTCCATTTTCAGAGTCGTTTGCAAAAACACTCAAAGTTTGCCAGAAAGGTCCGAGTGAAACCACTAGATCCAGACCAGACTCCATCCAGGAGCCTGTTAGTCAGGACAGAAAGATGACGGGTCCAGTTGAACTGCTACTGATGATGTCAGCCGACATCATAATGTCACTAAAAGCTAATCAACCTTAGCAAACACAAAATGGCTATAAATCAATTTTAGACTCTCAGCTAAGGTTTGTGATCATTCCCAGCTCATTCTCTGAGTGCAAAAACGAGTGTTCAACATCTTCTGATGTAATTGTCAAGATTTGACCAAAACAGCTAAAATTTCATTTTTCAATGTAAAAGTTTGCAACTCTGGTGTGAAGAGCAGCCATATGCATTCCTTCAAGGAAGCTGAAACAAAAATAAGACATAGTTAAGTGCTGAGATTGCAATAAATAAAGCAAAGAGATGGAAAGATACCAAACTCAGAGGAGTGAAACGGTTCTCGCTCCAACCTGACTGCACATGAAAAGTGGGCTGCTCCATGTATTTTTAAAATCCAATTATGAGCAAGAGAAATGCATTACTGGTGGACAGGGGAGGTATTTTCCCAGCATGAAACCTCTCTTTTGCTCTCATGACTTGTCTCACACACACACACACACACACTCTAACACAATTCTAGATTTCCACCATGCAGTCAGGCAGAAATC
This sequence comes from Callopanchax toddi, assembly GCA_006937965.1. Classification (NCBI taxonomy): domain Eukaryota; kingdom Metazoa; phylum Chordata; class Actinopteri; order Cyprinodontiformes; family Nothobranchiidae; genus Callopanchax; species Callopanchax toddi. The sequence continues at coordinate 1,890,177 of SSNR01000094.1, forward strand.
AGCACCTAATTGCTTGCTGAGCTCAGCTTTTCGTTGCGTTGTTGTTACTGTGTGGACTTGATTCCTGCTTTTCTTAACAAGATGTGACTTTTGGGGTTTGTGAAGTCTTTTGCTCACCTGAATGTTGGAAGTGAAGGAATTATCAGCATGCTTTAGTGTTAACAAGGAACATCTGTCTTTATTACGGCGTGAGGGTGTGTTTTAGTCATCAGTAGGGACAAGAAGAGCAAGAGAATCATGAGGAGGACAGAGGGGCGTTGACCTCCTAATTAGGACTCTAACACCTCCCATACTTTTACATTACATTTTACATATAGTCATACATCATCAAGGATTTTTTTTTTTTCATCTCCGACCATTTCAGGTCCAATTTCAGGCAATTAGTCAAATGATCCCATTCTAAAAGGAACCAGTAGATTATATTGAAGAGTTTCTTCAATGCAGTCCTCCATTCTGAGCAGCACAGGACAAGAGCAGTGGGATGATAACTCCCTTTGAACAGGAAGCAAAGTTCATCAGAACTGGGCTCAGAGTGGGCGGAGCCTCCTGCCTCAGCCCACTGAATGTTGCGTCATGTCAGACCGCAATCAAAGAGCTGACCTCATCAGTTCTTAACAGCGTTAGTTGAAGATCCACTGATTTTCACTTAAATGGTTGAGTCTCCTTGTTGATGTCATCGTGTTAGTGGAACAAGCCAAGGTGATACAAGTCAGTAAATGTACTAATGGTGTTGACGTTTGTAACGAGGACCCAAAGTGGGAACACAGGAGTTTAAACATAAAATGAAAGAGATGATGAGACGGCAAAAGGAAGAAACATTACAAACTGAAGCTGGGACACAAAGAGACATGATACATGTATATGTAGTAGTTATTCATTTATTTGAAAGTTTATTGGGTTTTTTAAGTCAGTTCACTTTATGATTATTGTCCCTGTAGGGAAATTCATCTTGCAGCCAGGTGAAAACACACAGTTATTAAAGACAGTAATAAAACACAAGTACTGTACAGATACCAGACTAAAACAACAAAAACAATCCCATCTAATCACGTTTTACATTTAGCTGAGGAATAAAAGAGTGTTTCTGTCTGTCGGTCCGTGCTTAGGGCTGACTGAACCTCTTTCCAGATGGGTGGAGCTCAGATTTGCCCTGAAGGTGGTGATAAGGAACGTGGGAGTTCCTTTTGCCTTTTGTGTGACTCTCTTTAAAAATGTTTGTGTAAATCAGGTCATTTTGTACCAGTAATTTTGCCACTACTGTTTGTTCCATCCTGTTTATGACTCCCACTGATAGGTTAACTTACCGAACCAAGTGAGAAATCATCTATCATAGATTAACTTTTTACACACTCCAATTTTTGTTTAAAGGCATTAAATTTTACTATAGCACTGGTTTTAACCAAATGTTGAATGTTTTTATTCATGTACACTGATCTGTATGAAATTGAAATGTGTGATTTTATTTTATTGTAGCAATTGTTTATGGTGATGTTGTATATTTTGTGAATTGGACCCCAGGAAGATTAGTAACCACTACGGTGGAAACTAATGGGGATCCTAATAAATAAAAAAATAAATTAATGGCGTAGATTTGCTCTTGACATTGGTGAGGACCAGTGCACCAAAACAGGAAGTGCAGATTAAAGTGAGCTGTCCTGTAACGCAGGTCCCAGGTCCAGACCTGCCCAGAGTTACCATCCCTGGGAAAACGCCCTTTGGCCAGTCCAGCCCAGTCCACATCCAGTCCCAGAGCAGGTGAACTCGGGGAACACTTGGCGTGGGCCATGAGGGGCTCACACCGGTCGATCCAGACACGTACGCCTCCTTACCCTGGACACTTGTCCATCCGCACACAGCACCTGGTCCGCTGGGCTGCACATATTATTAGTGGGGATGCAGCGCTATTTCTGCACCCTTGGATCGAATTATTGGTGGGGACACGTCACCTCCATCCATGCTAAATCTATGCCCCTGCTTATAATTGATGAAGAGTTAATCGTGCTGAAATGACTACAGAAAGAAATCTAAATTGATGGGGGGTCTGTGAGAAAGATATTACCATCTTTGTGAATCAGGCTCACATTTCACCACAGAACCAGGAGGTTCCCCCTCCTCCAGTCAGCCCTGGACCTCCTGCATCACCGTGGATCTGTTTGCTGCAGCTTCCAGTGACTCCTCCTTCTGCTACGTCGTCACATTTGTTCATTCTCCTGACCCGCATATTAGCTGTTGATACAGGTGTTTTTTTTTTAACTAAACTGTTAATAAAAGTTGTTGCTTTTTTTTATTTTAAAACCCCACAATGATCAAAAATAGCCTCTGACCCTAGAAAGGGTTAATAAAAGGAAATCCCAGACAGAAAAATGAAAAACTACATTACAAAACCTAAATTTCCAATTTAAAACAAACAAGCCCCAGGTTGTGTTCAATACCTGTGTGTTGTTAGTGAACATTATTAAGAGTTTAGCAGGCTGGATAGCTGTACCCCCCACCCCACCTGCCAGACCAGAACATTATTAAATACAGAAATGTTTAGTTTTATGCAGGAATAATACCACTTCCTTCCTCTTTAGTTCACATTTCATGTTCATCTGACTGCTATCGATACTTCAGAGAACCAGCATAGGCTGGCTGTGACATACCTGCCCCCCCTCCCCCCCACCCTCGAGGGTCTGGTTCAGTCTGGCACAGTGCCAAGAACCATTAATCATGCCCCCACCCCCAAGCTCTCTTTAATTACCTTTATGTTCCCACCAGCGACCACTTTTATTTATTATTACTGTGTAACATGTAAATAATGGAAAAGGTGCCATCCTGCTCCGAGTGTGTGTGTGTGTGTGTGTGTGTGTGTGTGTGTGTGTGTGTGTGTGTGTGTGTGTGTGTGTGTGTGTGTGTGTGTGTAGACCAGTGGGCACACTGCTGTCAAAGATGCTGAAAGCTGATGGGAGTCCGTTTTAAATCACAGCCACTCGTCTGATAATTGGAGCAGCGTATCGATTCCCTCCGTGCGCCGAGTCTACAGCTGTGATAGAGGTGGATCGGAGGAGATGTCTGGGGACAGGCCGGCGTCCACACAACAAACACAAACATCTTATCGAGACACGCGGCGAGCAGCAGAGCATGCATTCGTAACGGCAGATAAATGATGCAGATAAACGATAGGTGGGAGAGGGAAAACCGCTCACAGATTTAAGAGACTAAAGCTGCACCGTCAACCTTGTAAACAACGGAAAAATGTGTTTGGGACAAATGTTAACCGGTTTCCTTGTGCGTGAGACACATCGCTGTTTAACTGAACTCTAAAGAACTCCTTTAGTAAGTGTCTTAACTTTGTAGTAGGTCTTGGATTGGAATGACTCCTATTCACAGGAAGTGCAGAGCTATTTTTTAATAAGGCAGTAAAACAAATGGACCTGATTGTTTTTTTACACACAAATAATGAATAGTATCTTACTGACAAAGTTATAATACTATAACTCAAAATGCTTTATATGCAGCTAATTCATGGTTTTTTTAATATTCAGATTTAATTTGCTTCTTTCCAGCTGCTCAAAAACTAAAGAAAACAAAAGAGACAAACTCACAGACAGCTGGAGGACAAACTGGCTTTTCTTTCTCTGATTTCATTACATAAGTAAATTGTACTGGGTGTAACTTGCACTTATAAGTGACTGATAAATCATTTAACAAGAGTTTGCACGTTATTATAGTCAGTTCTTACTTCATAATTAAACCAGAGACTTGAAGTTGACAGCTGGGAGATTTAATTGAGTCATCATTCAGTTTTACATGCTTTGGACAGAACGCAATCTGGATCTCTGTCAGAGAGTCACACACTCATCGTTATATGTCTTAGTTATCTCCATGACAGTAATCTGATGTGGTTAACACAACGTCGTTGTAACGCTGGAATTAGTGGCTCCTCCATCACTCAGCTTCAAAAAGTAGAACATTTTGCTGCTTGGCTTTTGAGTGACACTTATAAAAGTGTTGGCTTCACTCCACTGGCTGCCTGTTTCTTTCAGAAAACATTCTAAAATTATTTTTATTTGCTTTGAAATCTCTGATTCTCCACCAGCCACCAGAAACTAGTTCAAGCAGGTTGGACTGGATGGAGAAAAGTGTCAGAGGTGATGGGTGAGTTTCTGCAAGAATGAAAGGAAGGTGTAGAAGACAGTGGTGCGACCAGTGATGCCGATTGGTGTAGAGAGGAGAAGACAGGAGGCAGAACTGGAGATAAAAATACTGAGATGATCTCTAGGAGACAAAGATTAACAGGATCAGGATGAGTTTATCAGAGGGGTGTTTAGGAGATCAGATCAGGCAGGAGACCTAGAGGAAGACCAAGGAGGAGATTTATGGATGCAGCGAAAGAGGACATGAAGCTGATTGGTGGGAGAGAGGATATAGAGGACAGGGTTAGATGGAGACAGGTGATTCGCTGTGTCAACATGAAAACAAGAAGCCCTATAAAGGGTTCATTCGAAGAGCTGTCAGGTTAAATGCATCAAATAGGTTAAGTTTGAGGAAATGTTTATTTCTGATTTGTTTACCCTTTCAGGTAAAGCTTTACAACAGCAGATAATGCAGGGATTAAAGCTAATGCTGCCATTCATGTTCCTCCAACATCAGGTTACAACATGCCACCCTGCCATTTTCCCATCATCCTGGAGGACTGCTGAGCCCCGCTGATCAACCATTTAACCCAGATTAGCCCCTTTACTCTGATCTTCCAATAGATATTCAGCTCAGCTACTCCTCTGCTGATCCCACCCTCCTCTCCCTTTGGGATCTCGTATCATTTGGCACAAAACCATTGCAGAGCTGGTGAAATGTGACAGTGCAGAAGATGGAAAACAGGCTACATACAAGTGAAGCAACATTCCATATTAATAATTCATCATCAGCTTTCTGTGACCCTTAAAAAAAGTCTGCAAGATTTTCTGTGAAATCTCGCACTCTGCTAAAAAGAACAAGCTGCTGATGAGTGCAGATTGTTTGACTCACTATTGTTTATCAGGGCTCTTTGTCTACCATCTATTATATTGTGTTGTTATATTTGCACTTTATTTCATTATGTAAGATAAGAATATTTAAAAGAACAAGGGGCTGATTAACTTTTAAGCACGCTTATTTTATATTTTTAATGCCAACTAGAGCTTCATTCTGGCTATGCTAAATGCTAAATGATTCATTCAAAGATTGGCCATTTTAGTGGAAATTAATTTTTAAACAGTTTGTGATTTACTACAAAATAAAATGTTGCATATTAAAGTGTAGAATATCCATATAAAGCACTAATTGCAGCAAACAGCAGTATAAATAAAATCAGACTTATACCAGTCACAGGTTTAGGCTCACGTTTACGGTCAGTTTGAATGATTGGCTGTGTCGGAACCTTAAACTGATGCTGTTTGTTTAAAAATCAAAAAGCCTGATTATTCACTGTGAATCTAAATGCATTCAAAGCTTGAAATCATCTGTTAGACGTAAGAATGGGTTATTTTCTAAATGCATTTCTTATGTATATTTCTTTGATTTACCTTTTATTTATTTAGCTATTCTCTACAATTAAAAAAAAAACTCAAATCTACATTGTCCTTTAATCTAACAAACGTGGGTCCAGATTCTGGCTTAAACCTTTCTCTGCTGGGAAACGTCTCAGACTTTTCTGCCTTTATCGACTTCATTTAGCAGTGTAATAAAACTTCAGGTGGTTTTGTCTTTTCTGCTGGCTCATCAACAGCCTGTGTGCCTGCTGGTGTGAGACAGATAAACCTACTGAGCAAACAAACTGCCTTTTATTATCCGCTAGCGTGAAGCACTACCATACTTTAGACCTTTCAGTCTTTGAAAACTTTGAAAACTTGCCTTGTTTGCGACCGAATCAGACTTTGACTCAGCTTCATCCATCGTGACCCGTGAATGAAACCATATGGAGCTGATTATTCCCTGGAGCTGAGCTCACCACAGCACAGGCTAGTGGCGTGGAGGAGAACTACAGCCCAGATTCCTAATTGAAACATTTACAAATTTAAAATATCTAAGTTCATAAGAATAATGTGTCAATAAAAAATACATATGCAGGCTAACATCATCGCCTAAGACTACTTGCAGTCGTTTAAAAATGCAGATGGGAGATTTTGTAACTCAGCACATCATTCCAATTGTAAAATTATGTTTATAGAAAAGATAGGTCAACACGGATTTTGACTAAAGAGAAGCCTTTTATCAGAACAGTTTCCCAAATCATTCTTTGTTACCTCAGTTAACCTCTGACCTCAGTTATTGACAGCCGTCTGCTCTTTCTCACCGTTAGTCGGACTGATCCGACTCTGAGGTGTGTTTCCTTCACGTTATTGTGTTAACACACACCTATATGCTCCAGAGCAATAGCCAAAAGTCTTGCTTTTGATGATCAGTTAATCAATACATTTGATCAGCAGCACCTGTTTGACTTTCTTCCCTCATAAAATCATCTGGAGGAACTGAACGTTTAGAGAATGCTCACAAAAATTTATCAAACCAAATAGTCCCTAAAAGCATCCATTCTGTGATTTGTTTTCACTTCACACTAGAAGTATTTTATTGTTGATGTTTTTTGTTAAAACAGTCAACTGATTGAACCACCCCAGAAAACCACAGCAGCAGCAGCAGAATGACGACACGAATCAGAAGCTCTCATATTCAAATCTCTGACCTGATCTGTCACATCTAAAGTCTCGTCTAGATGGATGCAGAATAATCACCGTTTTTAAATTTGCTCTGTTTCTTTTGAACTCATCAGGTCTTCTGTTCTGTTTCATTGAGTTGTTTGAAATTTAGCCGTTTTGAGTCTCTCTCTCCAACTGACACCTCTTTGACTAGTGATTGATCCATTTCTTTGACAGCTCAGGATTCAATAAACAACAGATTTTATTTTAGGTTGCTGCTTTTTTTTATTAAAAAAAAAAAAATCAACCTTCTCGTTGATTATAGCTGTGGTTGGTTGACGGTGATATTTAGGGTTTGGATGTAATAATTCTGTTATTAATTGGTAGAAGTGGTTCTGGATGATGCTATAATAACAGTTATGTAATGTTTTTACAGATGTCATATCAGAGTTATTGACACATTTGGGACCGAACCAGCTTACAATCACGAGGAGTATGCAACCCTACACGGCTACCGGACCAACTGGGGCTACTGGAACCTGAACCCCAGGCAGTACATGACCATGTTCCGTAAGTCCCGTTGATGCTATTGATTACCTAGACTATCACTCCATCAGATCAACAATTTGATTTTAAACCTTTGAAATAGTCATGCATAGTGATGAATCACAGAAGAAAACCCCACTTAAGGTCAGGTCACACAATAATAAACAGCAACAGGGACTTTAACCTATCTGACAGTGACGTTTATAAAAAGGAGACTAGAGCAGGTGAACATGATTACAGAAACAATAAAAGCAACTCGTTTTGGTGGAACTGCAAACGGTGAAATAACACACTCAGACCAGAGCTCACAATGAATAACAACTATCACTAAACCTGTGACCCGATGGTCGTATGACAGCATGCATACAGCTGACCCATCAGAACCAATGTAACTAACCAGTGATCAGAAATGCAACCATTACATCAGGTCACATTCATCTGATTTAAGCTGCTGGTCTAAAATAAAACTGTTCAGTATTTTCTCTTTATGAGACAAAACAGGAAGGTTTGGACCAACAGAAACACTCAGATCTGACATGACTTCATAATAAATCAGAGCCCAGTGGGACCAGTAGCACCAGTAGGACCAATGAGACCAGTAGAACCAATGGGACCAGTAGCACCGGTATGATGAGTGGGACCAGTACCACCAGTATGATCAGTGGGACCAGTAGCACCAATGGGACCAGTAGCACCAGAAGAACCAATGGGGCCAGTAGCACCAGTATTATCAGTAGGATCAGTATGACCAGTGGGACCAGGAGTACAAGTATGACCAGTGGGGCCAGTATGACCAGTGGGATCAGAAGGACCAATGGGACCAGTAGGACCAATAGGACCAGGAAGACCATCCTCAGGACCTTTGCTGCAAGACTATTTCCAACTGGACCCCTTAAAATTTCAGTTGAAGAGTACTGGTCTAGAGTGCTTGGACAGTCAGCTCCTGGCGCACACACACACACACACACACACACACACACACACACGCGCGCACACACACACACACAGTTGTCATCAGTCATTCTAAATATCCATAAATGGCTTCAATCTCGTCTTTTCCTTTTCTCTGACAGGTCTCGCTGCTCGCTCACGTGTATTTGGAGAGTGTGTTTAATGTTTCTATTTTCAGCAGCAGCTCAGCCTCCAGCATCTCTTTAAGCTGTACCTGAGCTTTGTTCTGCTCTGTTTTTTCCTCCTTTTCTAAACAACACAACACATCTGATGCGCTCTCGAAGCCGTCTCCCCGTTTCCTGACGGAGACATTGACTATTTAAACGTCTCGTGCTTCACATTCAGCTCTAAGCAGCGCTGCATAGCAGCCACTCGGCAGCAGGATCATTATATCGACAATATATTCTGGAGACGCCCACGTTTCACACTGACCAAGGCTATAATGAGCAACTCAACCTTCACACTTGTGAAAGCTCTGCAGGGCTGCAATTATTACATTTCTTCACAATTTGAGAACGTACTCTGGAAAAGGAGAAGTGGTTGGTTTTAAAAAGGTGATTCTGGGTGTCTGAGGATTTAACATGCGGTTCGTTTTAATTATGTCCAGTTTTTGAACTCAGAAAACCCTAAAATGTACTTAGTACATCAACCCGAGTACATAAATCCCTGTATTGGCCGTGTCAGACTTACACTGCCAGCAGCATCTGGCTCTGTGACAATCGCTATTTATAAAATATAGGGAGGCAATAATAATCACTCTGAACCAAGAAACTGAGGTACAATAGGAGTTTGCACTTCTCGTCTTCTTTTTTCTTTCATTCACTCCTTTTTCTCCTCTTCTTCTGTCTTTGTGGCTTGTTTTTTCACCCTGCTCATCACTCTCCTACCTTCACCTCCTACACACTCAGCCCACACACCAGACAATTCCTTCATGGGCTTCGTCTCAGAGGAGCTGAACGAGACAGAGAAGAGGAGCATCCAGCAGAACAAAGTCAACAACATGGCTGTAGTGTACGGGAAGGAAGCCAGCATGTGGAAGGTACACACACACACACACACACACACACACACACACACGCTTAATCTCAGCTGCAGCTAAAGATCTTGCATTTGCTGCAGTGTTTGCTTTTTTGGGCTCTTGGTAAAAACACATCTGTGACTGTGTTTCTGATTTCCCCAGAAACAGATTCAGTCGGTTTGGAGCCCAAAGTGAATCACAGAGACCCTCTACTTCCACACCTTTATTTTTCACCTTTTAAATTCATGTGCTTTTGCATGGTCAGTATTAGACATTACTGCTGTCATGAGATGTAAATAAAAAAACAAAGATGATAAAATTAGGATTTGTAATTAATTGATATATGTAGTCTAATTTTTCATCTCATCTAAATATTGTCATGATTGAGGTAGTGCAGGACCCAAATGCAGATGACAGAGGCAGGAACAGGTGAGGTAAAAGTAAAAAGCTTCATCGCTTTACGAACTCAGGGGACACACGAGGCTGTGGATAAAACACAAGGAACTGACAGGGACTGAACTAAACAGCATATATAGAGAGGGAGCTAATTAGGGAGATGAGACACACCTGTGGAGGATTAGTGCAGGACACAGGAGGAGGAACAGAGGCACGAACTGGAAACAAGGGGGCAGAACATGACAAAAACAGCTGAAGAAAGCCCTCATCTGGAGGTGTTTTCATTAGATAGATAGATAGATAGATAGATAGATAGATAGATAGATAGATAGATAGATAGATAGATAGATAGATAGATAGATAGATAGATAGATAGATAGATAGATAGATAGATAGATAGATAGATTTGGTTGGATAGTGTTTAACGAGGTGGATGAGGGCATTTATCCCTTTATTTACCTTTTGGTAAAACACGTTTTACACATTTATAGATATTTAACAGCACAATAAACAAATCCAAGGTTTTATGTTTTGGGGGTATGTTATGAGGCCCTTAATATCTTGAGGCTACACCCGACCATTGCCTGATGGTAAATCTGCCTCTGATCTTACCTGATTTAGTTTTGTTTTAGTGAAATTCAGCACAACACATTAGAGTCAGAATCACATACATATTCTGTCACATTGGAGAAATAAAAGATGAGGATTTTAATGTTTACAGTTTAGCAAAAAAGAAAAAGTGTTTCCATGTCCAGGTGATGAGTGCTCAATGATATGGTGAATGTGAGAAATAAACTGAACTTAAAAAATGTGTCAAACTTTGACTAAATAAAGGGGACAGACTAGTGTTTTTGTTGGAGAATTAAGGTAATACTGTATGTTCACCCACACAAACATTTGCACCAACAAAAATAATGTTTTCACATTTTTGAAGTTTGATTTTTATCCAACTTCTTGCCAAACTTTCCAAACTTCTGCGGATTTATGTGAAATACTTTCAGTCTCGATGCATTTAATATGTGTTTCAACACAGTCACCAGAAGACCTTGACAACACTTCCTGCTGTTTATGTTGTTAGAGTTCATCTTCGTGCGTGCATCTTTAATTTATAGGTAATTTTCCTCTCAGAAGCCGTTTGCTTGTTCATCCACAAAAAGCGACAGAGCACAGTTGTGTCTCCATCCTTTAAATAATTATAAAGATGTTTATTCTCTACTGACTGCCAGCATGGGTCTCTGAGCTCCATCACAGTTGTTGCTAATGAACGGAGTCACATGAGGTTATGAACGCTTCAGTCTAGAGAAATCTGTTTATTTGTGTTTCTCTTTTCCCTTCGGTTTGTGGCTGATTATTGGATCTGACTGGGTGCTGATCAGATTCAGGTAAGAGTTTGTTTTGTTCACTTCGTGTTTCTATAAGTTCATGACACACGTCATACAGGAGACAACTTTAAGATGTTGTGGAACATTTAGAAATTCATAAATCTGCAAAAATCTTTTTTTTTTTTTTCAAATGTACAAACCTGGCAACCATAACACAAAATGTGAAAACAATCCTCAACTTTGACCTGAAACTCTTTGCCTCATATTTCCTCTCCATTAGACTTCTGGTTTTGGCTAAAGCTTATAGTTCAGTGGGGTTTTTTTTATCTTTTTTGTTAGGCAAAGTGATTTAGAAGTTTTGTTTAGATCAGTAAACTTTTCCCTCATCAATGAGCAGTGTTGGAAATGTTACTTTAAAAAAGTCATTAGTTTACTCACTACTTGTTCCGAAAAGTAACTGAGTTAGTTACAGAACTACTCTTTAATCAAATAACTAGTTACCAGGGAAAATAACTTTTTGAGTTACTGTAAAAAAATAAATAATAACAGTTGTGGTATATCAAAGAATTTGGATTTTTCTGAGCAGTTTTCATAAGTAGTTTGAAATGTGTAGAAACAGGAACTCCTGGACATGATGACACCTCACAACATTCTTATGTTTAATCTCAATGAGTGGTTTAATCTCCACCTTCTGAATGCTCCAGACTCGCTATTTCTGCAGCTTAATCAGCATTAGTGTGTGTGTGGCACACATGACTCTCCTTAGCCAATCATATCGCTTGTCTCGTTGTTAACCCACCCAGTCTCCCCACTAGCAGTTTGTGCGTGGAGCAGGGTGTGGTCAGAGCACACAGTTTATTCTATCAGTTCATAGTAACACACAGCGTTTAACCCTTGACGGCGTTGAGATGATGGAAACAGTAATTAGTTAGATTATCTCCTTACTGCTATACAGAACAGAACAATGTTATTTTAAACAGCATTACTATTACAAACACTGTAAATGAGAGAATAACACATGAAAGAAGAGCCTTTATGTTTTATAGTTGAAAATGTAATAACCTTATACTGAGTCTGTATTCATTAACAAATACACTGTATTTCCTTTCTACAGCACACTGACTATTAAGTATGTACCCAGAACTGTTTCCAGACTGTAGTCTTCCTCTTCTAAAATCAATGAAGGGAACAAAATATGTTTCAAAATTTGTAAACGAGTCAAACCAGCCTAAATAATGATCCTAAGAATGATTTAGTGTATAATATTAGTGGCTTACCACCTCCCCTAAAAGCTAACTGAAATGACCGTAAACAATTTCATAAGTCTGCATTATAGAAAAAAATAAATAAGAAGGGAATAAAGCAACACAGCAGTAATTAGTCATTAACAGTCCTACTACAATACATGCTGACAGACCTCCCTGGGCAAACACACACACACACACACATAGAAAGAAGTTTCAGGCTCAAATTATGGAATCTGCCTGTGTTTCTCTTGCTTGTTCATTGCTGTTGTCTGCCGCACTTAGCGCTTGAGCTAATCTCCTAATTGGTTGGGAAAATCCTCACAGAGGAAACTATTGATCGCTGCAGCCTCCAGTTACTTCTCTGTGGAGGAGGGGTGTGTGTAGGTTGGGTGGGGAAGGATACAGTAAGCTACTTAACACCAGCCAGCCGCTCAATAGAATGGTCAGCGTTACACTCCGTTCACATGATTACACTTTAGTTGTTCACTGATTGTTTGACTTTGGTTTTGTTGCATTGAGCTCAAGGTTGGCTTTGAAAGTTTCCCCCTCTGGCGCTGTCAGTGTGGTCATAATCTATGGGGAGATGTGTGTGGCGCTGTGCGTGAGCAGATAAGACACAACTGTTTCATTCAGTTCATCTCAAAGCGCTGAACAAAGCAACCAATCCAGGTAATTTCAGGTCCAGATTCAGGAAAACTGATTGCAGTAAATGTGATTCAGTTTTAATAATAAAATTAGATTGGATTTAAAATGCCAGTTAGTCAAATGATCTATATAAGAACCAGCAGAATGGACTGAAGCATCACTTCAATGTCATTCCTCATTCTGAGCATCACGAGGGCGACAGTTGGAAGGAAAACTCTTCTAACAGAGAGAAACCTCCACGTCCTAAACAGTGTCAAAACCAATGATGTCCCTGGGAAGGGTTTTTTGTCCCCAATACAATCCAAGTCACTGTAGATCAAGGATGTGCAAGTGACAATAATGCTTGCATTATTTTTCACTTCTTTTTTGTGTACAGCAGAATACTGTATGCAAAAGGTGTTAAAGTTATTAAAATCAGTGCATGTGAGTCCCTGTAGAGCAGGGGTGTCAAACTCCAGTCCTTGAGCACTGCTGTCCTACAAGTTTTAGTATTTATCCTGATCCAACACTCCTGAAGCTCTCATTAAATCCCATCTTCAGCATTAATCATATTGATTCAAATCAGGTGTGATGGAGCTGAGAAACATCTAAAACGTGCTGGTAGTGGCCCTAAAGGACTGGAGTTTGACATGTTTTCGTGTAGAGGATCACTGAATAAGACAGTTTATCTACACAGACTATCGTTTTTTCTTAAAGTGCCCATGTCGTGGTTTTCCGTGTTTTCTGACTTATCTATCATGTTGCAACGTTGAGTTCTCACCTTAAACCTGCCAGAAAGAGCAAAAAACGGCGTCCATCTGTCTCCTAGTCCAGCCAGTGAGAAGTTCTTCCAGATTTCAGACCCAGGTTTCAAACAGTTTTTTTCACTCCAGCCCGCTATGAGGTCATAGTGATCCGGACTTGCTTATATGGTAAATTCTCCTCCCACATGCACGTTCACGACACCTGGAGCGAGGCAGTGCCGCCGCCATTGCCCATAGACCGTGTAGTGTTTAGTTTCAGTTTCTTTTCTCTTTCACGCGACGGCACTGCCCCCTACTGCAGCAGAAGTGTCAGGCTGCCAAATAAGGAGAAACCCAGCAGAACCGGAAGGCGGCGCTTTCTTCTGATCTCTGAGTTGCTCGTTAGGAAATAATTACAGCGTATTTTGAGTTCTAATGGTGCAACGCTAATCTAGAGGCATCAAAGATTACACCTGTTTAATATAAAGTGATTTAAATATGGAGCCATGGGCACTTTAATAATCCTGCAAACATGTTTTTTTATAAAATGTTTCTGACAGTAGTCGTTGCTTAATGTGAGCGCTCTTTCTTAATCTATTCAGTTCAGTGTATGTAAGAATCGACTTCCTATTCATGTTAAAGTTGAGTATTGTGTCTTAAATAAAGTAAAAGTGAAGCTAACTGAGATTTTAAATGTTTTTTTTTTGTTGTTGTCAGTATCCCTCTTTCTTTTCCTTATGAAAGTGGTTCTTTCCTCTGGTCCAGCTGTGATTAGGTCCCGTATTAAAGCAGGGCTGTACCCAAAGCTCGCGACCATTGATGAGAGTAGGAATGTAAATCGAGAGCTTCGCCTTTCGACTCAGCTCTCTCTTCAACACGACAGACTGGTACAGCGCCCGCTTCACTGCAGACGCAGCACCAATCCACCTATCAACTAATAACCTAACAATCTCATCATGCTATTGGTATCACACTAGTGTGATGTGGTCTGTTAGTTTATAGCTGCATTTAGACGAGGTACATACTGTAGGAGGTTGAGGGCTTCTAAAGCTCTATCTTCTATTAGAGATCTTCTTGTTCTAGATGTCTCCAACGGAGCACGTGGCTCTCAGACTGCAGGTTTACTTGTAGTTTGCAGAGTTTCTAAATGTAGAATGGAAATTTTGTACATTAAAGGTGCTATAGGTAATTTCCAAAACAAATGAGCTTACAATCTTTTTTTAGTGCCTCTTAACAACGTTCTAACATAGTATAGCTATAAATAAATTGTGGCGGGAGACAAAACAAAAGAAATTAATAAGGTAATGGTTAATAATGGTTCCCTCGCAGTTCTCTAAAAACCTCAGCCAATCATTCGTTTCGGACCAAAAGCAACTATTGGACGATCCAGCTGTCTATCTCGCCGAAGCTCCGCACTGCTTGGATCCTCCATTAATGCGTGCTGGAGCATTTTGCAGCAGAACATCCCGGAAGTGAGAGAATGAGGGCCGGCTGTTACTGCTTCAATTTTAGGAAAAACTACCAGAGTCCCAAAAAGAAAAACACCTTTTCAGCTAGCAGAAAACAAAGAAATGTTTGGACCTAGAATGAGGAAAATCCAGGGTGAACATTGGCGTAGCGTTTCAACGACTCAACCTTGTTACTGTGGCGATCCCCCATGTTCGGGGGAGGCGCGGCATAGGATTATAGCCGACGGGAGGGGTGAGAGTTCTGAGACCGTGGTAGTGTGAAATAGCTAGCTATACCTAGCTTGTTTGAAGATTACAGAATGCAGCTTTAATTAAGATTCATACAATGTGATTGGATTTGTTTTTACATTCTGTGAGTCACAGCTGAGGTGTACCTAATAGAGTTTCATGATTTCTTCACACTGAAAGAGGTTTTCCAGATTTACAAGCGAGTGTAGTGAGGTCACCATCCAGTGTTAATGCTGAAGTGTCACTTTGACTGTAGAAAACTATTATATTACATTTTGGAAGCAAAATGGGATCAACATAAAATCTCTTACTAAAGGCTGTTTTTGTCATTTAACTAAAACTAGACATAAAATATGTTCTCTTGTCTCCTGTTAGCTTTGATGGATGAGATGTGATCAAATAAAGCTGGTTTTATACCATAGCAGCACCTTTTTGAATCCCACAGTGCAAGATGAAAAAAGTCAGACACATACAGATGAGAGCAGCTTACACACTCAGACAGCTCTCATAAAGATAAAAGACAACAGAATCAGAACACTTTACTTGGACACAAACTCTTTAATCATTTTCTTCTATGTGCTGTTCCTTTCATGCACCCTCCTTCCTTCATCTTTCAAGCTAAATATCACCAATCCTTCTTTTTCTGCTCATCTTTCAGCCGGGCAAGGACAGTTTCCTGGAGATCCTCCACAGGTACATGGAGGTCCACGGTACCGTGTACTATGAGACCCAGAGACCTCCAGAGGTCCCACCCTTTGTGAAGAACCACGGCCTGCTGCCCCAGCACGAGCTGCAGCAGCTGCTCCGCAAAGCCAAGGCAAGCAGGGGAATATTACCCACATGCAGACTTTATCTCCATACTCGTATGGCCCACAGACAAGACTTTACATATTTTACAAAGTATTCTCCTGATTTTTTTATTTCCCCAGCTCTTCATTGGCTTTGGGTTCCCATACGAAGGTCCAGCTCCACTTGAAGCAATTGCCAATGGTTGCATCTTCCTGCAGCCAAAATTCCAGCCCCCCCACAGCTCACTAAATCATGAATTTTTTAGGGGCAAGCCCACATCTCGAGAGGTGAGAACATTATGTTTAATTCTTCCCATTATCAGTCAGAGGTGAGTATATTCTGGATCTCGCTGCCTAAAAACTTTATTTTACTTCAGCTCTTTTAAAAGAACCAACTCAAATATTTAAAGTTGGGAAAAATTGAAAGCCGGTTGGAATATTTTGCTAAATGTGTCTTTTGTCTATGAAATTAGCAACTCTGTATCCAATTAAATAGACAAACTGATGTGATAAACACTAACAACGTTCAGTGTTGTTAAGGAGAAAAGCTGAGTTTGATAGATAAGCCTTGCAGGTTCAGAAACAAGGCAACTGGACTAAGTGCTTCTCATCAGAGGAGCTTTCTTTGTTCAAACAAACAAATGCAGAGGAACGAGCCTTTAAACTGTAGTGGGAGCTTTGTTAATGATCGAGTACGATTCAGACCCAAAACAAGAAACACAACCAGGGAAAGTTCAAAACGGTTTTTATTGAAACAACCACGAAGTGACTTCAGGTCGATGTGAGCTCCCTAGACTTTCTCAGGACTCCAACAGTGGTGACTCTCCGGGAGTAAGTAAACTCTGACAACAGGGTGAGAGCAAAAAATAATCAAAAATAGTCGTTGAGCATGGATCTCACCACTGTTTAGAGGATGTCGGTCTGGAATCCAAGAAGCAATAGTCAGACAAGCGGCTTGTAACGGGGCAGGCAGAGCAGAATCCATGGAGCAGTAGACAGGGTCCAGGTACGGACGGCCAATCCAAGCCAGGGGTAGCAGAAACAGGCCAGATGGGGAGCAGGCAGAGGCATCAACCAGGTGACAAAACAAGGTCAGGAACACGGAAAGCTCTAAGGCTGGAACAATAGTTAACAGACGATCTGGCAAAGCAGAGCAGGATTTGAAATAAGCAGAGGAACAGGTGAGGACAGTGAGTAATCAGTGGGTGAGGGAGACTGACAGTAGAACATGACAGGAAACATAGAAGTGTGAGAGTTAGACCCCTGATCTCCCCTCCAGAGAGTTGTTAGAGCTGTTGTTTTCCTGATCCCCAAGCTAGATGCTTTGATTCCTTTCCTGAAGACGTGGACCTGTCTGGGGATTAGATTCAGGGCTGCCCTGTAGGTTTTGGAGAGTTAAAACCTCAAACTTCCTCCTCTGTTTATTATTGTTGTCTTTCTATTTTGAGAAAGATGGCTTCTTTTACGTCTTTCTTGTCCTGATCTAAGACTGTCCCTTAATCCAGATATGAGTGGACAGCTGAGCCTGAAGATCTGGCCCTGCGGTGTTGTGTCCCACACCTGTACAGTAGTTGTTTGATTACCTCTGTGTAAAGGTCGGAATGCTGCTCACTGCAGTGGACTGCCTATGCTTTTGCGATTCTCGGATGTGGTAAACAACTCGTCCCTATCACACTGTGCGACCGTACTGTGTCACACTAGTGATGGTAGATTTATAACACGACACGCTACCACTCCTTGTTGTGTTATTGTAAACTTACTGAATGCATCGTTCAAACGTTAGATGCTGCAGAGCTGCACCACAAAGATGAGACAGTAATAACAGATCAATGGATGCAAAACAACGATTGTTGGATTCTGACTCTAATATTGCCAGAGTTCAGTTAATTTCACTTGGTTGTTTTTCCACATCTGCCTCAGTGTGATCTCTGTTTAGTTTTGAAGCACTTTAGTTGTGAGAATGCAAGACCTTGCGTCTGTTACGCATTCACACTGCACGTGCACAGACCACAGATTTAAGCCCACGATCTGAGGTTTTCCCTAGAAGTTTTTCACGACCAATGATTTTGTCTGCAACAGCCGATATTTGCACAGTGTGAACCCGGCTATACAGATTTCTTCTTTATTTTACTGAAACAAATTTCAGTAACAAAGACTTGACTAAAGATGTGACCCTCTATGGAGGATAACCCGGCTACAGAAAATGGACAGAAATGGAAAGATGAGTAAATATAACATGCCGTTTTTATATGATGACTTTATTTATTAAAGGAAAAATGCTATCCAAACATTTCATTTTCCCCTTTGTTCCATTATGAATTAACTGTGATTAATCAGGCTTCAGTTCCACTAGTCACACACAGACTTGATCACTGCCAGACCTGTAAAATTAAGAAATCACTTCAACAGAACTAACAGAAGTAGGCTAAACGATCTCAAATAGTAACGTGTCAGTCCTGACAGACCAGTTTAAAGTACAAACCATTGAGATCAAGAAACGAGTCCAATGAGACAAGGAGTCTCTCACACAGTACCAGACGACTTGGCAGCATCAGATGGTCAGAGTCCATCTGATACTGCCAAAACTATTAAAATACTTCGAAGTTTTTCAGACAGTCCTGTCATAAATGGCACCATAAAAGAGAGCCGATACTTCAGGTCAAGACTCAGCTGCCAACTTCTCTCTTAACAAAGATCTCAGTGAAGTTTTGAAAGATTGTTAAGCTGGAAACAAACTTTGAGTGCACAAGGTGAAACGTGTGCACGGATGTTCTCGTGTTCATAGTTCTGTGAACAGCAGCCCTCCACAGAGAGCTCTACAGCTCTCACTACGTCCTAATAGGAGATGATGATGAGCTGGTTTTTAAAGTCTTTTCACTAAACAGGAAGTATTAAAGTTTGAGTGATTTTTTTACAGGGAATTTGATACAGTTTACAGGCTACAATGTAGCTCACTGCCATCAGGGTGTGAATGTGTGTGAGTGGGTGAATGTAGTGTAAAGCGCTTTGGGAGTCCTTGGACTTAGAAGTACAGACCGTTTATCATCTCATACATGAAAAGTATGCACAAGTCTTTTTCCAGCTTTATTCTGCTATTGAGAAAGCTACTTATATAAAAAAAAAAACACCTTCAAGGAAGAAAAAAGTCCAACTGCCTTGTTTCTGAGCCTTCTAGGACTGCCATGCCCTGTATGATTCACCAGCCTGTTGTGTCGTTTTAAACTCTAACAGAATGTTTCTGTGTGTGTGTCCTCCGAAGGTGTTTTCCCAGCATCCATATGCTGAACAGTATATCGGCAGACCGCATGTGATGACAGTGGACTACAACAACTCGTTTGAGTTTGAATCTGCAATTCAGGAAATCATGAAGACCAAGGTACTGGCACACACTCGTACAGGGAAGGAGATACACAACAGAGCAGTGATTCATTTTAATGAACTGTGAGTGTACCCAGGGTCATCTTCAGTTTTGTAGAGTTAGCTTTTACACAGAAGCAAAACCATCCTCTTATGGAGGTAGTGGAGTGCATAAAGGTAGAATGCGCCATCATAGGACAGCCTGGAACTGGTCCCTTGATTCACACCTTCTCACTTTCCATGTCTAAGTGCATAAAAACAGGGGTGCACACAAGTGGTGTGCAGGTGCACATGTGCAACCAATATGTACTAATGTGTGCGTACCACTTTCTTTGCCATTACGGTCCTTTGCGTACCCGTCTACCCTCCATCTACCTCCTACTGCTCTACATTGCTCATTACAAGCTCGTGCCCACACACCGTAATTTGTGATTGGTCCCCTTACAGTAAGCAGAGTTTGGGAGGTAAATCGGCACTAACCACATTTATCTGTTTATCCAAATGAGTCTGGAGCTAGACCTAATCGCATTCAGCCACTGGACAGATCCCTTCACTAATGACAGGCTGATGGGCACAGAAGGGGGGGGTATGGGGGGATTACACACAACATCACAGGATCTTCACAGGAGTCATTGCTTTGTGTGAAAACGTCTCTTATTTGGTTGCAGAGAATCTATCATACAGTACAAAACCTGTAGGTTTTGAGTTTAATTAATGTTTCCTAAACTTTGCAGCTTTATCACAGCGGAGTTCTCCAGAGTCCACTTTGGCAGTTTGTAGGTAGCAGGCAACTGTTCCAAAGTGCAGGAGATGCAAAAAACGTGGGCTAATAGAGAATAAGAGAATGTCAGCAACTGCTGAGCTGAAGAGAGGTTAATTAAGGAGTCATCTGGGTAGATGGAATCTTTCTGGAAAGCACAAACTGGATGGAGGGAAAAGAGAGGAAAACGAGAGATGTGAGCACATCAACGGAGTTGGGTTTGGGACTCTGCAAAGCTTTCAGCTCTCATTAAAATAGAAGACCAGTGTGCTCTGAAGTAACCAGGAAATAAACATTTTATTCATCAATATAAATGTTTTAAATGATGTCATCTCTGTAGAACTCGAAATTATGAACCTATCATTCTGAGATTGTAGGATCCTGATGTAAAGGTCCAGTGGGAGTGCTGTGTTTTTACATTTAACAGAATTACTTTTAACTTGAGAAAATAATCTTTATATGGTTTGTTACTAGATGGCATATTTTTATATTTTAATGCAGTAAAAAAATGAAACTACAGAAGGAGAAATGATCCGTTCCAGCTGCAGAGAGGAACCAATCAGAACACAGCTGTCTGCCTGTACACGCTGAGTCAGAGTGTAACCTTCAGCAGCTCAGAGCTGAAGCAGACTAAACTAAAGCGATGTGTACAGTCGTGTGGACGTTCTCGTTGCTTCGTCTCGTCTGTGTTGTCAGACCAGCAGCTCTGACTCACTGGACTGTCTCCGTCTCCTCAGAGAGAGCTGATGGACCACTTCACCCTCCACTGGAGCCTCAGCAAACACACACACACACACACACACATGCTCTTATCCAAGCACACACACATACACTAGTGACACGGGGCCTTACCTGCACGTTACAGTCATTAACGTCAACACGCACGCCGACACGTGCACACTCACCGTGTGATGTAGAGGTTCAAGCCCAGTCGTGCAGGACAAAGCAATCTCTGGCTGGCTGACAAATCCTCATATTCCTATAAATTCTTTCTTTCTCTCCATTCCTTCTCTTCATTTTTCCTTCATTCTTTCTGCCTTTTTCCCTTATTTTGTTCTCCCTTCATTTCTCTCTTTCTTTCTTCCATTCCTTTTATCTTTCTTGATTCTTTGCCTTCTTCTTTGTTCATTGCTTTCCATTTTCTTATTTCCACCAGTCCTTCTTTCCCTCCTCTTTTTTATCTTTCTGTAATTTTGCTTCCTTCCTTCTTGCATCCTTCTCTCCTTTCTTCCTTTTTTGCTCAAACCTTCCTTCTTTTTTCTTGCCTTCTTTTCTTCCTTCATTTTCTTTTTGCTGCTTGTCTCTTTCCTTCCTCACTTTATCCGTTTTTTCTTTCTTTCTCCTTCATTTATTTGGTCCATCCTCCCTTCTCTATTTTTCCTTTCCTCTATCATCTTCAATTCCTTTTTTTCCTTCGTTTTTCCTTCCCCTTCCTTTCTTGTTTTTCTTCCTTCTCTCAGCCTTTATTCTTTCATCCCTTCCCTTTTGCTCCTCTCGTCTTCTATCTTGCCTTCTTTCCTTCTATATTAAAGTTTTCTTCCTTTCTTTTGTCCATCCTATATTCTATATTTTCTTCTCCTTCATCTTCAGTTCTTGTTTTTGGACTTCTTCTTCCTTCCTTCCTTCCTTCCTTCCTTCCTTCCTTTTCTCCTTCCTTCCTTCCTTCCTTCTGTTCTCATGTCCTCTGAACCAGAGCTATCTCAGGTTACAGTTCACGCGTTTTGAAGTGTTTCTGTGGGAGATGAGGAGGTTTTGATGTTTCTTACCTGTAGATAGCTCACTGAACAACATCAGTTTGGAGAAATAGGGATCAGTTCAGAACAGATTGATGAGCTAACGGCTAGTCACCCCTTAGTGTTTCCTGTCATCTTGAAAACATTTGCGCTAACTCTGATTTAAACTATCAGTTTTGTTCTAAACATAATAAAGTGGTGTCTAGTTTTGAAACAACCCTAATTTTCTAGCTTTTATCCGTTTTTGATTAATGTAGTCTTTTTTTTGGGGGGGGGGTAGATTTATGATGCAGTTTATTAAAACCTCAGATTCATAGCTTCACAGTGTTCACCATGTTCCATTCACACAGCTTTGATTCTGTCGGCGTGTCCCTGAACAAGTTGTTATTAACGAGAAACAAAAACAGAGAGTCTTTCAAGCGTGTCGCTAATTAGGCCAATCAAAAGCGTTCTTTAGTTTTTAAACTGCACATCACAGGAGGAGATGATCTATTGGTATGCAAATAAAGCCTAATGAATAACCAAGCTCTGACACACTGTGATTAGGCTTCACTAAAGCCCACAATAAAAACCTTCATCTGCTACAATTAAGAAGCAGTTTATTGTAGTTAGAAAATGAATAGAAACCATAAGTCTCTGTGATTTAGGCAACAATCAGTGTGTCTGTGATTTTCAGGTCACGCCTTACCTGCCTTATGAGTACACGTGTGAAGGGATGCTGGAGAGAGTACACGCCTACATCCAGAACCAGGTGGGTCCAGTGCACTAAATCAGCCTCACACATCTTACCTCATCTCTAATGATCGATTCTGCATAAATTGTTCATAATTCAGCCGCCGTGGTTCTGTGTGTTTTGGTTTGCGTGCATGTGTTTCCATGAACGTTAGCACTAAATGGGATACATGCTAGCTCTCATAATGAGCCACATCGCTGTTCTCCGGCTCTGAAGCAGAAAGGCCTCTGACACTAATGAGGAGGGTTGAGCAACAAGAAGTGGGGGATGATGATAATTATGATAATAGAGGATAATTCCTTCCTATTTTTCAACAGTGAGACAGCAGAAGTCTCAGAATAACATCTGGTCTGGACACAGAATTCAAGGCAGGCTTCGTTTCAGCTGCATCCCTGTGTAGATTCGATTGTTCAGAGGGTGGAAACATCCTCTGCACCTCAACGTTTCAATAATCTTATGAAATCCTTTAGCTCAACCATTAAAGTGGCCATTTTAGACCATCAGGTCTGAACCTCCTCTGCGTGGTTTCCGTCTGCACAAACACAAACATGTTTTCTCAGATCGTACTGTGGTTTTACACCGTTTGTACTTTTTGTTCTTTTGATTGAAGCACTTTCACTAGATTTATGGAAGGACTTACACCAACGTACACTAGTTACTTATAGAACCTGCTGCTGCTGCATCTGCTTGAAAAACAGATAAATCTAAAACCTATATAGTTAAAATGTATTTTGCACATGTAAATAGTGTTTGTTGCACCTAACAAAACTAATCAGTCACGTTACTTGGTGACTAGAGCCAGTAGCTCAGTGAGCTGACTGATTGTTTTTAGTTGGACATGAAAGATTGAAAGGTAAAAAGCATAATTTCAGTTAGAATCACATTGAGTGTCACAATTCGCATACATGGCATTTAGAGCAGATAATGTTCTAGAACAGTGCTGCATAGAGTAGCACAAGATATTTTTGTTTTGGGAGTTTTTCGTCTTCGTTTTTCAGGTTTAAAGCTTAGGATTTTTGAGGGATTTTGTTATTCTGGGTGAATCCTGTGCTGCTTGGAGGATTTTTTGCTGCAACTTTTCTACTTTTTGGCCACTTGTTATGATGCATAATCATAACAGCGAGTGTAAAAATGGAAACTGGCATCCAAAATATCAACTAATACCCAAAACTCCCAGATGAGTTGAAGAGGAGGAGATGTCAATGTGGAGCAGGAGCAAAGTAGGGAGGGAGAGGAAGTTTAAACCATCGCTTCTATGGATCATAAATGGAACTTGAGGTTTCTGGTGAGCAAGTTGAAGCAGCTAGAATATCAGGAACCTAGTATCGTGTGTTTCACTGAGACGTGGCTGCAGGACTGACATTTTCGGTCTCACAGGAGCTACATCCAGAAGGTCTCCAGACAGGTTCTAGGTGCCAACGCAACTCCCGGACAGAACATTTGTCAATCAGATTTTTTTGAATATGAACAAATAAACAAAAAGTCCCTACGACTCCGAGAACCCTCTCAGATGTTTCAAGACATTTTGAAAACGAGAGCTGTTTGCGATCTATCACCAGCAGGTGCAGCCCAGTGAGGTACTGGTTTTATGCCGAGTCCCTGTTCCCTCCTTCCATCACATCTAGCTCTGCCTTTCATATCAGGAGGAGGGAGGGCTTTGATCCATTTTTACGTAAAGTAACAAAAGAAGGCAGGGTTTAACACCCCTAAGAAATTCAGATTCCTCAGTGGCATGAATGAGTCTGAGCTGCTGACACAGAAAACTGTCATATACCTGATGTATGGCTTTTAGTATTACTGTCTAATATTTAGAACTTTATTTTGGTAACAACATAAATAATGTTTCATACCAAGTCTGTTCCAGGTTTGATGACTAGTCGCTCTAATTGCAGGGTGGAGGGGGAGGGGTTCTGTAGGGGTAGGAGGTAACATGAGGCGATAGATCTTGGCCTGTGTCCATCTGGTGTCCACTACAGCTGTGACTCTACAATCCTGCATGTTTTAGTGATGTTCCTGCTCCAACACACTCACAAGTCGTTTTACTCCCCCGGGGATTCGTGTAAGGTTTTCTGGAGCAGAGAAACATCTAAAACATGCAGCATTGTGGCCTTCAAGGACCACTGGTTTACAGGCGGTTACAGGCGGTTGGTTGGTGGTTTTATAAACATCAAGTCAAAATATTCACTGCCTCTCTCTGTAAGGAAACTAAACTACTGATTATGAGATGCACTGACTGTACAAATTAATCCCATCAAACCTTCTTCCAGGATTTCTGTGTGCCCGAGCCTCCCTTCGTTCCAACCAACCTCTCCAGACACGGATTTTCTACTGGCAGCAGGACGCTTGGACCTCTGTTTGTGCCCCTTCCCAACTCCACCGCTCTTGGCTGGGCGTCCAACCTGACGGCTCCCACTGCCTGGCCTCCTCTCAGCTCCCTCAGACTGCTGGTGTCTCAGGAGGGCCAGTCCTGTGTGGACGCCTGCCAGTCAGCCGGGTTCATCTGTGAACCTGCTCACTTTCGCTTCATCAATAACAAGGAGGCTTTAAGGGGGTAGGTCAAACTCAAGTATTGTAAAGCAATATAATGAATTTGCACACACATTTATCGTCTGCAAGCCAAGTTTTTTTTTTTTTTTTTTAATTTGGCTGATTCAGCATTTCTGAAAGCATTTAATTAGCAGTGTGAGTGAGCTGAGGATTTGGATAGGAACACTCCCACAACATGGCTGCTTCTTCCAGGCTGAGCCACAAATACAAACTGGAGAGCAGCCACGTTGCCTCTGTAACTCCTCAATATCCTACGAAGCAGGTCCAGCTTCCACTGGGTTTAGAGAATCAAGCTCAGATAACAGAGGAATCATATAATTATACCACAAAGCTGGTTATGAGTCAGCCTAAGCTGTTCATGTTAAACAGCTGTTTATTAACATGCTGTTGATGGTCTTACATCAGTCATACCGAAGAACAGGGCTGGGCGACAAATCAAAAATAATCAAATTTTATAACTCTAATCGATGTCATTTTGCCCATAATTGTATGTTCAATATTTTAAAAAATGAAAAGACGCGAGTAGGTTCCGAATGTCCGTGTCCCTTTAAGAAGCTGTGACACGACTCAACTAGTCTGCTTCACATGCTAGTCACATGACTCTTCCTCCTATACTCCTATACTTTGCATTTGCAGGAAATTTTAGTCTATAGAGCAATTATGCTGCTACAGCTCCATCTAGTGGACAACTTTTGTTTTTGAGCATACAGGTAGTTATCGTCCATTTATCGTTATCGAGGTTAACGCCTCAATAAATTGCGATATTGATTTGAGGTAATATCGCCCAGCCTTACTGAAGAACGAGACTTGCATTTTACTGTGTCGGAGGAAAGAACATCAGGATCAGGAGGCGGGCTTAAGGAGGCCAACAGCCAATTAAATGACTGACTTTAAAATCTCTGACTTAGTATCAAGGAGGGTTATGGGTATATTTTACCCTCCTGTAGACAGAATAAGTATTACAAAGATAAACCATTTTAGCATTAGCATCTCTCAAAAATATGTTTTCTTGAATCTCAGGGCTCCAAAAGAGCATTAGCGTCTCTATAAATAACTTTTTCTGTTACTTTTACATTTACATTAATAACCTGCCAAACAAAGGAATTTGAAGCTAAATACTTGTTAGTTGGAGGAGGTTTACCATTCGTTTACTCTGTAAACAGTGAAGTGAAGTGCTCCCATGCTTTGGAAAGTCTCTGCACTTGTCTTCACTTGTTTCTCCTGGTCTGATTTGACGGGGCAGCAGCTTGGAAGCCCAAACCGTCCTCTCCCCAGCCACCTCCACCAGTGGGACCTCAGGGCGTTCCTGAGCCAGCTTAGAGATAGAATCACCGCAGAGATTTCATTTTTTAAATTTATCACTGCACACATGTTTGTGTTTGTTTTACGCCATCCTCCATTGGTAGGGCTGTGTGCAGTCTTGGCAAACAATAATATACAATGCTGCCTCCAGAGGTCATGCAGTGCATTGCAGTTATAAAAACTAGTACGTGGTCCTGGCTCTGGTAACTACGCATTGACAATAAAAATCTGCATCCATGCCATCATCAGTGTTGTCATCCATGTTGTCAATAATGTTGAGTAATGTTTGCAGCCCTAGACAGGAGCGAACTCTAGACCAGAAGCCTCGCCTGCTCCAGATCAGGTCTGGTGTCCAGCATCTAGTGCTGCAGGAACAGGTCCAGGAAAGAAGTACACCAACTCTGTGATACTAAAAATCCCAACTTACCTGTAATCCTGCTTCATGCTCCAGGCAGAAACAATACTCTCTGCTGCTAAGGGGGTTTTTTTGTGTGTTTTTTTTAGAGATGGAAAACAGCAGAAAATTCAAATATTTTTCAGCTCTGAGACTGAAACCCTGCTGGTGTTTGAGTCTCTCCTCCTGAATCCATCCGTTTCTTTGCTTTCTAAGAGTTTTTAGTGTTCCATATTTCGGGGCTTGTTTTATAGCTGTACTCTGTGTTTCTTTCTGTTTTTCGGCTCAGTGCAGCTCAGGTCTGTTTCCCTTTTGGCTTTCACATTTCTTACCTGCCTTAAAGTTCTACCAACTTCCTTGCTCATGCAAACTCTTTAGTCCTCTTTAAAACTATATTTAAATATGATGAGACCTATGCTTTTTGCTTTATTCTACTTTTTAAAGTTATTCTTTTTTTAAAAATCACTTTTGTATCTTGTATTTTCCATGTGAGCAACCCAGTGAGCTGTTATTCAGACCCTCCTCCGTCTTCCCCGTCAGGTTGGAGGTGCAGTGCGAGGTAGTGGACTCTGAGATCAACCACATCCTCCCAGCCTTCTCCGTGATGCGGCGGGAGTGCGGCCTTCAGCGGGAACCTCTACTCTTCAGCTGCGCGGGGCACTCCCCTAAATACAGACGTCTTTGCCCCTGCAGGGTCTTCCGCCGTGAGCAGGTGGCACTTTGCAGAGACTGCCTATAACGACAGGACTCCTGAAGGACAAACACGAAAGGAATAGATGCTGACTTTGGAGGAAATTGAACTTTAACAGAAATAGCTGCTGGATTTTAAATCACTGTATTTTATATGACTGTATTACTGCAAAATCACTGGGAATGGGAAGCTGTTAGATTGAAGATCAAACTCCAAGATAATAAGCTGTCACATTATCCCCGTTGTGATATTATCTAAAACAATCTGTTCTGGAGATGCAGCTCCTTTATACCATGGTGGTGTCAAACCATGACAGTTATGAAGATGTCAGCTTCAGGTCAGAGTCCAACCTCCTCTCAGAGCTTGGAGAACGGATGATGGACACCCAAGAGCTCTCTCTCTCTCTCTCTCTCTCTCTCTCTCTCTCTCTCTCTCTCTCTCTCTCTCTCTCTCTCTCTCCTTGTGTTTATCCCTTCTTCCAGTGATGGATATTTCTCAGACTGAACTCCAAGTGTGAGGTAACATCAGTCAGAGCAGCCGTCTCTGAGAAGTAAAGGACAAACATACAGACAGGGCAGGTCACAAGATTATTTTTCAATAAAGAAAAACTCAAAGCTGCATTTTTAAAAATGTCCTTTGGGCTTTGTGATGGAAAATAAAATAAAAAAAACTCAGTGGATTAAAGTGTTGAGGTGGATTTTTTTCATACTGCTTCTCTTCTTTGGTTTTCTCACATCACATTCATCCATATTTTCATCAATCCTTCATGTCTGAAGCCAATAAGAACATGTTTATGAGACACCAAATAATAATAATAGGTATCATTAGAGGGGGTCAGAGCTG
Organism: Callopanchax toddi; assembly: GCA_006937965.1. NCBI lineage: Eukaryota > Metazoa > Chordata > Actinopteri > Cyprinodontiformes > Nothobranchiidae > Callopanchax > Callopanchax toddi. The sequence continues at coordinate 1,918,522 of SSNR01000094.1, forward strand.
CCTTCACAATCGCTGTTTGCAACTGAATTCATGAACACTTTAAAGCTTTTAAAAGTTGCTAGCTTGTTTGGTGTTTATAAATCTTGTTTGAAAGGTTTCAGTTCACAGTAGTGGTTAAGAAATTAAGAAATGAGTGCTCATAATCGCTGACTATTTAAAACATCCACTTTTTTCACTGCTTTATCCAGTAATAGTCACAGAGAGCTGGTGTCTATCTCCACCGGTCCCCATCCATCACAGGGTCACACAGATCAGACAATCATTCACACACTCAGAAGACATTTCGTATCGGTCTACCAATAATATCGGCCGATATTGGCATTAAAATGCAATATCGTTAAATATTTGTATCGGTTTTTGTAATGATGACACACATGACCTTTACATACCGCGCACATATTATACATCAAACTGTTCGGCTACTTCTGCTGTCTCCCAAAATTTCAAAATATAACAAATCTGATTTATTTATTTTGCAAACATTGCATTGAGTACTGTGTCTTTTTTTTAATGAGGGCTACCACGCTTATATCGGTATCGGTTTATATCGGTATCGGAAATTAAGAGTTAGACAATATCGAATATCGGTAAAAAGGCCAATATCGAGCATCCCTATTAAAAACCAATAACAGACTCTTAATATTGATGCCAATACCAACACAGAAACTTTAAAATGTGTGTGCGCTATCAGATGCAGCTCTTGCTTTGATTGTAGAGACTGGATCATCTTTAAAAGAATCCCAAACTCCTGCAGCACCCACCCTCAGAATGCAACCTTAAGCATTCTTCAGGTCCAAAAACACATGTGAACTGGACAAATAAACTCCCAGCACCTCCTCATTAACTCCATGAGGATGATAAACTGGTTCCCTCATCCATGACCAAGATACTCTAAATCCAGAGTTGGACAATTGATCAGAGACTCTTTTCCAAATCTCAAATCATGTTAGAAACAAGAACCTTTAGGACAAGAAAGAGCAAGATCCCATCTATTAATGACAGCAGAAATTTAAATAAATTAAAGAAAAGACCATAATTATCAGAAACCTGGCTAATCAACACCTGGAATCTTTTTCCAAAGTCTGGCTTTTGAGTCAATGTTGATGAAAGTCTGCTGTAGACCATGATAACCTCCATTAAGTCACTGTGGGTGATGGAGATAAATCTGTGATGTTATAGTAAAGACCAACGTAAACCCCAGAGGCAAGGTTAACTCTGGGCTTGGTGTTCTCAGTGTGTGTGTGTGTGTGTGTGTGTGTGTGTGTGTGTGTGTGTGTGTGTGTGTGTGTGTGTGTGTGTGTGTGTGTGTGTGTGTGTGTGTGTGTGTGTGTGTGTGTGTGTGTGTGTACCACCTGTGAACCAGCCTGTGAATCTGAACCACCAAAGGCTGAGCACAGTTTATTACAACCATCAGATTTTAATCCCAGCCTATAAAGTCAGGGCCCTCCATCACTCTGTTTGCTCACAGGGTGACTTTCAAACCTAAAACACAGAACCAGATGGGAGCTGCTGTATTTACCCTGTTAAAGGTGTGAGGAGATGCTCCAAACACTGGAAATGGCTTCAGGCTAATATTCTTTTTTTTTTTTTTTTTTTTTACTCTCCACAGTGAGCTCCATCCAGAGCAAAACATTTAAACTTAAGACTTTTGCAAAGTGAAGGGAAATAAACATATTGTGTAGTACAACTTTAGAGCATAACTGCACTGAATTGCCAGACACTTTATTTGTAAGAAATGTGTTTTCTGTCTTGGGTGAAAACATCAAAATGGCTTTCCTGTACAGATTTTCTTTAGAGAACTGTTTTTCCACAAAAAAAAAGTATCAACTCAAATATCCAGGGACAGTCAGGAGCAGTTTCTAGATCCATTATAGCCACAGCTCACTGTGAAAACTAGATAGGATTACATTGATGGGGTTCGCTCCGCAGTGGGAGACATTAAAGCGTCTGATACCCGATCCATCACTGAGTGGCTGCTTCTGTTTAAACAGAGAGACTCACCAAATATTTACTCCAAGGTTAAGCTTTATTTTCTGATAAATGATAATCTGTATTATATCAGCTGTGTTTTTTATCAGGTTTAATAGATGAGATTCAGGTTTACATGACGAAGTCACTGTGTTTAAAACATGCTAACAGTCTCAACCATTTTACATGAAGTCACAAGACATGTCAATATTTGTGATAATTTTTTAACTAACATGTAATTTCAGCTGTTCTGATAGTCCTGCTGCTGTCATGAGAACTTTTTCTATTGACTGGTGATCGCATCATAACACTAACTTTAGATTCTGTGGCTCAAAACATGATTTGTAAAAACAAAAAAAAAACTTTGGAGTGGCACCACCAAGTGGGGGCTAAGTATCTTTGGCTACTTCTTCTAAATTGCAGCTGTTCAATTGTAAAAAAAATAAAATAATTTATGATCATAGTGTATTTGCAAAATATAGAAATCATGATTTTTTAACACATTCCTCATTCAGTTGGGTAGCAGCATTCACATTGTATGGAGGCCGCAGGCGCCATTTTCCATCAGTAGATGGCAGAGTTGAGCTGCTTAGTGGGGAGTAAAAGTCATGTGGGTATAAATTAAGAGATCAAATTTACTTTGATCTTATTACAAACATCTCTAAATGGTTCTCAGTGGTTTGTATAGCTCCACCTGCTTGTATGCAGCCTGACAGTGTTGGTGCTCCTAATGCGATGATGGGTGGTAGACTAGACCCTGACCAGGACATCACGGAGCTCCTGGACAGTCTGAGGTCACCCTGGTGGCGTCAAATGGACATAAACATGATGTCCCAGAGATGCTCTATTGGATTTAGATCAGGCCAGTCTGCAGGCCAGCCAATGGCATCAGTTCCTTTGTATTTTCCAGAAACTGCCTGCATATTATTATGCCTATTGCCATATGAATGGTAAATGACCTGTATTAATAGAGCACTTTTAGAGTGTCAGCTGCCCTGGGGCATGCTAACAGAGGCGGGGATGCCATGCACCAGCGCCCGCCAAGTTCCTCCAACCACCATCAGTAGTCAAGGTGGGTGAAGTGTCTTGCCCAAGGACACAACGACAATGTTACCCAACTGGAGCTGGGATCGGGCCAGTGACCCTCCGGTTGCCAGACCAGCCACTTTTACCTACTGAGCTACACACTGACCCATGAGGACAGACATTATCACCAGGAGGAGCCCAGGACCCACTGAAGGGTCCAACAGTGGGTCTAAGGATTTTATCCTGATCCCTAATGGCAGTCAAGGTTCCACTGTTGATCCCATACAGGTCTGTGCATCCAGTGTGCCCCCCATGGATCTGCCTCCCCAGACCTAAACTGACCTACCACCAAACCCCTCACTTCACCTTCCTCCGCTTAGCCAGGTCACAGGACAGCATCCCAAGTTGGGAATCACAGACTGTCCTCTCCCTGGCCACTTCTCCTCCAGTGGGACCCCAAGGCGTCCCCAGGCCAGACTGAAGATGTACTGTCTCCAGTGAGTCCTGGGTCAACCCAGGGGCCTCCAGTCGGCGGGACATACCCAAAACACCTCCCTAGAGAGGCGTCCAGAAAGCATTCTGACCAGGTTCCTAAACCACCCCAACTGGCTCCTCCTGATTGGGAGGAGCAGCGGTTCTACCCGGAGTCCCTCCCGGATGTCAGAGCTCCTCATCCTATCTCTAAGGCTGAGCCCGGCCACCCTGCAGGGGAAACTCATTTCAGTCCTTTGTATTTGCAGTCTCATTTTTTGTGTCATTACCCAAAGCTCGTTTGCCATAGGAAAGGATTGGAACGAAGATCGACCGGTAAATCAAGACCTTTGCATTCTGACTCAGCTCCTTCACAGACCAATTAAGCATCAAGGCAGACGCTGCCCTGATCCACCTGTCGATCACAAACTTCCTCCTTCCCTCACTCGCAAACAAGACCCCAAGATATTTAAACTCCTTCACTTGAGGTACTTCTGCACTGACCCAGAGTTCACAACCCTGTTCCAGTCAAGAGCCATGGTCTCAGATTTTGAATCCTAGTTGCTTCACACTTGGCTGTGAACCTCTTCAGCAAGAACGGAAGGTCATAGTGTGATAAAGCTAGGAGAACCACATCACAAGATCCTCCTGCCACCAAACTCAACACCCTCCACACACCACATCTGCACCTAGAAATTCTGTTCATGAAGGTTATGAACAGAACCGGTGACAAAGGCCAGTACTTGTGGATCCCAGAGCTGAGTGAACTAGAAGACGTTGGGCCCTCAGGCCATCCACATGAAGTCTGTTTCTAATGGTTTGGTCAGAGACACTCACACCAGTGGCCCACTGGAGGTTGTATTTTCGGACTCTGGCAGAACTCATCCTGTCCTTCTAGCATAAAGGAGCAGACAGCAGTTCTGCTAATGGGTTAAGGACCTCTGACAGCCCTGTCCAGCTCTCCTAGAGCAGGGGTACTCAATTACAAACCTAAAAAGGCCACACGAAAATCCATGTATGACTCCGGGTGGTGGGGGGTTGGTCGTGGTGGTGCAGCGCCGAATTGCAGAGGATTTTATTGACAGCCTGGGGAACACAGTACATGGCTCGAGGGCCAGAAATACGAAGCTCGTGTATGTCCTAGACCTAGAGGAACTGTCTCCTGGAATCTTCCCCATGCCCTTGAGACTGTGCTGGGAGACACATCAAACTTTTTGGCGACGGAACGTATTGATGTTCCATCCTGGTGGAGTTGGGCTGCCTGTTCAACCTCTGTAGGTTTTGAATTCACGTGCAATAATATTCCATGGCAATGGTCTTTTATTTTGTCTTCTGTTGTTGTTATGCATGTTATTTAAATAAATAAATAAATTCTGATCCTGAGATTGCACCTAATTTCGTTGTACTTGTTAGAATGGTAATCAAGTGATTCTGACTCTGATTCTGTAGGGTCCATTTATCATCTCATGCTACCAGTAGTGACACTCATTTAGTGCACTCATTTGTGCATTTAGTCAAATGCAAAACCACTCAAAAGCAGTCAAAAAAGGGAGGGGGGGACCTGTCCGTGTATTTAAATGTCTAAATGTATGAATTGTTCTGTAGTGATTTATCACCACTCTCCTTGCATTGCGTTTATAAAATCTATGAAGCTGCATTATTTATGTTATTATCAGTGCTTTTTGTTTCAGCTCTTAAGGAACTTTAATTAGAAACATATCCGATCACATTATTAATGTGCATTAAACAAAGATGAATCAGTGCAGGAACAGACTGATAAGCACAGCCGATTAATCACTGAGCCAAATCACAGAATCAAAACTTTAGAAATGACTTTTTCAGAATCTGCTCTTCCTCTGCTTGAAAACTGGCAGGAGGTCATAATGCAGACAAATCAGCAATCATTTCCTGTTCTTTGTGTTCCGTTTGCTTTTCAAATCTCTCGCAGAACCTCCTGCTGTTTGTTTGTTTTGCAGCTCCTGCAGAATATGGGCTCTGATTACATCTTCCTCTGATTTTCACATCTTATACAACCACATTTGCTTTTTTTTCCCACATATTTTTCTTCGTTTTTGTTAATACTCAGTGCACGCATTGCTGTTTTTGTGTATTGTTTGTGAGATGTGAAGACAAACACTCGTCTCTTTGTAGTACTTTCTCATGTTTCCTGGCACAGCACTTTAATGAAGCAGACATCCTTTTGAAGTTCAGGAGAAGGAGGTGGAGGATGCGTCCAGCATCTTTAGTCATGTGGTCGGATCCCTGCCGGGCTTTTCATGTCAAGGTGGAGAGAATCCATCTTCTGCTCACCTCCAATGAGCTGCTGTCTCAGCCTCTCCTGCTGCCAGTAGCCACAAATATCAGGGTTGGCGCTAGGGATATCGTAATGTGTGTTTATGCCAATCAGACGCAGCACTAAAACCACGGTTAGAGTCAAGTGCAGGGTAAAGTGCTAGTCTATTTTGAAATGCATGCTCTGGAAGCTGAAAAGACAAGCAAATATAAATGTTAGTGACTGAACGGAGTCTAACGAAAGCACTGCAGAGACGGGAAGCTTCGTGTTGTTTTCAATAATTCATCAGACAAATCTGAGAAAAACTAATGGTGGAAGTAAAGCCGACTTATAAACAGAGTAGGGGAGAATGAGACCAGCCTGAATAAAGAAATCTAAAGTCATTACTAAAAACATAGTTAAGAAATTGCAGATAACAGCTTAAGGGTCAGAGTTCATGATCCTCACAGCCTCACTTTCCACCACACACCAGTAAAAAGAGCAGCTTCTTATATAAATAAGGCCGTCGGTGATTTCTTCATTATGGAGTCAGAGGTCAGGGGTCGGCACAAATTTAGATGATTTCACCAGCTCTACAGCTCCTCGTTTAATAAACTGTAAGCTCTCCATCCAATCAGCGAGCTCCTCCACCTCCCTACTGTTATTGATGCAGATCAAACCAACATCACTGCAAAAACTGATTTCTAAGAAAGTAAAATAGCTTCGTTTTTTAGCCATTTTGTCTTATTTTTGCCTAAAAAGAAAATATATTCTTACAGCCCTACTTGAAATAGGCTAATCTTCTTAAATATGGTCACATTTTCTAGATTTGAGCAAAACAATCTGCCAATGGGGTAAGCAAAACTTGCTTGGCTAGATTCCTTAGCAAATTGTTCTAAATGCAGAAAATTTAGCTATTTTTAAGGAATCTAGCAAGCAAATTTTGCAGTATCATCTGAAGTTATCTTCCCTTCCTCAGTCTAAAAAAAGCTAATGCTATTGTGTTACATCGTTTTTATTAGGTGCACTGGTTTGGGGGCGATACCAGTTTCCCGTTTTTGCTCAGTTGTGACTTTTTGATACAGATTTTTTCAGATTCTCATTTATCACAATTAACTATACATAGCAGAATACTTTTTTTCAAAAGTGCAACTTGAAATGTATGATTCTGGAAATACAAACTTTAACATCACTTTGCATGAATTAGCACTTGGCAAGGATGAGTTCTCGAACAAAAATAAATAAAATGGTCTTTAAGTTTCAGGCCTAGTAAACCTGATATGCTCAATATGTCCGGATCACCAGCCAGATATTTGGGTGCATTTGTAGTTTCAAGTCCTTTCAAGCATTATAATAAAAATTCAAGCACTTTCAAAGCCTTGAATACATTATTAAAATTCAAGCAGATTTAAGGATTTCAAGGCCCGGTAAGATCCCGACGACTTTCAAGAGACTGGAATGAGAATCGGCACCTCCAAATCTGAGACCGCGTAATAGAATACCTTCTCTGGGTCGGGGATGAAGTCCTGTCTCAAGTGGAGGAGTTTAAGCAGTTTACTTGTCAATCTACGATCTTACCCTCATCTATGGTTACAAACTTATAGTCACCAAAAGAACAAGATCGTAGATACAAGCAGCTGAAACGAGTTTCCTCAGCAGGGTGTCTGGGCTTTCCCTTAGAGGAAGGGTGAGAAGCTCGTCATCCTGTAGGGGCTCGGAGTAGATCTGCTGCTACATCAAGAGGAGCCAGTTGAGGTGGCTCATACATCTAGTTAGGACACCTCCCTGGTGAGATGTTCTGGGCACGTCCAATCGGTAAGAGACGTATAGCTCGTTTCCACTGCAGGGCGTTCAGGTCGGGGCAGATCCTCGTTTTCCGGTACGGGTCCGCGATGTCTGGAGAGCCTTTCCATCAGCAGTTGGACTCTCACTTGGTAGGCGGAGTTAAAGGTAGATGCGTGCTGTCACGTCATACCAGCACAGTCCTTAAAGGTATCATAGGGAATCTTCAAACAAGTTAGGTATCGCTAGCTATTTTACACAAACATGTCTCAGAGCTGTCACCCCTCCCATCGGGTATAATCCTTATGCCGTGCCTCCTCCTGAAAATGCGACTGTGCATTGCCACAGTAACAATAAAGAGCAAAACACCAGCCATTGAAACATCCCCCAGGTTTTTCCTCTTTCTACGTCCAAACGTTTTTTGTTTTCTGCTAGCTGAAAAGGTGTTTTTCTTTTTGGGACTCTGGTTTTTTTTTTTCCTAAAAATGAAGCGCTAACAGCGGAGCCTCTCACTTCTGGGATGTTCTGCTGAACAATGCTGCAGCACGCATTAATTGAGGATCCAAGCAGTGTGGAAGTGAGACGTTTCAGTGAGACAGACAGCCGGATTGTCCAATAGTTGTTTTTGGTCCAAAACGTATGATTGGCTGAGGTTTTTAGAGAACTGCGAGGGTATCACCTTATTGATTCTTTTCAGGGTTGTTTTTAATCGCCACAATATATTTATAGCTATATTATGTTAGAACGTTGTTAAGAGACATGAAAAAAAACATTCTAAGCTACATTGTTTACCAAATTCCCTATGGTACCTTTAATTTTTCTATACGGGGCTTTAAAATTCTTCAGCTTGGCCCGACACTGTTCCACCGTCCATTCGACTCATTCAGCTGACATCCGCTGTGAAACTTCTTTAGAAACTCTTTCATTTCTATCGATCCATCTAGCTAGTCCTGAACTCGGCTGATCACCAGATTTTTGGAGCTCTGCAGCTGACCAAACCTTGCTGCTACTTGCTGGCATTTTATCACATCCATGTACAACTAACAACTAATAAAAGACTCTCATAAGCCAATATATGGTGCTCTGTATATGGCAGAGAATGCAGCTGCTTCTTGTCCTTCTAAGGGTACTGTAGTTTTGAGAATTTGTGGGCAGGACGCCGTGTTCTTCTCACTTTCCTTTTAGTAAGCATTGTAAGGTAAGCATTGTTAGCAGTGTCCTGCATTAAAACATGCAGAAACATTAATGATGCTGTATACTGTTCAACAAAAGCATTGTGTGTTGAACTTTGATTAGATTAAACTGTTGTTGTGATGTTTTAGAGCAGTCTGTGCGGTTTGTGTTCAGCACAGTAAACTAGCACAATGGGAGTTGCCCTTCACGTTTTAGTTTTGTTTTAATGGATAAATGCAAAATGAATGCAAACTTAAAGAAGTGTTACGTTATACATTTTTACTTTTTGTTATTTGAAAAGTGTCAGTGTATTGATAAGTTGGTAAAAGTCACACTTGCAAGCAGTGACATTTTTTTGTCCCCCAATCAAGGGACTGTGTTGTTTTAACACCCTAACCGTAGCGCTCCGTTCTCCTATGGACCGACAGCTGAGGAGGACCGTTCATGGCCCATGAATGGTGCGGTTCAAGTTAGTTGTACGGACTGGTTTTACAATGGAAACAGACAAAAGAGCGAATTGCCCTGCTCCAAACCGTACCGGACCCCGCAGTGGAAACAAGGCTTTGTAAGACCTAGGACATGTTGGAGGGACTATGTTTCTTGGCTGGCCTGGGAACGCCTTAGGAACGAGGGATGGGAGGAGCTAGACGAAGAGGATGTTGAGAGGGATGTCTGGTTTCCCTGCTTTGACTGCTGCCCCCTTGACCCGACCTCAGATAAGAGGAGGAAAATGGACGGATGGACCTGTAAAAACCCTGAATCTGCAGACTTCACAATATGATAACAGGACATCTTGCAGAACAATCTAATATGAGAACAGGAGGGGGCCCAGGACACATCCAAAGGAAAGTTCAAGACAGGACTGACTAAAGAAGTGGGAGATGTGGAGAGGAAACTGAATGAAGGAGACAGGGAGAGAAAGAGGGGGAGAGATGGAGATCACAGCCACAAGAGGCCGACACCATCCTCGTCAATAATGCAAAGGTAATTGGCTGACTCCCCCTGACTGCCGATCGGAGGCTGAATAAATAAAGCTGTGTGTAAATAAGAGCCGCTCAAATATTTAACGTGAAGCGAATCAATGGCAGACGCCCCAGGTGAGAAGAGGGGGGGGAGAAAGTCCCTTTTTCTCCTTCTCTTTCTTACATTTATCATTTCTTCCACTCAGTATTAAACAAGAAGGAAGCTGCATGTGGAAAAAAGTTGACAAGAAGCTGCTAAGATGACACCAAAGGACCAACGTGTGTTTCTCTCCATCTTTGTTTTCCTCCTCCAAAACGTTTCCCTCTAAACATTAAATCCTCGCCAATACTATCATTTTCACCCACTCCTTTGTGTTTTTTCTTTTCTTCATCTCTCCATTCTTGAGCTGTTGGCATGTCCATCTTTTGTTGATAGTGACCCTCTCAGGGAGCTGTGGTAAAGAGGTACAGGATGGATGAAAGTGAAAAACAAGATAAAGAAGCTGCTTTTCGGCTCTAAGGAGGGAAACGGAGAATATTGTCCCTCAGTGGGGAAATTCAGGTGCATCAGCAGCAAGGTGACGGGCAATTTAAAACATGCAAATTCACACAGATGTTTAAAAAAATGTTTAAATAGAAAATAAGAACAAGAGACTAATGTAGGGGCAAATTTACAGCTTATAAAATTATAAATAATTACAGTACAATCATTTTAAATGGCATACTTGCATTCAGATAAATGTGAAACTGAATATTGTATTTCTTATAGGACAGAGTAGGAAAATGTTACCATGTGCAAATTTATTTGTGCATTAAAAGAAAAACTGCAAATATCAGCAGGGATGTAAAAACTTATTGTGTGTGAGAGAATGATATGACATTTATGACATGTGAGCAGTGATACAGTTGTAAGTAAATCTTATAGAATCACAAACTAAGGAAAGAAATGTAGCAAACAAAATAAAAACGGCCTGATTGGACATGTTTCCCTTCATGTTTTTGTGCAGTGATGTAGAATTAGAAAACTAAACCCAAATGACATCCCCCCCCCCCCCACACACACACACACACACACACACACACACCCCTAGGAGTTTGAGCGATACCGACGCTGCAGGAAGAGTCTTTATCAACAACAATTTCTTCACAATTGGGTCAAAGTGGCAGCAAGCTGAGCCAAACATTGGTCACACTTTAAAGGCCCCCTCTGGATGTTTTCTTAGAAACAATATTCTTCTTCTGTTGAACTGCTTCTCTTCACCTTTTTCCAACAGACTTAGAGACTTAATGATTTATTACCCTAGCTGCCCACAGACACTAAAATCAATGATTAGTTGCACATGATAAAGTAAATGAGGTCAAAGGCCCTGAGTCACACAGAAGATCCAACCTGAGGACATCCAGGACAAATGGGCAGAAAATGCCTTTGGGCTGCAGTTGGATCTGTTTGGAGAAACGGAAAAGATGTTTTCTCCCAACTCGTTCCATAAAAAGACCAAACTCCTACTAACTGATACAAACTCAAATAGGTGAAGGTGAACAGATGTGAACCTATAAATACTTCCTCCCATGTGGTAGAAAAGAAACATCTGGCTTATCATGTTGGCATCAGCTTACTGTACATGGCTACAATATACATGGAGATTATTTTACTTTAACCAAACCACCATGTAGTTATGGGAACATGAAGTCCTCTCTCTTCAGCTTTAGGGTTTTATGAATCAGGATATAATAAAGAAAATCTCTATGACGTTCGAAACTTTTTCTGATCTGCAGCAGGTTTTTTTTTTAAAACATAATTTGGTCCAAACTCACATTAGACTCTAGAAAACTTTGGTCTACAGAGGAGTTCATGGTCAGCCCTCAACCACCGCGCTCACGACTGTTATCAGCTGTTTGTTTTTGATTTTCTCTAAACATAGTGCCATGCATTATGGGTAAAAAGCTCTACTTTAATCTCGTCTGTCCACAGGACATTGTTCCAGAAGTTTAGTGGTTCATTTAGACGGTGAAATCTGTTGTGGTTTTGATCATTTTAGAACCTGATGAGATAACCTACAGCTGAAAGACAGTGAACTGCATTTTATTTCTCATCGTCTGTAGAGCCACCTACTCCAAACCCTCATAACCAATGAGATCGAAGCACCGAAAAGCCCCTCCCACTGAGAGAACACAGGTTTACCATCTATTGTTGTGCTAACTGAGCTATAAGCTAATGGAATGACCAGTTTTCCCTCCGGGTGTTGCCATTTTGTGAAATAGGACTGTCACTGCCCAATCCGTAACGGAAACCCGATCGGTTCTGCACATGTGCAGAACGCGTCAACTCGCACTGAAGTATTTTACGGTAGTTACGGCTCAGAGTATCTTTTAAGGTGTTAACAAGTATATATTAAATCTATATTCATAATGTATTAAGATGTTTATACACGTAGGTATCCATTGTTTAAATGGTCCGAGCGGTCGAGAAAGAGGCAAAGCTGTTGGTAAAAGCTAAGGGCTAACTGGGAGCTAACTGTCTCATTCAAAAGACTTGAATGTTGCTAAGTTGGCGAAAAGAGGAAGAGACGTAGGATCCGGGTACGGATCAGAATCACAGAATCAGAATCACCTTTATTGTCATTGTATAGGTACAACGAAATTGAAAGTGCAATCCTTAAGGTGCCTGAACATAAAAAATAAATACTAAAATACGATAAAATAGTAAAACAGCAGTTGCTAAGGGTTAAGAATCAGAATAAAAATTTAAAAATCAAAATCAAAACATCCCACACTGCAGTTATTGCACAATTCCCATGTTCAGGTTTCCTCAGCATTGAGTGCAATTACCGCTCTGGCATAAAAACAGTTCTTCAACCTGCTTGTTCTCGCTTTAATTGTTCTGAAGCGTCTGCCCGAGGGCAGCAGTTCAAAGAGCGAGTGTCCGGGATGAGATGGGTCCCTGAGAATACTGTGTGCCTTCCCAAGACAGCGGGAGCTGTAGAGATCTTAGAATCAGGCAGTGACAAGGACTTCTGTTTCAGGAAGAGGACTACTTCCTGTTTCTAGAGACTCCACCCACTTAGAGTAACGCCACTGTTGGGTGTGGTTCTCAACGTAGACTATTAACTGATAGAACACCACTTCAAAATGACTCATTACATTAATACTAATTACATTGTGATGAGGAAACTGAGGGCGCAGTCAGTGAGATTGTACCTTGGTGAATTTAAGCTACGTTTTCAGACTTGTAGACCCTCACACACACACACACACACATGCACAGACACACACAACTAATACTCAGCCCCTACCTGTGTCTGACCAGAATAAAAATGAGAATCTGAATGAAAACATGTTTCATTTAAGAGTTTAATCATACATGTGTTTTTAAATTATATATCATTTGCACTTATTGGTATAACTTGTGACAGTGGCTACCCTCTGAGGCGCTGGCTCCTCACTACGTTTACAGACCTGCAGAGCACCGAGGAGGTGCGCTTTAATGACCTACATTGTTATGCTGAGCATTTACCAACGGGCTCCTTAAAAGCAGGTGGAGGTGTTTACATGCGTTGAGGGGGCAAACTGCTGTACCACCTCGAAAAGGTGTGCAGAATTGTGTGTACGCCGCGCTTTATAGGTCCAAAGATCAGTTTGTGTAAGTAAACTTTTTTGTTGAGTACGCTGTTAGTAAGGATTCTATGCAAAGTTTTATAAATTAGTCCCCACCGCTTTATTTAAGAAACTAGAATGTTACTTCTGCAGCATCAAGACAGATGTTATTCACACCTCACCTGTATGAAAATGGAAGAAAAAAGCACACCCTCTAAGTGCTCCACTAGTCTTTTTTTAGACAAAGCTTGGTAGAAAAAGCCGATTGACTTCTTCTCAGCACATTGATGTTGGGTGAAATGGGTTCACATATTCCTTGTACAAAGAGCGTCTGCAGCTAAAGGTACGAATCCATCACTGGAACAATTTGCTATTGAAGAGGAGAGCTGCAGAGGCAGATATCTGACTCCATTTAAATGTGCCCTCTGAGGCTGGCAGGCATCAAGTAAAGCACAAGGTCAGTTCAGTCGCTAGTGTGGGTCTAAGAAGAATTATTTGCAAATTTCTCTTTCCTCTTTATTCATTTTTGAGCAGAAAATGATCCCTTTCAAAGAGAAACAGAATGAAAGGAAGATGAAAGACAGTGCAGGAGCTGAGCCGGTAGATACGGTCCAGAGTTTCTTTCTGAGGACGCTCAGCAGGCGGGCAGGAGAGATGAAGAGGATGTGAAAGAAAGCTTCTTGTAACATGCATCCAACACTTTCAGTCTGATATCTGAGTGGACCTCAAACTCCTGCCTCTTCACACACTGACCAGATCATGTGACATCAAAACAAATCCCATCCGATAAGAAGAGAACAATGGGAGAAAACCCAAAGGAACAGCATGCAGAGATAGTAACGTGGAGGAGTGTTTTCTGAACACAAAGGTCTTAAAATCATCATCCTTATGCAAGATTTCCATAATTTCCTCTTTTGTCTGAAATGTAGCATATTTTTAAAAGGGGTCGTACGAACACCCACTTGGAGCAACCCAGACACAAGGTTGATCATCCCATCTAAATTCAGTATTAAAATAGAAGCATAGAATTTCCCCCTGTGACTACAAGCTTCCTCAAACTTCAACTCCCAAAGCTACTTTCAAAAGTTTATGTAAAACTCTGGAAGTGGATGAAACGATGTCACTTCCTGTCCATAAATGGGACACTGATCCATCTACTGGACTGGATCTGGGCCACTGGAGTAAAAATTGCACAAATAATATTAAAATGACCCAAAATGCCAATCTTCAGCTCATACAACACAAGGTGCAAAATAATGTGGAAAATTGATTCAGGCTATTTTAAGTTTGTATTCAGTTATTGCTTGTATAATATTTTTAATATAAGCTTCTACTACTGTTTTTAAGGTGAGGAGCTGAGGATTTCCATTGGTGGTTCACCTTGTCTTCCACTTGTTTGGGTTGGGTTGTGGGGGAAGCATCCCCAAGCAGTGAAACCAGACTGTCCTCTCCCCAGCCACCTCCACCAGTTCATCCAGTGGGACCTCAACGCTTTCACAGGCCACTCTAGAGATAGGGGGTCAACCCAGGGGCCTCCTGCCAACAGGACATGCCTGAAACACCTCCCTAGGAAGGGGTCCAGGAGGCACCATGACCAAATGCCCAAACCACCTCACTTGGCACCCCTTGTAGGAGTAGTGGTTCCTCTCTACGTCCCTCCTGGATGTCGGAGCTCCTCACCCTATCTCTAAGGCTGAACCCGGACACCCTGCAGATAAAACTCATTTTGGCCACTTGTTTTTGCGATCTCATTCTTTTGGTCATTACCCAAAGCTCATGACCTTAGATGAGGATTGGAATGTAGATCAAATCGAGATCTCAGCTTTCTGGCTCAGCTTCCTCTTCAGCACAACAGATCGGTTCAGCAGCCTAAACACTGCAGACGCTGACCCAATCCACCTGTTGATCTCCTGCTCCCTCCGTCCCTCACTCATGAATAAAACCCTGAGATAATTTGCTCCACTTGAAGTAGGACTTCTCCCCTCTAGGAGTTAGTGTGCCACCTTTTTCGACTCAAGAATCATGACCTCAGATTTGGAGGTGCTAATCCTCACCCCAGCCACTTTACACTCAGCTGCAAATCTGAAATAAATGAGATTTGTTGCTGTGTACAGCACTCTGAGATCACTTGTGCTGTGAAATGTTTTTAATGAATAAACTGAATTGAATTGAATCTCTTTAGCAGGAGATGGAGGTCATAGCTTGATGAAGCTAGGAGGATCACAACATCCACAAAAAGCTAAATCTGTCAGGCAAAACAACTCGACATCTCCACACCACCGCTATGCTTTGAAATGCTGTTCATAAAGGTTATGAGCAGAACCAGTGACAAAGGGCAGTCCAGGTGGAGTCTCACAGGGAACAGGTCCAACTTACTGGCAACACGGATCAGACTCCCGTACAAACACATGTAGGCTCCTGATTTACATGGACGATCTCCAGTCCTCAGCTAAGGTCATGAGCTTATAGGGTAATACCGAAAGGATAGGATCACAAAATCAACCTAAATGAGCTTCCTTTGCAGGGTGGCTGGGCTCAGACATACTGTAAGGTGAGGAGCTCAGACATCCAGGAGGGGCTCAGCGTAGAACCACTACTCCTCCACATCACGAAGGATGGAGACCTTCCTAGGGAGGTGGTTCAGGCAGGAGACCGCTGGGTTGACCCAGGACAGCCTGAGGGACTACAGTATATCTCAAGGCTGGCCTGGGAACACTTTGGGGTCTCACTGGATGAGCTGCTGAAGATGGCTGGTGAGAGGACAGTTGGGGATGGTGCCCCCACGACCCAACCTGATAAAGTGAAAGATCCAACTCATAGTATAAACCTGCATGAAAAGAGTACATCACTGTGCTGTAATGGTCAAGTTCTCACCTCATGTGATGAGTATAGATAACAAATATAAAAATGATATCTGCATACATGAAACTTTATAATAGTAAAGCTGGGTTATGTGTTGACTGCAGCTGCATGCTGCTGATCAGGAACCGAGATCTGTTCAGATAATTGCAGTTGCTTTGATGAGCTGCTTGTTTAAACAAAATATGTGTTGATTTGATGATGATCATAAATAAAAGATGAAGCCAGCAGCAGCGATGGTTTTAGAGCACATTTATCAGCTGGATGCCGACATTAAGAACACGCTTCTTTAAAAACTGTCAAATGTTATCGAACTTTGACTAAAACCACTTCTCATTTTAACTTGTGAACATAAAAAAAAGCAAACAGAAGTCTGATCTCTAGTCCAATTAACCATTTGAAGCCTGAAATAATAAAAATAAGTAAAATAAATCTTATTAACAACCAAACTATATTTAGGCTCATATTCATTTAACAACTACATACTCAGCTATTTTATTGTGAGCTCCATTTGACCAATGCTTTTTGACAGGAACTGGGTGTTTTTAATGACATTGTCAGGGTTCGTTTATAATCATAACACCTGTTTTTAGTGTGTTAGAACACTAGAAAAGCATTTGTTGAACTTTCAGGTAATTTTAAATTAAACCGTTTTTATTTATTTCATTTAAAGCTTTTGTTTAGCCTATTAAAGCTGATTCTGCCTCATTAAAAGGTCATCCACTCTCTGAGTTTAGCAGCTCCCTGTGAAATGACCAGATTCAGAGTGTGCAGCAATGGCAGCTGTAGAAAAATGATGCATGTTTTAGTTAGCTTTTTGAATAAAGAAACTTCTTTACAACATAAAACAGGAGTGTCAAAATACAACTTATAGGGAAGTAGGGATGTTCCGATACCACTTTTTTCAAAACCGATCCGATACCGATACTTAACTCTGAGTACTCGCCGATACCGAGTACCGATACCGATACTTCTACCACACAAAAAAATTCAACAAATTGGAATACAGGTTTTATTTTTTCTTCTCTGCTTTTTACAACAAATAACTGAGTTAGATAAAAAAAATACAATATATTAATAAAAATGATCACAAAACTAAAATATAAGGTGAAAAATAACCATTTTCTGTGATTTCACAGTGAAATGATTGCAGTTTTCCACATTTTAACCAAATAAAATGAACTATTTGGCACCATCTCCAGCTCTCAACCCACACTGTTCCTCTTTAGCTCAATAGCTCCCCCTAGTGTTCAATATAGGAAACTACAACAGAAATCACAAGTCACAGACAGTAGTGATGTGACGTTCTGAACCGAATCTTTTGAGCGGCTCTTCACTGTGAACGAGGAGAACCGAGTCTTTGTAGAGAACCGTTCATTTTTTGGGGGTGACTGTAAGCACTATGCACGCCTGCTTTGTATTCACTTTTTAATTTCATGGCGAAACAAACAAAAGCCTGTTAATGCAGGCAGGGGGTCTGAGGGTGAAAGGGAGGGGTGTGGAGAGGAGTTACTGTTGGGAAAGGGCTTGGGTGATGAATCGGTTGGAGGTGTGAATGGCTGGTTTTCAATAGGATGAGTTGAAACTTTCAAGATAACAAAAGAAGTCAAGCTGCCTTCATTGTCAAAGGTGCAGCTGTGCCAATGGGTGTGGCTGTCAGTTGTGAACAGAACACTTATCAGTGTTAATTGGTCCCATCACTAACAGACAGTGAAGCCACTGATATCGGTTCCTGGTATCGGGTAACTTTACTGGTACTGGTATCGGTATCGGCCCATCCCCATAGGGAAGTCCAGTTTGTTTGTCCAGATAGGACATAGATATATTGTTGCTCTGAGGTGACAGTGTTACTCCAATGTGCACTGATTCTACATCACGGTTCAGTCTGAAATTGGAATGCAACACTAAACAAGGTGGAAGTAAAATTTATTTGTTGTCCAAGTAAAAATGAAACCACAACAGCAGCTTGAGGAAAACCAAAGCAAAGATTTCAAAGTCAATTAAAGTAGACTTAATCTAAGGTTAATAAAACATAGAAATGAATAATTCAAGCTGGAAGTATGGTCCTTGTATTTTATTGTGAATTTTGTTTTATACCTTAGGTGTTAGAAAAGCACCCAAAATTAAATGCTTTTTTTCCTCTCTACCTTTAGTTCTGACAACTTTTTAATTTTAGGTCACATCTTGTTTGTATCACCTGTGGCAGCGATGTGTTAAGACTCAGAGTTTTCTTTTATGACAACCAAGGCTTCTTTCACCATCTTCACCTGCAAGTACCTTGAATTCTGTCGTGGAAAACCTTTTTTTTTTCTTTTGATTCATGTTAAAAATAACAGACTAGAAGACTCATTTCTCTGTCAACATTCTTTAAATGATTTATTCAGAAGAAAATAAAACATTACATGAAAACTTCTTATGTTTTTATGACATTTGTATCTACTTTTAACTTTATTGAGCACATGTGCTTAACTTGTAGCATCTATTCAGTTTCACGGCATCTCTTTTCTGTAAGCTCTATGTTCCAGGAAGTAGTTAGAACCCTCTGCTTGTTTCTCCTTGGTGTCTTTTCCTGATTATCTGAATACAGAACCTTTGGAGGACTGCTAAAGGTTGATTGTCAAGACATAAAAGTAAAAGCTTTGAAATATGCATCTTACATCACATACATTATAAATGCAGTGACTTTTTGACTCTATCCTCAGCAGAGTCACCACAGCTGACAGCATCTCCACGGACTCAGAGAAAAGTTTTAATAAGACTCAAAGTTTAGAAACTTTTTTTAAGTTGAAACAACTGTCACTGGGAGTGTGAGAAACAGTCAGGAGAACAGATCTCATACCTGAAATACTCCCTTAAGGTCTTACCCAGCATCTCAGAAAGTCTGGAGATGTGAGAAAGTCGTTCATAGCAGCAGCTTTTCCTGCAGGTTCAGATCCATCACTTCTCCTGCTTTAACCTTTGGAAGTACATCACATTTTGCACTCTAACATCTCTTTTCCTCATCATGAAAGGAATCACAGGTTGTGAAAGCTTTCACTCCATCTCTGAGGAAACCTGGCTTCTGCAAAATTCTCTTGTATTATACTTGTGTTACTGTGTCCCTGCACTGCCAAATAATCCCTCACCAGTTATGCATTTCATCTCAAGGTTTCCTTAGACTGCCTCAGAATTCAGGTTTTGGTCCCTGTGCTGACGTGCACAGTGACCCAGCATGTCCACAGGAATACTAAATTCACAACACAACAAAGAGTAGAAAAAGCACGGATGTATTAACAAGGGCTGCAGTCCACTTCTGCAGCTGCACATGAAGATTTGTTCATAAAAGTGCTAACGAGCAGAACGCACCTACCTTCCATAGAATTCTATTTAAAAGGATGTTTGGGTCAGTTTGAAGTAGCGTTCTATCAGGTATTATTTACAGTAAAGACCACACCCACTAGTGACATCACTCCAAAAGGACAGAGTCTCCAGAAGCAGGAAGTAGTCCTCTGACCAGAGCAATACTGATGGCTAGTCAGATCAGATCTGGTTCCATGAGGTCTCGTTACACCCCCTTACAACAGGATTTCAAGTGTTTATTATTGACCTTAACTTAGATTTTTACGGCTTGTCTAAGTAACACTATGCCTCTGAAATGTTGTTAAATGACAAAAATAATCTAAGTTAAAAAGGAGGAGGTGTGGAAGTAGAGCAGCAGCAACGTGGAGAAAGAGGAATTGGGAAGTTTTAAAAATCACTTCCACTCAATAGGATGCTTGAATGATCAGGACAGAATGCAGCGTTACATGTTCACTGAGACGTGGCTTTGTTGTGTTTTAATTTTTTTTTTTTTTTGACAGTTTATACAATATTGACAAATGTAGAAATGAAGCCATTTGTTTTATTTTAATGAGGCCAGCAGATAAAACATGAATGTTTTCACATCAATAACATCACCTTTTCAGTGATGTCCATAGTGCTGCACAGGAGGGGCGAGAAACAGCGCTGGAGCCAGGCTGCACCGTCGCTGTCCAGGGTGCTGAACCCAATGGAGGAAAACAGCATGGCAGCCGCAGCAACTGTCTGGGGCACCGCACTGTTACCAAATCACAGGCACCATAATAGCTGATGTGAAACAAGCTTTTTTTGTTTTGAGTGAAGAATCAGTATCCTGAAGTAGAGACTGTAATATTTAGGTTGAGGAGAGTCTTTATTCACAAAATCATCCATTTTCTTGAGAGACGTGAGCTTTCTAACAGACAGGCTCACTTATTTGTTCCAGAAATATTTAGCATTAGTAATGAAAAACACGACAAGCGTCTCAACGTGAGCATTAAGTTTTCTCAGGTCCTTGATTTGAGAGCAGAGATTCTGGCAAACAAAAGAGTGAGCAGGAATCCTGTTATCCCAGAATCCTTTGAGGGCAGAGCAGAGAAAACAGCCGTTTGTTGGAGATCTGTGTGGGGTAACATGACAGACTGGTGATGAGTATAAAGAACAGGGCGGAGTGTGTAAAGAGCCACAGCTGCATGAAATCAACCACAGGAGCACCTCAGCAGACCGACTCACAATGAAGAGGAGCGTTAAAAACATCTCTCCTAAATCAACCTCATACCGTCCAGCACATTACAGATCATTTCAGGTAAAACACGTTCAAATGTAAAATTATAAACACTGATTGTTATATTTGTCTTAAACTTGCCCAATGTTGAGAGGACTTACATTGTTAATTTATAGCACAACATGTAGGTTATTCACAAAACATACGGACTGTTTCTGTAACGTTTGGTGGTATGTAGGACCTAATGTGGAGGCAGCAGGAGGCAGGCTGAAGGTGAACTCAAAAGGTATTTAATACAAAATAAAACAAGATAAAAACCAGGTTAACTAAACTTACAGTTCAAGTACAAGAACAAGAACTCTGGTATCTCTGGCATGGACAGACCAGGGAGTTTACATACACACCTGGAGGTAATCAAGACAATGTGGATCACCTGTGAGGGATTAACAAGGGAAAGCAGTGAAACCAATTAGGCTCTTTGATGACTAAAATGAGACGAGATGTCCATGAGGTTTTGTTGGCACAACGAGACGAGACAAAACCATTAGTGTGTGGAGTTGTGGAACAGTTTTTGGGTGGTCTCCTTTTGCTGTGAAGTGTGAATTCAGCCTCCACTTCTGAGTACAGCTTTTATTGTGGCGGGGTTGACCCCTTCCATCATTAGTTTCGGGGCGATTACTCTGTTATTGTCTCTGTGGCGGCGTTCTCTCTCACCAAATACGGTAGATACTTATTGAAAGAATCCTTATTCTTAGGAAATTTTGTGTCTTTATTTAATCAACTCCACGGTGAGTCGTTTGCTTTGTTTTCCTGAATTTGCGGCGCTACATTCAAACCGCCGATGAGCTAATGCGAAGCTAATGTGCTTTAAGTCCTGATTAGTGATTTTATTCATTAAACAGTGATGTCTTTGTTATCATTATTGCTGAATGTTAGACCATTACTTATAATGTTGATTGAATACTTTGGGTATTGTAGTTTAATCCGTTTTGGATGTTTTTCATTACTTTTCCTGTTTAATGCCAAAATGGCCTACAGTACTTTTGAGTTGATTGATTGATGTGAGTGATACTTACTTTGAACTTAAAAAACTGTTTAAATGTAAAGCATCTTAAATGTGTGTTTTAGCATGTTATTTTAGTTTTTAGTGTAAAATACTTCCATTGTAATTAGAATTTCAAGTTGGCAAAAAGAAAAAATAATTCATTGCAGAGATGGAACATTTTAAAGTTTGTGAGAATATCACAAATTTAACAATTTTGCACAAATGCAAGTAATTATGCAATAAACACTATTTTATACTTTCCTACTCCCTGAATGGAGTTAAATATTTATGAATAGCTAAGCCCTGCTAGCAGGTTAGTGACAAAAACTAAGTATCCATAAATACTCAACTCATTTCAAGGAGTAGGAAAACATTTTGAAGTATAAAATAGTGTTCACTGCATAATTATTTTTGAAATCTTACAAAATAGTGAGCTGCTTGGTGGCGCTTGTTGTTAGCACTGTTGCTCTGCAGGAAGGAGGTTGTGGGTTCGCTTCCCGGCTCTGTGGCCAGCTTGCATGCTCTACCCATGCATGTGTGAGTTTTCTCTGGGCACCCCAGTCTCTTTTAAGTTTGAAGTCATTGATAATGTGCTTTTGATAGTTCAGTGTTTTCATTTGGAAAAACCTAAAAATGTGAGTTGATTTTACATCAATTTAGGTCAGAAGGATTTGAATTTTTAATTTGTAAGAAACTAAATGATTTGAGTAAGTTTGACTTAAATCTGTCAAGTTAAATAAACTTGATAAAGTTGGATAAACTTAATTGAATTACTTGTTACCAGTTGAAACAATTCAATTAAGTTGGTTCAACTATTCTCTTTTTTCAGTGTACAAAGTCTTTAAGTAGAAGATTGTTTGATTGTTCAGGTTGTTGGATATTTTCTTGCCGTTCTTTTTATTTGTGAATTGACGAAACTTACTGAAAAGTTGTCTCCTAAATCACAGCCATTGGGAGGTCCCAACAGTAAGAAGCCTTCCTTATAAAACATGTGGGCTAGGTAAGTGTAACGTTACAACATTTGAGACCACTGAATTGTGAAAGTGTTCTGTCACTAGTTGGCTTAATGACGGTGTCTCTGCAGCAGCACCAGACATGCTGAGCCCCTTCCCAGAGAAAAGTCTGTCTGCTCATGTAGCACAACAGCGGTCTCACGTTGGCCCCATTTTCCACACTGCTTTTATTAGTGTACCAGCTGTGGAAGCAAAGTAATTTGGAGACAAGCATCCACTTGATACTTCAAGGGAATTCCCAGTGGCACAGCGCCACAGTGCAGCAAACAGTTACATAACGAGACCTCCAGGCACAGCTGCTAGATGGTCTTTTCTCAACTGGACAATCATCAGAAGAGGAGCCGAGTGGTTTTGGTGTTATAAACGTCCTTCTACATGACGTCATCCCGGAGGATTTCACTATCGAGGGCTTTTAAAACCTAAACATGAAAAAGATGCTTAATATTTTTGCACTAACACCTGTTCTGTGAATAAAAAAAGACTGTTGGTTCATGCACAATGCAGAAAAATATGACTATATTTTTCAACAAATGGTACATTCAGTGCACACATTGTGAAAGGTAAGTTGTGGAGATGAGCCTACATCCTAATGACCATCGAGTACTTTTATAGAAATAAAAGCATTTTATGTTTGAGCATAAGAAATGTTTAATCTAATTCAAAGAACCACCTTTATGACTTGCACACCAACTAGATCTAATGATTGAACAAAGAAAGTAAAGTTGCTTTAACCCAGTGGTTCTCATTTATTTTCTGCCTGCCTCCAAGGTTTTGGCTACAAATCAAAATTTAAAGCAGGTGTTTCAAAAAGTTGACTTTTCCTTTAAAAAAATAACTACATTTTGAGAAAAACAGCAACAAAAAAGCCAACACAGTCTCAGAAATAAGTAATGTGATCTGAAGAGGAGTGACTGATCAAAGTCCAAGTTTCCAAGTCTCTGTCCCGTCCAGATTCAAGTCGCTAACGCTAGCATACAAATTCCTGAATGGAACGGCTCCCGTATCCTCTGTCAAAGGCTTACGTCACGACTCAGTCACTCAAAGAATTCCGATCATCAGAGGACTGTCGGCTAGCGGTGCCTACACCACACTCAGGACAATCCACACTCTCACAGAGAAGTGCCAAGAAGAGAAAAAACTCAAATAGTTAAAGTTGCAGTTTCTTGTTTAAAAAAGAACACGAGTACACATGCATGTTTTCCCATTTGAGACCATTGCTGCCATGTTGCATGAGATTATTTCCCGCTTACAATAAATTGCACAATTTATGCTCGATCTGAAGCAAGCAAAACAAGAAAGAGGCTTGTGTTTTCTTTCCCTGCGCTATGAAAAACGGTCTTCCTCTTAAGAGCCTTTAACTGCTGGTGGTGGTGTTTGTGTGTCACCCTGAAGGCTGCTACGCTTCCTTTGATTCTCTTTAATTGTGAGATTGTCCTTCAATCAGACAGAGGACCTTCAGTGCAGCCCCACAGTTTTGTGTGTTTTTTCTCTGCTTTTATGTCTGAGAACAGCTGGAGGCGTTGTGTTTTTGAGTAGCCTGTTTGTCTGTCCATCCACCACATTCCTTTGAACACTATATAACAAGAACGCCTCTGAGGCATTTCACAATAAATTCATTAATCTGGAATGAACTTGGACTCAGGGTTGAGCTGTGAAGAAACTGACAGATCAGGGTCAAAAGATATAAAATCAGAGTGTAGGTTAGACCACCAAGAGACCGTAGAGTTAGTTATGAAACTGGTGGCAAATGTTAAAGTAAAACTAGAAAACATACAGAACCCAAACCTCAACATCCTGGTGTTCAAAACTTCAGAAAAGTTTGATTCTTGGTTTGCTTTTTTGTCTTTATGTTTGGAATGTGTCTTTTGTTCATTGTTTAGTTTTTATGGCTTCATTTTCTTCATACATGAACACAGTTTAAAGTTGACAATGTGTTTTATATTAGTTTCTGTGCATTAATAACTGATTTTACCAGAAAATCTTATTTTGAGCTTTCTTGAAAAAACAGGTGAGGTTTGTCAAACTTAATAAATCGTAAAATGTATCTTTTACTTTTCAGGCTCATGATTGGTTTAATCCTGACAGAATTGAGGCTTCTGTCTGGAAGCAGAACCAGAGTTCAGTTGTCCTTCCTCCTGATCAGAGAGTCAGAAAGTCTCTGAAGGAAAGCACATTGGCTAGTTTTAACAAACGTGGTAAATACAAATGAAGAAATATTTTGTTTATCATACTTGTCATAAGAGTTGTGTAGAGGACAGATGCTGCCGTCATTTACAATAAATAAATAAATAAATGACTTCATAAAGTAAATTTATCTGCCAGATATTGCATCCAAAATATAAAAATAAGAATCATAAAAACATTGTTATCCACATTTTTCTGACAAAACCCCTGAAATATCCCCACCACGTCATGAGCTGCATGGTTTTTGAGCTTCTCATCCAGACACAGAGGAACCATGTAGGTTTTAACTAAATCCACATTGGAGAGTGTTTTCTTTATTTCCCAGTTTTTTTCACCTGCCTCGGCTCACTGGGTCTGAGAGGACAGGAAAGAGACAAACACAGAAGGACTGGATCAGTTTCTAAAACAGAACAAAGTTAGTGGCAGCAGGAACAGGAACTCCAAACATGGAGAGTAGAGAGAGTAAAGCGGCAGAGAGAGGAGATGTGGTCAGTTTGTCCTCCAGTCTGAGTCTAGAGCAGCAGAACTAAAGGGATGAGTCAGGATAACCCAAGATAACTAAAGAGATGAGTCGGGCGGTATTATGGTAATACTGTATACACTCTGTGTTTAAAAATAGCTATGTATCCGTTTCAGTACCGTCATGAAAAAAATGCACAGTCAGGGGACTGCCGGTGAGCTGATGGTAACTTTGGACCGGTTATAGAGTAGGTCTATTGTATGTCTATGGTAAAGATTTGTGCACCCAAGACATGCGCAGAAGAAACAGGAAGTAAACCACACGACCTTTCGGTCTGGTAAAAACAGTTAAAGAACAGTTTAAAACTACACCTAATGCAGATTATACACAGCACTTCTAGTATGTATAATGGGTAGATCGTTTAATTTTCATGGTTCTTTTAACACTATTTTGTGATTCCAATTGTCTTCTTCTTCCTCCTTCTGAGACGGGTGGGGCGGCGCCCTAGCGCCCCCTATTGACAGGCCGCCACTGCTGATCTCTCCTCCTGACTAATCAGAACTCTGGCAGCAGCATCTGGATCAGCTGGAGGCTCTAAGAGAACGTTTAGGACATCCTGATAATAGAGAATTGAAGTAACGAGGTCTGGAAGTCATGAATGATGGACTAATTTCTTTGCATCACTTTCTAATTCTAGTCAAATTACACAGATGTAAGAAATCAGTTTTAGTAACATGTTTATAGGAGAGTTAAAGGACAGATCAACACCAAGGGTCCTTACATTAGTACTGGAGGACAAGTTAATGTTATCCAGGATGAGTTGAATACTACACTAGGACTCTTAGGTCCAAAAACCACAACTTCTTTCAAAACAGAAGTCTTTCAGGTTTCATGTCTTCATGACATGCTTGTAGTTTGATTTGATTCATAAGACTTCATGGATAACTATAACTGAGTATCATCAGCAAACCAATGGAAATTTATCCCATGTTGTCTAATTTGAGCCAGTAGCAATAATCAGATTAAGCATCCAACCCTGAGGAACTCCATGACTAATTCTGGTGCAAGAGGAAGATTCATTATCAATATAAAAAAAAATTTCATAAATGGAGATAGATCAACATCTGTTTATCTGTATATGGTGTGATCACTAATTTCTGTAAGCATTATCCTACATGCAGCAAACATTTACATATACAACATTTCTGCACTAAATGGTGGAATTGTTGAGTTTTGTTTGGAGACTTAAAGGTGCCGTTATATGTGAGGACATCTCTCTTTGATGCTACAGAAAACCTTACAGAGAGGTTTCACATTTTATCTCACAGTCAAAAAGCTTTTTCCTGCAGCAGATCTGTGACCGTTGGAAGGACAAAAGTCAGTGAAGTGTCAGACTTCTCCTGAGACTGAATGTCTTCGCCTCCTGCTCAGCTCCTTCTGTTCTGGTCCATTTCAGGTCTCCCGGGGTCTCATTTACATCTGTTGTATTTGCACAAAATGAGACCAGCAACTACTGCTGCCACTTCTCACAGAAAAATGAAAAACTAAAAGATTTTTTCAGATTTACTCACTCGTAGGAGTAAACTTGAAAATGGCAAGGTTGTGACTTTGAGCCATATTTTGAAGTGATTGCTCACATTTTGATTCACTTTATAAAAAAATATATAATAAATGGATTTGTTTTGGACCTGCACATTTAAGACATCAGTGTCTTTATCCTTTTATAGAGTAGAGTTTATTTACTTCCTCAGCTCAATGTCACACTGTACAACCCAAAGCAACCTGACGGCTCACGCTGTACGTGTGTAGGCAGCACGTCAGGGTCTTGAATGAAGAACTACAAAGAAGAAGAAAATCTGAAAGCGAGGACATGCTTGAGAAAATAAGAGAAAGCTCAACTAAAACAAACATGCATCCTTGGCAATTCTTAACGTTTTTTGTGGAGAAAAGTGTAAAAAGGAGACACTGCATGTAAGGAAATTCCATGTTGGTGTATGAGAGATTCAGTCAGTTTGGGTCGTGGTGCTTCAACATTGCGATATCCTCACAAAGAGCAACCAGAATTTCAAACATGTTTGATTTTCGTGCGAGCTGCTCGTTACCCCTGTATACTACAAGCAGAAACCTCGGAGTGAAAAATAAAGTGAAAACGATCTGTACACCATCAAACATTTCAAAATGAGAGCCGAAAAAAGAAAGATAACCTGTTATAATCATGTGGTTATTTAAAGGGATACATGCAGTTTTGCTTGTTTTGGCTCCCCCTGGTGTCCGTTTTAAATTACTGCTGTAAAAACGTTAGCACCATTGTTTCTGCTCAGAAATGCCTAAATCTAAAGGCCAATTCATCCTCCACGAGAAGAAAGAACTTTCTTCTCGTGGAGGAAGAAAGAACTTTCTTCTCGCTGGGGGTCTGTGAGAACAAAATGACGTCATTTTGTTCTCGCAGCCCCAGTTCGGCAGCGCTGACGGCTTGTTCTTGTGCACATCAGCCGAGACGAACAACTGCTGTGATTGGTCAGAAAGGGAGGATGAGCGTGATTAGTGCGGTTAGCGGTTGACGTTTTTCTCCGGCGCCTGCTGTGCTGCTTTGTGCGGACGGACCTGAAGGGTCACGGTCTGGATCGACCCGAGCTAGGAGGACCAGCGCGGACTGCGAGGGTTTGCGCCGGAGACCCGTATGCCTTCGCTCCTCACGTAGCGAGGACGAATCGTTTTAAACTGCACACACACACCCTCCCCTCCACACACACACACACACCTGATATGCACACCTGTATGACACGTTGCTGAAATAGTTTGACAACTGAGTTCTCGTGGAGTATGAATGCTCCCTGCCGAAACGAACTTTTTTTCTTGTTCTCGCAGACCTCCAGCGAGAATAAATTTCTTTCTTCTCGTGTAGTATGAATAGGCCTTGACTGTTGAAATGTCTCCTCAGCCTTCATTGGTTTCTACATGAACGGTTATTTACTCCTTCAAAGAAATCAGCTGTGTTCAAGCAGGGAGAGATTTTTTAAAAATCAGGAATCATGAGCTAAAAACACTCCAGCACTAGCATAACAGCTAGCCACGTTGGGTTAGCCTAACCCTCTCAAGATACGTGACTTTGTGAGACTTCAGGGCACCGGACCGGAGACTCGGATCTTGCAATCGTAGTATTCTGGATCTAAGCAGCAGCTGGGGCTAAATGACTTTTCATTAAGGGTCATATTAGCACAGACTGGCTCATGGAAAAGATTCAAAAGTATGAAAAAGTTGCAAAGTATGCCTTTAAACAGAGGACAGGAGATGTGGGCCTTTGAATGAGTTTGTTGAGGTAACATCTTTTGCTGAAACAGACTTGAGCTTTTAAATGTAATTTCACGAAAATCGTGTTCAGAATGTTCTTCGTTTCTCTCCGTCCAACATGGAATCACTGTTTTGCATTTGATCAGAAACCTGAGAACTTTAAATACGATTTTCAGATAATGAGCAGAATATGTTTTACTTTTTACTGTGCCATCTCCCAGGCATGTAGGCATGTTCTTGTCCATGTGACGTAGTCTCCATATGGTCTACAGCACGGTGCCTAATTGGCGTCCGCCCCCACGTCTGGCCACTCATTATGATTAAAAACAGAAAAGTTGTGTGAAACAAGTGTACACGCTGTAATCTCACTCCGTGTGCTCGTAAACTTTTGGAACAGATCCCATTAGGAGTTTTTTAAAAATGATCCACATACGCTGCAGCCGGTTACTTTGCTTTGCCTTCTGGTGTTTAAAAACTTCAGGAAATCTAAAGAATTTGTACCCTGAATTTCAACAGCACTTTCATTGTCTTAGAAAACATACTGTGGATATTTTGTTGTTTTGTATTGATTTCTTTTTCTATTTACCGGTTTGTCTCCTGAACTTTTTCACGTTATTTAGACGCTTTGCAGAGCTCTTTTGGTGAAACATTGCTTCGTTGCAGATTTTTCTGTTTGTTGAAATGTCACGTTGTTTTATTTATGTGCCATTTTTGTGATTTAGAATATGGACTCAGCTATCCTGGTGTAGGAGCAGGCTGGGGGGTGTGATTTGCATTATAATCAGAGTGGACCTATATGATTCGTAGATGCACCAGAGTTAAAATGAGGAAATCTAAAGAGTGCAAACGCTGACTCAGAGCTGAGGCGTCAGCTTGCAGAGTTTCCTGACAGGACTGTTTGATGTCGAATTGACATGGCTGCATGCCAAAACAGCGATGCTGTAGCAAAGGAAGGCTTTTTTCCCCCGTCCTTTGCTCTGTAAATACATCCAACTTTGCTTACTTGTGCATGACAGGCATCAAGGAGTTTACAGTCTGTTTGACAAGGTGCTTTTTATCGCCTCAGAACCTGAATAAAAGATGACTTCAGAAAATATTATGCAGGCAGGTTAACAATACAGCAAACGCTTGAATTAAAATAACTAGAACCACAGGGCATGACATCTGACACATGAAGACTAAAAAACGATCAAAAGGCAAAAGGTGTTTTCATGTGCGGTGTCGAGATAGGAGGCTCCGCCCACTCTGACCCTGTTCTGATGGAGGTTTCTTCCTGTTCAGAGGAACTTTTCCTTCCCACTGTCCGACTGTGCTGCTCAGAATGGAGGATTACATTGAAGTAATGCTTTAATTAATCAGCTGGTTCCTTTATAACTCTCATTTTATAATGAATCTAATTTGATTACAACTAGGGATGTCCAATATTATCGGTAGACCGATAATATCGGCCGATATTGGCATTAAAATGTAATATCGGAAAATATCGGTATCGGTTTTTTGTAATGACACACATAACCTTTACATACCATGCACATATTATACATCAAACTCTTCAGCTAATTCTCCTCTTTCTCAAAATGTAAACATATAACAAATCTGACGTATAGTTTTTGAGATATTTGTATTTATTTGGCACACCTTACATTAAATCCTGTGGATTCAGCATTTCCCAGCCAACCTTGAATGCAACATCTATCAGCGAACCTTTGATGACATCATCGATCCGCGACATTAATTGTCTAACTTGAAATTGAAGCAGTTGTCATATTTTTCACAGATAATATTTAAAGTTTATGTATGCATGATAGGAGGTATGGGATGTTGATTATCTAAAAATGATTTAGTTTTTCTTTTTTTTTTTATGAGGGGTACCCCGCTTATATCAGTATCGGTTTATATCGGTATCGGAAATTAAGAGTTAGACAATATCGGATATCGGTAAAAAAGCCAATATCGAACATCCCTAATTACAACTAGAGTTAAATTGACTGCAATCAGCTGTCCTGATTCTAGATCTGATCTGGATTTGTTTCTTTTTTTTTTAACATTTGAGAAGACTGGTGTTCTAAACTGAAGCTCTTAATAATAAACTAAACTAAATTAGTTCTTTTTATTAATGCTCTATATTTCTTTTGCTCAGTTTTCAGCACAGAGCTGTCAAGCAGCTCTACACTCGTTTTCCTGGTATGATCATTGTGATATCATCCCACGACGGAATAAATCATCTTCAAGATGCAGACAGGAGCCCAGCTGGGATCCATGGCAGGACTCTGCTTCTCTCTCAGCCGTTTTTGCTCCTTTCCATTTGCCTTTTCTCCTCACCAGATTAATCTCTCAGACAAAGAGCTCCAGTTTTTTAGGGATGCGCAGCCAGAGTGCTGTAAAGGTCTATAAACTGTGGAGGAGACAGAACATGAACACCAGGAGTCTGAGCCATATTCACTTTGCTGCATAGACCGTCAGACAGATAGGCTAATGAGATGAATGACAGGAAACAATTAGTCAGTGCTGCAGAGCGATGTTGTCAAGAGGGTCGTTTTTACAAACATCAGCTGTAATAACCAGTCCCTCCAGGATTTCTCTGTGTTTTTGTGATTGTTTTAGTCTAAAATGATGTTGCAGCACCTTTTTCAAAGTTGTGGATTTATTTTATTTTATTTAAACACGCACTGTATGTGCTGTGTTTTCACCATGAGGACTACAAGATGCTGTAATCTCCATGGCAACACGTCGCGAACAGCCTGTCATAATGTCAGGAACTTTGAAAAGAAATGGTGCAACCTTCATCTATTAGTTTCTTTAAAGTGTGAGTAGGATGAGGAACAAGAGTCATTCTGCATGTCACAGTAAAAATACAGGAAAATGAATTTCAGAGTAGAGCAGAGACACAACAGGAGGGTGAAGTTTTACTGTGGCTGCACATTTCTGGAGTATGAAGACATGAAGGCTGATGATCCTTCTGAGCCTGCTGACACATCAGGCAAGCGTCCACCATCAGGCTTCTGTCCATCTGAATCCTAATTAGATCCATGCACACACTCACACACAACTTCACAGCCACAGCATGTCCAAGTCTTACTTTACCAGACGCAAACAGTGTGAACTAGTTCACTAATTCTCTTTTCTTTTGGGTTTGTTTTATATCATCTTAGTGTTGTGCATTATGACAGCACAATATAGGAGAGCATTTAAATGGTTTCACACTTTTGAAAACTGAGTTTGTATTTAAAGTGTTCAGTCTGCATCTTCTGAGCCCTTTGCAGATCAACATGTTTCAAATCATCCTCCATCAAACATTATTAAACACTTGCCGACTGAGTTCAATGCAACGCAAGTATGAGAGGAACAAAGCAGAAAGAATCATTTTGAGCTTCTTTGTTTTAAAGTGAAAAAATAAAATAGCTACACTGAGTTCAACCAGTCCAAATGGAAGCTTTTAATCTGAACTTGGATGTTTATTTAGTTGTGAAAATCAAGAGATTTTAATGAAAGTACAATAGATGTTTAAGGCTCAATCTACCCAACTCTGGACAAATGTTCAATAGATTATCTTTTCCATTCATGAAAATATTTCCATCCACATTATTCAAACAAAGAAGCTGTCATCCCCCCATGTGCCACTAGGGGTGCAAGAGTCTACAAAATATATTAAAACAAGAGTAAGAATATCTTTGATTGCCTAGAAATTCTTCAAAGCTTGTGTTTTTTCTTTGATATATCACTTATAAATATCCTCTCTGTTATTCATTTTGGCACACAATCAAAGCCTTGTGGTGACAGATTCAGGAGATAAATGTAGGAAACTGGTACAGTTAGCTTTCCTAGTGGGCATGAGACATTACTGCATGATCCTACTACAACATCTCTCTGCCCAGCTTTCAAATGATATGAGCAGAGAGATTTGAAGAGGAGCAGAAAAAGCAAAGGAGGTGGATTACTAGTTAATCCAGGATGTGCTACTGTGAAATATCCTCTCTGCAACCCAGATTTTAAACCGTTATCTTAATTCAACCACAGAGTGTCTTCAGTCAGAAGGTTTTTTTTTTATCAGATCTGTTGCAACACAGACGATCCTTCCAGCTCACAGCTAGAGCATCTAATTTCCTTCTGGGACTAATGGAGTATTTTTTTTATTTGATGTGTGATAAAAGCTGCGTGTTAGAATGTGTGCTCTGATCCGATGTTTACATGTCATTGTATTATTTGTGCTCTTATTTTGAAATGCACCAATAGAGGATATGACGTAATGTATCATGTGGTTTGTACCGAGCCAATCAGTGCTGTATGTGATAACCTCTGAACCCAATTATCCACCAATAAAAGCAGAGCAGCGGTGACAGTCAGGCCCTGTCTCAATACTTGCACTTCCACCCTACGGTCTTCAATGAAGTGCACTTGGAATTATGGGTAATACCCTTCGCTGAAGTGTGCACCCATGCGAACTTCGGCGAAGTGCGTAGCGAGGGTGGAAAAGGGGGCGGGGCCAAGGTCCGGATTCTACAGCCAGGAGAATCGGGACACCCTAAGCACTCGCGCACCTCCACGGGAACGCGCAACTGAGGGGCGCAAGGGTGGAAGTGCGAGTATTGAGACGCAGCCTCAAATGCTCTCGCCAAGCTCCCAGTGAAAATTCAACTCCGTGTGTTCGACAATTATTTCTCCGATCGGTTCGGTGCTCCAAACCGCTGCGATCTTCCTGTTCTGCTAACACTGCTATTACATTGTTTCTAAAAGTATTTCCAGTTCACACTGAGGTGCAAAGAAGGGAGCCCTAAAAATTCTCCACTTTGAAAAGTGTTTTTAAAAATCTGGTTTTCTGATCTAAAACTCTGAGTGGGGTGGAGATGGAAAAGCTGCAGAAAATCTAAACTTTTATTCCTCCCTTAATGACCTTGAATTTTTTTGCTGTTCTTCTTTTGTTTGACTGTAAAGCACTCTGGTTGACCTGAGTGAGCTAAATAAATACATTTATCCTTAGGGATAGGTATTGATAAGATTTTTCCGATTTCGATTCCATTTTCGATTCTGTATAACGATTCAATTCTTTATCGATTCTCTTATCGATTCTCATTTGGCAAAAAAGAGAACAAACCGATCTATTAGCTTCAAGCTGGTTTATATCTTATCTTTGAGTAAGATACAAGTTTAGAAGTAAGATGACCTTATACATCCAACAGTGAGGTCTTAAGAAAACCAGAGCCTAGGGTCACAGGGTGCCCAGAAAAAAAAGTTTCTAAGTATAAAATAATAATAAAATATTATTTTGTAGAAATAACATAAAATACAACATAAATTATTCTGTGCAATTCCACAAGAATGTAACATTTCAACTCTCTTTTTAAAAAGGATCTGAGCTGAACACACAAAATTACATCAGCCAGCAACAAATACAACTCAAGTCAAGTTTATTGGAATTGTGCAATTTTGCAACCATCAACTATGGAAAATTAACAATTCTTCTGCAGAAAAATGAGCATATCTGCTTTTTCAGGAAGGATACCTGATCTTTCTGGACTTATTGTGTCTCCAGCTGGAGAACACCCTCTCAGACAGGTAGGGCTGTGCGTTATGACGAAATATTTCGTCTGGACGATAGAAAATGTCTACTGTCAGATAAAAAGCTCTATCGTTTAAGCCACGATAGAAGTTTAACAGCATAATGCACTTTACGGGATGTTCATGAACGCACCGCGCAGCAACACATAAACAAACATGGAGGCAGATGGTAGTGGACGCGTTTTAGACCAGAGTCAACAGGATAACCAGCTAACTCAAACCGAGGAGCTTTTACCTAAAAGAGGGACAACTTCTGTGTCATCGATGAGGTTTAAATATAAAAAGACCGACGTGGACCAGACAGCAGCTGTTGGTAAAGTTTTCCGGCTCTCGGTCCCAACAACGGACTCCGACGCCACTAATATATTTTATCACCTGCACAAAAACCACGTCGAAGAATACAGAGACAGTCAACGAGCAAAAGCTGCAAAAGCAGCGTCGAGTGTTGGAGTAAGAGCTCAGAATGAACTCCAGACGCTGATCAGGTTTTTACCTGCAGCACGTCATGTAGCTCCTAGCTGCCAGCTGAGTGGAATGGAAGGAAGGAGGAGGTTACTGCTGCTGTTACCAGGTACTTCTACAAAGATATGGCTCTGATCTACACGGTGGAGAAACGTGAGTTTAGTGACTCGTGGTGACGTAGTCGTGCCGACTGGAATTTATTTTATTTTTTGCGCCGACTGGAATCGATAAGGGAATCGTTAGCAAAAATGGCAAACGATTCCAAGGGATTGAAACACTGGGAACCGGTTCTCATTAAGAACTGGTTTTCGATTCCCATCCCTATTTATCCTTGATGTTGACATACAGGGCCTTCATCATAAACTTCTTTACACTCTTGTCATGTCCCATGTTCCCTTTGTGTTTGGTGTTTTGGGCCTGTTTCCTCTTTTTCTGTATTACTGCCCCTGTCTCCCTGCACCGATCCTCCACAGGTGTGTCTCGTCTCCCTGATCACCTCCCTCTATCCCTATAAGTACTGTTCTGTTCATTCCTGTTGATTTGTCATCAGCCTGTTTCCCTCCTTCTTCTTCCGGCTTCTGTTGAGAGCGGTCGCACTGTTCCTTCTCTCCCTTGTGTGTTCCTCCTCCAGCTGTTTTGTCTTCTGAGCATTTTCCTCATTCCTTCTGGTAAAATATTTTTATTTTTCTTGATATGGCTTTGGTTTGCTGGCTTCCCAACAAAATGGATAAAATTTTTTACACTCTCAAAACGGAGGAGGGGACTCCGCGGCTGACTGAGACAAGAGCTGTGGGGTTCGTAATGGATCAGATTGCGGGTCCTGCAAGTCTGTCTCTGGAGGTCTACAATTTTGGATTAATGATGATCGGGTGCACGCTCATTGGAATCTGCATGGACCTGGTTTATCGGAAAACAACGGAGCTAACAGGTGCAATTGACAGGATTCCTGTGCTTCAAAGGGGGCTGATGCGTGCTTTGAACACTGAAACACTCGCGAGGACTGAGCTGTCTCGTAGGACTGTCTGCGAACGAACTCTGGCGCGGAGTGAATTACGATCGATGTGTCAAACTACACGGATCAGATGGGACTGGCCAGGTTTTCAAATTTGGACAGGATGAAGCCAGTGAGACAGACATTTAAGGCGGCTGTAACAAACAGGACTGCCTGCTCCAAACACATTCTGTTATCTTATCTGGTGACCCTGAAAACATTCTCCTACTCAACAGAGTGAATGAAGCGACTGCTCAGCCCCCCCCCTTCTCTACGCTCTCTCACCCTAACTCGCCTCCCCCCCCCTCTACTGGGAGTGAAGGTCGGTCAGCTGTGCCGTGTCCTTGCTGCTGGTGGAGATCCTTACCCCCCCCACCCTCCTTGATGTGTTTATCGGTTGTTGTGACTGTGTGTAAAATGCTACTCCCTCCCTCCATTTTGTTTACATTTTCTTCTGCTCCCATCTTTATTTTTTT
>SSNR01000094.1:1954833-2041511 GCA_006937965.1 Callopanchax toddi
AATTTACAATGTAGGTCCCCTGATGGTACCCCAAATCTTGCCCAAGCCTGAGTAAATGTCCCACTTTAAGTCAAAATTTACAATGTAGGTCCCCTGATGGTACCCCAAATCTTGCCCAAATATTGTATCTGGCTCCCATCTTTATTTTTGGTCCAAATATTGTACTTGAAGTTGCCCCAATATTTCTGCCCAAGACTTTAGTTCCTTACACAAGTCAATGTCCCACTATATCTCATAATTTACAATGTAGATCCCCTGAAGGTACCCCAAATCTTGCCCAAATTTTGTATCTGGTACCCCCAAATCTGTTTTGTTTTTTATTTTCAATGTTTTCTCTGTTTTGTTTTGTTTTTTTTTGTTTATATTGTAAAGCGCTTTGTGATGTATATCTGTGAAAGGCGCTATATAAATAAACTTTACTTACTTACTTACTTACTCCTGAGTTTTGGTCTGGTTGGCTATAATAAAAGCAGATTTGAGTTTATCTGCTGACTCTGCTTCTCATCCTGCACCTGGGTCCTGCTCACCAAACGTGACCATTCTTAAAAGAGAAACAGTGGTTTCACAACATTTAATGGTATAAATTGCACTAAATGTTATGGTAAACTGTTAAATAGCAGTAAAGTTTATGGTCTTTTGCAATCACTCATAACTAAATGTTGAGACACTCCAACAGAGAATATTCTAAAACAGCGATACTTCATCCCTGACATCTTATCCCTCAGTGTATTTGTATGTCTGTGTATTTACCATGCATGAACGCAGAGAGGAAATGTGAAATGATCCCCTTTGTCTGAATGAGTCCAAGTTGGGCACATGGTGGCTGAGGCTGGCAGAGACCATCTGGACTGGCTCTGCTGATTGGCTAATTGGGGGCAGGCTGGAATTTTGGCTGGCAGGGTGAGTTTTCAGTTTGGATAATGACTATGGAGATGAGATGGGGTGTAAACTTTGGACTTGGCTGCAAAAACATCATGCAGATTGTAGTTTGTTTGTTTTTTATTGCTATTTGATTCTCATCCTTGTCACAAGAGAACAAATAGAGCTATGAGTATTTTGCATCACTGGATTGTGGCAGGGCACTGAGCAGACATTAAAAGGCCATACTGGCACAAGGAGAACATGAAATCTCCATGCAGAATTACAGCAGGTTGATGTTCAATCCCTGTGAAAAAACTAGGTACAAAAGTAAAACAAATGCATAGTTTGAGAGGATGGATGATTTTAATTAAAAAATAAATAGAAAATGTCCAATAAAATGTTGTTTTTTTTTCATATCCATCGACACAATCTCCTCCCTTGAGCATATTTAGGGTTGTGCATCTCTGGTCTGTGGTTGAAAAAATACTTATCTTGACACGCTGCCAATAACAGACTCATTAAATATGCATAAATGGCCAAAACCAATACAACAAACACAATGCAGCCCTTAGGCACGATATGGTGTGATTCAATATGTCTGTTTAACACACTGAGATTAGCATCAAATCTCAATGGTAAATGGTCTGCACTCATAGTGCTTTTTAACCTGTCAAAGTCCCCATCACCCACCTACACCCTGATTCACAGGGAGCATAGGGGGTTCAGTGCCTTGCCCAAGGACACTTTGACATTTGGTTGTCAGAATGAATTGACTGAAACCTCAGTGAGTTTGAGTGTAGCATGCTTGCTGGCTCAAACGTGGCAGTAATTAGCGCTGAGCGGTAGCGTCGCATGCTCGTTAATCTCGGAGCAGCTGCACGGGACTCGATGGGAAGCGAGACCGTTTAGCTACTCCGTTTGTGGAAACTGACTTACTTGATGGATGGAGTGAAGCCCGAAGGCCTGGACGGTTGAACAGTGGCTACAGCGTTGAATGAATGGGCCGCTGATTGGATGATTGGCTGGATGAATGGATTGCTGACTGGATGACTCAAACGATCCGGAGCGAAGAGCCGGCGCGGGTAACGGCAGACTGGATGGTTCACGTAGAAGGAGCGGAGTGAACTGGATCGCTGAGCTGACTCGGCTAGCTGGATAGCTGTCTGGAACGATGTCTGAGCGCCACTTCCTGGGTCCGAGGTCCTGTTATGGCGCAAGTGGATCCAGAGGGATGATGGGAAATGAAGTGTTGGAGGGAGGAGAGCTCCGGAGGAGAGGAACCGTGACAGTGGTGGAGAAGCTGGAATCTGACCACCGATCTTCCGATTGGCGGACACCCACTGAGACACAGCTGCCCCAATGCAAAGGAATGATTCAATGACAAAAGCTGAAATCAAATTTGAAAACCTTGTCTTCACACACAGGTCTACTGTCATGAAACCTGACTCACAGTTTAAAAACGATACACAACACTGAGGGATAGTGTTAAACTATAAAACCTGCCTGGCAGCAGATGAGTTTAACACTCAGAAGTGAGCAGCAGAATGCCTTTTTCTAATCTATATTAGTTCAAACATATTAGTTGACCCAGATGGTGAAGACTAAGATGATTTCAACAGACGTGCATGTGCACAAATTAATTGGATTGATGGATATGCCCTCTCTCATTTAGATGGTGTCAAGAAGAGGTTGGATGGGAGGTAGTGGTTGATCTTGGTTTAGCACTTGGTGGTTCATCAGGTGTTGTGGTGGGTTCCTAGTCATCAGAGTCATTGGACCCTGGACTGGCCTTCATCAGGGGGATTTTCTGTCTGCTGTACTCTGGGGTTTTGGTCTGGGGTCTCGTTGATCTCTCTCTCTTCTACCCTAGGTTTGATTATTAGGGTCTGTCTGCTTGGAGCTGCCAGATAGATGCCTCAGTGCTCAAGGCCGTCACACTAGTGCTCATGAGGCTGGAGAGGTAACGGTTGAGCCATCCTGCATCTCATCTACAAACAAATCTGCTCACATATATAAAATAACCAAAAACCATTAGTTGTGTTTTTTGTGCTCACAGTTTTGGGTATCAAACATACAGTTGGTCAAATATGTTTTTCAGGTGATGTTTATATCACGATCTCACCAGATGTCAGTAACAATCCATCCAATCCACATGTGCAAAGAAACCAAACCATTCATGTCCGTACATTAAAGTGTGTGTAATTAAATGGAATGGCACATGGAGAGAGAATTGAACACATGAAGGAAGAAAGATTCAAAATGGCATGGAATAAATCCGTAATTAAAAGCATTCCTCTCAATTAGTGCTAATCAGTTTCAGCTGATTTAGTCTCATGGCCTATAAAAAGGTGTAATTTCACCATAAGTCAGTCACTTCCAGGTGCTTCACTCAAGGTTTCAGACAAAGGAGAGAGAAGACTGATCAGAAGAGTTGTCCAAGAGCCAAGGACCACTAATGGAGACCTTCAGAAGGACCTGGAATTAGCAGCTACAATAGTTTCAAAGAAAACACGAAGCAGTAAACTCAACCTCCATGGTCTGCAGCTTGAAGAGCTGAAAGTTTACTGACCAACATTTATTCAAACCTGTGAGTCACTGGGAGGTTCTAGTCTGGTCAGATGGGACCAGAACCAAAAACGTCAGATGTCATACTACACACCATATTTGCAGGTCAAAGGTCACCGTATATCACCCAAAAAACACCATCCCAACAGTGAAGTCTGGAGGTGGAGCATCATGGAGTGGAGCTGTTGCTAAAAGTTCTCAATATGTTCCTCGCAACTGATGCTGGGATACGGTGGTGTTGCTGCTGTTGGGTCTCACTGCTGCATTGACACGGTGAACCATCAGGTCCTGCTAGTGCTAACCCTTCTTGAGCAGTGGGTGGGACTCTCGGGAACAGCTTTCCGTTGGATGGAATCCTACCTCAGGTAGAACTATGAGCGTGACTATGGGCACTTACTCATCACGTGTTGAACAGCTGAGATGGGGGAGTTCCACAGGAGTCTGTTCTGGGACCATTGTTGTTCTCAATCTACCTGCTCCCACTAGGGCTGATTTTTCAACAGCACAGTACCAGTTTCCATCTATATGCCGACGACCGGCCAGTAAAGAAGGGGTCGCCGAGCTCAGTTCCATCACTGGTTGAGTGTGTGAAAGATGTACGCTCATGATTGGCCCTAAGCTTCAATGAGAACAAAACTGAAGCTTCTCATAGCAAGAGACAACCCGCTACTCTGAACCTTTTGGCGTTGGCCCCCTTTAAGCGCGACCTGGTCACGGGTCTTGGAGTGAAGCTTGATTCTACACTAACGCGTGAGCCTTGCAGCTCAAGTGTTGCCCTGGTGACATAATGGACGTGGATGGATTGTTACCAACATCTGGTGAGAATTTCATGACAATAACTTTAGAAAACTGACGGGTTTAATACTTATTTTACCCACTGTATACATTTTGTATGGGTTTTTTTTTTGTTGTTTCTTTTTATCCATAGAAAGACATAATAAGCTGATGCATCTATTGAGCACATTGTGTCGTATCATGCATGTTGGTCTGAACCTTTATTTTTACACCCCCACTGAACATAGTATAACCAATAAACCAGCATTTATTTATATTGGATTCTGCTGGTTCTGAGACAAATTGTGTTTTCATATTTTAAAAAGTCTCCTTGAACCTTTAAAGCTGGTGTATTAACACTAAAACCCATCAGTCATTTTCAGGGAAATGAAAATCTGCTGGAAATGAAATTCTGTTTGAGATCAAGAAACTTGAAGCGTCTGAACTTTCCTTGATGTTTTCTGTTCTGTTTATGTGTGAAGCCCTCTGCTATGCAAATACTCAATGACCTTTTCAACTAAGAATAACAGACATGAATATGGAAATGTACGTGTCTGCTGACTTGGATCGACAAGCGGGTAATTTTGTGGTGATCAGCCCACAACAACATTTTACAGCGTGACCTCTAGTGTGACCGCGCTGCCTGAGGAGTGAGAGATGGCCCACTTGCAGGCTATGTGTGGTGTTCATGGACTGTGAAGGATACTGATCAAAGCTCAGGGCGACAGGGGAGACTTAGTGTAAGAGGATTTTACACCATGCCCTTGTGAGTGCCTTTGTACCTCTGTGCCCTGTGTAGAAACACCTGGCACACAGCATCCACAAGTACAACTGTCCATCTGTCTCTGGGTTCTGAGTTTGTTCAGCTTTTTCTGATTTACTCTGTACATTTCATTTGGTCAGAATAATTGCAAAGAGGGTTTGATTAGCCTGTATCCATCAGTCATTGGAGTAAAAAAGGGGAAAGTTAAATGTATCATGTTTCTAACAACCTGATTCTGATGAATCATGGTGAAAATGGTTGGTGTCTGTCTCTTGTAGGTTTGCCTCTAAGTATACTGTATATTTTTTATATCATTACATGCAATCTTCACAACAAAGCTGAC
Source organism: Callopanchax toddi (assembly GCA_006937965.1). Lineage (NCBI taxonomy): Eukaryota > Metazoa > Chordata > Actinopteri > Cyprinodontiformes > Nothobranchiidae > Callopanchax > Callopanchax toddi. The sequence continues at coordinate 1,960,140 of SSNR01000094.1, forward strand.
CATTAAAGCATACTGCTTGACAACTACAATAAAGATGAAAAATGTAAACAGAAATTCAGCTTTTTAAATGTTTTGGTATAAAGAAAAATGATCTGAAAACGGTTAGAAAAAATATTTGACTTGATCATTAGCGGCAGCTCTTGTGCCCAAGAGAGCGCACACTTCTAAAGACAAAGAGTGAAGGACACAACTTTTATTATATTTATATATAAATTTAAGTACAAGCCAGGGGGATTCCAGAGTAAACATTTGGGAAACAACTGGTGTAGCCCAGTTTGGACTCCTCTCAGCCATTTCTAAATTGACCTATCTCAAAAATTTTAGAAAAAGTTGTGCTTGATCAGTTGACATGTTTTCTGGAATAACACATTTTTTTAATCCAATCTGGTTTTCGTAAAAATCACCAACAGAAATGGCTTTACTCAAAGTATCCAGTGATGGCAGCAGACACCAGGGGATTGACAGTCTAATGGCGCTTACAGATCAGCATCCGCTCTGCTCGGTTCGATAGTATCAGCTCGCCCCCACACAGCCAGGGAAGATTGTTGACTGGCTTCTCAGGAATGCGGAAGCAAGCGAGCAGATGGGCAGCTACACCAAAGGTGACGTGGGGAAATCTGCAATGTCAAATATGAGCGCCACTCCTTGGCAACAAAAGCATTTGTGAATAGACTACTGGATCAGACGGACGGCGACAACGATGGATAACCTCGTGGAGATTATAATTATTATAATCCAGTTGTGGCAGGTGCTGGGGAATCAGCTCCGTGAACGGCATGAAAGAATGCGTCATGATGCAGGAAGCCATTCTGCAGCAGCAGCGACTTCGACGACGCAGCTGACCAGTCAGTCTGCAGTCTGTGTGCAGCCCAGCTGTGTAGCCCCGCTCAGACCGCCGAGGAGTAGAGCCGATAAAAGTATGGGCTCAGCTCTGAAAACAGACATGTGGGTCATGTCTGTAAGGTTTTGGCTGGACAGAGTCGAGCAGAGCTAATCTGTAAGCGCCAGTTTTGTTGGACCTTTCTGCAGTTTTTGATACTGTTGATCACAGCACCTTAATGAACAGACTCCGTGACTTGGTGGGGATCTCTGGAACAGTTTTAGACACCGCGGAGCACACAGCTGCACTGCACCTCGTCACACCACGCCTGCTCCCTGCAAATCTGACTGCAGTGAGCTGAATATTGGACAGCTATCAAACCCATCAGAGGTGCATAGAAGTCTGTCCCCCCAGGAGGGAGAGATTAATGACCAGGGGGGGGCAGCAGAGGCAGGGTAAATCCCTCCTCATCCCTCCCGACAAATCGCACCCTGCCTGACCGTGAAGCTAGCATAGCTAACCTAGTGCGCTAACTTAGCTGCTGTTTTTGGCTGTAGCCAAGGACACAGTGGTTCTTCAGGTCCCAGGAGGATATATTACTGAAATCTTTAGATTAACTTTTAGATCCATCATTCATCGAGTGACATATGCGGAACACAGTTTTTTAGTGATGAAATGAGGGAATTTGATCTGAATAATGAGAAAATTGCGAAAGAAAAAGCTGATATTAATTTATTGTTATATAGATGGTAAACTATAGCTACATATAATTTTTATGATTTTGATCTAAGTCTGACCAGTACCTTTTAAAGCAGTTGAATATAAATATTTTTAAATTAATTTAATTTGTTAAAAAATTGCAGCTATGCCTTACATGTAGCAATAAACAACTAGGTCTCTAATACATGTGTGACTAAATCTGACAAGGTGTGAAAGTGGAGGTTCTTTCTGTAGGTCTGTGTTTTGCCTCAGACCCCAAAATGACCCAGTCCACCTCTGTGCAACAGGTTTAGCTTCAAACTACGCTGAAAAACGGAAGCCAGTTTATACGGGAAGCTACTCCATTGCAATGCATTTCATCACACAGGTGGTTCTTTTAGAAATTAACGTGTTCACTCAGTGCATAGGTGGGTTTTAAGTGCAATCATCTTGAAATACTTCACAAAATCTTCTTACAAGCCCCACCTGTCCACTGGGCTAAACCCATAACTCTGATGTTCTTTCACACATCCTGTTTCCCACCTTCTAAAACCAAAAGAACACAGAGCTCCAACTGTTCAAAGATGTTTAAACTAAAAGAAAATCAACATTAGCATGCTATACATAAGGTGATCCTTTGGAAAAATGTTTTTATTCCTTTATTTATTAAGTTTACTGCAAATAAAGTTAGAGCTGGAGGTAAAAAGAGGAGTTGGATTTTAATAGAGCGACACAAGCAGACTGACTGTCATCAGTCAGAATGTGGGTGGTGATATTGACAGGTGTTTCATTACTTTTGTATAGATTATTGATCAGTCCGTTATGAAGTTTTGTGTATTTCTGCCAAGCACGCTGCATGCACACACACACACACACACACACACACACACAAACATCTCCAAAGGCACCGTTTGCCAACAACAGGCTGTCAGTGCAGTGACGGATTGGCAGACTTTTTGTCTTTTCAGTGACACACACAACGACCAAACAATCACATTGCAGCACAGAATTCCTCCTACGCTCACACACTCTCTTTCTTGAAATGCAACTACACACATACACCAACTTACAATACATTCAGGTTTTTTTTCTCATCTGCAGCCTCCCATCACAATCCTATCTCTGCTCATTATGTCTCCTTTGTGTCCCTGCCCAACTGCCAAGAGCGACGGGGCCAGAGCTCCTATTGTTCGAGGCCCTGTCTATCAAGCCACACTGCTGGCTTATCGAAATGAACATTACCATAACACTGGAGCCACTGGCATCTCAGACATAAAATAAAGGAAATACCAAAGGTGAGCTGAGCTAAGACCACAATGCAGCTCCACGTAATGGTGTCTTGACATTTTCAGGGCGACGTGTAATGGAGGGCTAATGGCTCTCTTGGTTCTAGGTCCATTATTATCTATAAATATAAGTGCAGTTAGAATCATGCTGTTAGATTTCTACTGTACAGCCCAATTAAAGAGGCTATATGCAGTTGGAACCATTTTTAAACCAAAAATCTAGACTGATAACCCAGAAGTCACTGACTAATGATGCCTTTTCACTTTGCAACCTATAGCCTTTTTACCCAGGTACTAAAACAACCTGGACCAGGTTGCATTTCTTCTAAGGTCTGAGCTACAGACATATATTGTTCTCCTTAGATGCTGAAGAACTTTAGTTAATCAAACAGCAGGCAGATGCCTCAGATCTTTCACTTTACAATCAACGTATTTTAGGAATACTCAACCAGTCACAAGTGCTGAGTGTTCCCACATCACCCAGATGTCATGTCCTGGGCTACAGGGTGTGTTTTCTCTCTCTCTCTAGACGGCACGGCTGATTCTCAGCAGCAGCTGACGGACTCATCAGGGACTGCTTCTAAAGCTCAAGGAGATCAGAAGCAGACGCTGGATTGTTTTGCTCACTTGAGTGAGTGATCAGGCCATCCGCCTGTTCCTTTACCTGAATATCTGAGTGAATACCTGTCTTTGCCTTTTCTTCTATAGAATCCCACTCCCTCTGCTGCCAGTCACTTCTAAGCAGTGGCTAACTTGTACCTTAGTATATTGACGCTCAATAAATCCACCTGTGGTATTCAAATTTCTTCTTATAGTTATTTTTACAATTCTGACAAAGCAACGGGATCAGAAACGCTAAAAAAAAGTAGAAATTCTTAGACCTGCTGAGTTAGTCACCACAGATTTTTTAGTGGGTTTTTGTGATGGTACATCTAATGACTGCTGAGCTGAGCAGAAATGACAAATAACCAAGAACATTTTTATTTTTCTGATATTTCAATTGTTTCTAATTTGTTGCACATACTTTAATTCAAATGAAAGTTGATAGAGCCTATATATTTATAATTATTTGATATGTCCCTTTTAAAATGTCAGATTTGGATTGTGGGTGAAGCCAACAAGAACATGCGTGCACAGAGTTCCCCACCCTGTCTGATTGAATCAATCTTATTTAATACTGACTTTATTTCCAAAGTCCATTTCCTGTAAGTTCCTGCGCCGAGGCACAGGGTCCTCCAGGAACTAACTGGCATTTTGCCCATAAGACGACCTAATCAAGCAAATGAAAGCTGACTTGTAATTTGTTCATCCTAAACCTTGTTGACCTCTTATTTGAGCGCCGTGATAAGAGCTGAGGTTTGATTGCAGGCAGTGCGGGACTGGTGTTTACTGGTGGGACTGGTGACATTCTCTAACTTTAGCTCTCTGTAAATCGTTGTAACTATATTTCATCAAACAGATTGACCTTCTACTAAATATATTAAGAGAATTAAATGATTTAGAATAAGTTGTGTGCACTATTTGATTAGAAATAAAACATAACAGTTTTAAAAGGTATTCTGAACACAGAAAAACAGAAAATGTATTTGTTTTATTTTTTGTTTTTAAACTAACTTCCTAATATTTGATGGAAACTGACCGTTTAGCATTACAAAAGTTTTCATATCTCAGATTAAACTTCATAGGACTAAACGTAAACAAAGCTAGAGGCTACGGGGTTTGGTTCAAATACATCCAAGTTGTGGTGATTTGTCAAAATTGCAAGTTTGTGACTAATGATTGAATTTGCGTTAAGAACTGTGACCACATCGCAACTTCCTGGAGGGACTGATTAATAATACTTAATACTATCAGACAGCTGGAAACCCAATTAACCTGCAGGTTTAAGTGTTGGTGAATTAATTATCCCTGCTACTAATCAAACCATTGTCTGTGATCATGCTGATGCATAACTAATTTATAACAACCTCACAGATACCTTAAAAAAGTGGTTCACAAACTTTTTTTGCCACACACCCCCCTTCTATGTCCCAACCATGTTGACACCCCCCAACCCCCCTATGGATACCTTTCACATTTGAACTAATTACCGGTACCTAGGTATCAATACCGGTACTTAACAGTACCAATTTTAGATACTTTTGAGTGTTTAATAATTAATTAAATTGCTTTTAAATTTAAAATATATATATATTTCTCAATATGTATTTAAATCTAAATGATGCCAAAATTAAAACCCAGCTCCATGAACTTCTATTCCTCTACTTTGCCCTCTGGAAAAACTATGAGGTGACCATGTATTATAAACCATAATGATAGCAAAGACATGTTGCTGTTTAATGAATAAAACCACTTATTAGGACTTAAAACTCGCTAGCCGAGCCATTAGCTCATCAACATAGCGCCGCATTTTTAGTAAAACAAAGTAAATGTCTCACCGTGGAGTTGATTAAATAAGGACCCGAATCAATCAGCGGGGTTGTCACAAGCTGTCAAGAAGGATTCTTTGAATAAATATCTATTTGACGAGATTCCAGCAGCGCCACGCAACAGATCGCCCCGGAACTAACTGAAGAGTTCATCCCCTTCAAAATAAAATGCTACTTGGAGGAGTTCACATGATTGACAGAAAAAAAGACTCAGAGTTCATCCAAATACTGTCCCACAGCTCCACACAATAACAATAGGAAATGTTTATTTACACAACTTTATTGTAGGGGGGGGGCTCTAATTGTGTAATTGTTACCATTACATATTTCCGCCATTACAGTTTTCATCTCGTGCACTTCAGGAATCTCTGCCTTAGAAACATGATGAGTGTTCCTCATTCAGAGATGAAAATCATTGTCCAGTTAAATCTCCCAGCTGACTCCCTTGTTTTATCATGAAGAAAATAAATTCACAACAAGATCCCCAAAAATCACATGCAGAGATGCAAGAACACACATAAAACACACCTCAGCTCAGTTAATATTTGTTAAACACACGTCTGCAAAGACACACACACCTGTACATCTAGAAGCACATCCACCTCTAAAAGGCAGAGTGAGTCTTTGTAAGGCAGTGGAATGTGGTTCTCGTCTTGATTAGTGGCTTTGGCACCCAATCTGTGCACCTTGTGACAGTGATGGAGCAGTCCATCTCCACCAGATTGTAGAGAAGGGTGGCGGGTTGTGAGGGGAATGGAGGCGGACTGACCCACATCCTGAAGAGAGAAATTCATTTCATTACAAAACTCCAGAGACACAGAATAAGAATGGAGGAAAGGGAGAGATGGGGCGTGGAGGTGGAGATTCATTTTGTTACAGAAGCCCAAAGCAGAAAACTGTCCCCATGGTGACAGATTGCCTCAGCAAATACCTCTGATGTTCAGTTTGAAGATGTGAAGCTACTCTGCAGCTGATTAAGTCAGAAACATAAGAGATACACTATCCAGCCTTCAGACTCTGATCACATGAACCCACACACTGATGCAAATACACACTCTAGAGTTTACACCTGCAGACACAACTCGTACATCTACAGTTCTTACATGTTTGTTACCTCTCAGGTTTAAAGTCCAACAAGTACACAGTGAAATGGCCATGAGACACAGAGTTGTAGCAGAAAGCTGGAATGTGTGCAAAAAAAAAGGAATTAAATAACATCTCAGAATTCTTAGAGGGAGGAGCTGCTCCATAATAAATTACCCAGGAACTTTTGTCAGGTCATGAAGGCGATGGAGACTGAATGTCCCACACTGACTGAAAAATGTTTTACAGCATTTACAAATGTTAGCCATCAAATGGATGAATTACTAATTTTTCATCTTTTTGATTATTTGTACTTTTAGAAAAGTACTGCAACCGTATCTCACTCATCGATTTCTGGTCAAATTTTGTACAATCCAGACAGAAGCTCAACGGGTCCGAGAAAGAGAGAGAGAGTTAGACCGTTTCTGAAATGAAAATAACATTTAAAAAGTGTAAAATACAACACCTTGTATGCCGACAGCTGAAATGTGGTGGGAGCAATGGCAGACTGCAGGGCGAGAAACTTCTCTCCCTGCAGCTGCAGTGGAGGATTTATGACAGTTGAAATTCCGATGTTAACCAGTAGAGGCAGTAGGGGGCTACGCAGAAAAGTTAATTAGTGTTGCTTTAATCAGCGCCTGATCGCGGGCTGATTGATCGAGACTGAAAACACTGGTCAGAGGGATCAGGTCTGATACCTGGTGCACACTGGCGGACCAGTTCCTGATGTAGTTCTGTTGCAGAAACCAGGACGTCTAGAACGATTCAGTAATGAGTGCGCACACGCTGCCGGATCCGATTCCTTCAGCTATCAACTTTCTCTTTTCACACCTGCACAACAGATGTAGGCTACACAGCAAGTTTCAGCCAAATGATAAAAGGCCTGTATTTATAGAGCACTTTCTAGAGTGTTCTACACTCCCCAACGTGTTGTACAACACAATCATTCAACCATTCACACACACATTCACAAACAATGTTGTAGCCTCAGCTGCCCTGGGGCACACTGACAGAGGTGGGGATGCACCAGCGCCCGCCACCACCAGTAGGCAAGGTGGGTGAAGTATCTTGCCCAATGTAACCCAGCCGGAGCTGGAATCGAACCGGCGACCCTCCGGTTACCAGAAGGTCATTTTACCAACTGAGCTTCATGCCACCCAAACTGTAGCCATGTTTGCATTGTATTCTGGGATGTGAGAGCGCACACACAGATCAATAGCTACATCCTAGCTAGCAAAAAATGGACAATCATCAAATACCTGACTGCTATTTGAGCAGATGACTAGAAGTATGAGCTCCAACTCATAAATCACTGAAGAGTTCAAAGAGGTGCTCAGAGAGGGGACTATGTTGTGGACTAGCTCAGGATCAAAACATAGCACCTTCTGGTAGCCCCGCCCCCAGACAATCTAACCAATCAGCAGAACCAAAAGAGTGCCACTGGGTTTCTATAGTCATGCATTTTGTTTCATTTTCAGTTTTTCCCAGCATGAAAGGAAATTGAACAACAGGAAAAGCAACAAATTAGCTAAATTATGACCTGACTCAGACCAGAGGAAGTGACCTACAGGTGGGAAAATGCTCTAAGGTTTAGCGTCTGCTGGAAAACAGCAGCAGCTTTCTCTGTCTTGTCGTGCACACAGTTGCTCTCCAGTGTTCTCCTGAAGGCACATAAGCAGTAACACTGATCAATGCCAGTGAACCTTTAGCTACATAGACATTTTCACAACTTTCCTTTATGATCTTGTGATTTTTATATCTTATTCTGATTGTTTGGGGGAATAATTTTTATGGTCCTGTATTTTTGAACCATGATGACAGTGTTTACACTTTATTCCACTGAAGATGGAAATCTGAACGCTAGCCTAACCTTTACAGCTTCACATATTCCTGCTAGCTTTTCTTCAGTGATGATTAAACGGTCAGGACTAGAACTTTTCTTTCATCACTTTAAATTGCTTCTCTTAATGACTTTTGGGAGACGTGTGGAAACCAACAGTATCAATTGCTAGAGTCGTCAGCCACAGTAATGGGCTTTCGTACAGTTTTGAAGTGTTTTTGTTGAGTCCAGTGGGGGGGCTGATCAGTGTCTGGATTCATTCTCTCTCCCATTACTCTCATCTGACCCAGTAAGTCAGCCAGCAGGGAGAACTGCACGTACTGTATCTGAAAACACCATTCATAGGATGGTACAAATATGTGATTCTCCTAAGTGGAACTTTCAAAGTTTTTTTAAATTTTAATACACTCAATGTCTTCTGAACTTAACAAAATCAAAGTTTTCATTGTGCTTTTGACCTACTGTGATGATAATCATGAAAAAAAATCTCACTAACTGAAAAAGAAGTGTGATCTAAAGTATTTAGATAAGCTATAATGTTTCGATTGATATTTTATTATATACACAGGATGTTGTCCCTGCTGCTGGTGCTCACTTTACCAGATCAGATTTCCTCTTGGAGCCAAACCAGTTGGATGTTCGGCCCCAGCAGAGGTGAGGAGGTCCCTCCAGAGGATAAATCCCCTTAAAGCTGCCGGTCCTGAGAACATCCCCGAGCGGGTGCTGAGAGGCTGCGCCCACCAGCTCACTGAAGTGCTGACAGACATCTTCAACACCTCCCTCCAACAGGCGGTGGTCCCTACCTGCCTGAAGACCGCCACAATCATCCCAATCCCGAAAACATCTACAGTAACGAGCCTGAATGACAGACCAGTAACCAAGTGCTTCGAGAGACTGGTCATGGCCCACATCAAAGACTATCGATGACACCGTGGACCCACATCAATATGCATACAGGAAGAACCGTTCCACAGAAGATGCCATACCCTCTGTGGTCCACACAGCCCTCACCCATAGAGAACAGAGACTCCTACATCCGCCTGCTCTTTGTGGACTTCTGGGCCGATGGCGCAGAATGGCAGCCTCGCTTCTGTCAGTCTGCCCCAGGGCAGCTGTGGCTACAGACATCTGTCGTAGTTTACCACCACCGGTGAGAATGACTGTGTGAATCAATAATGCAACTCTGTAAAGCGTCTTTGAGTGACCAAGAAAAGCGCTATATAAAACTGATGCATTATTATTATTATTATTACTTCACATCTGCTTCAATACCATCAGGCCACAGACCCTGATACAGAAATTATCCACACTTGGACTGAGCTCCACCCTTTGCAACTGGGACTTTCTAACAGACAGTTTGTGTCCTTAGGACTACGTGACTCTTAATGTTCTTTCTGTTTAATAAGTACTGGGAACAAAGGCCTTCTCATATGCTGCCCCCACATCCTCATCTTGTCTTGTATCTCATCGTATCTTCTTCCACCTATCCGGGTTGCAGGGGCAGCATCCCAACCAGAAAGTCCCAGACCATCCTCTCCCTGGACACCTCCACCAGGACCCCAAGTTGTTCGTGGGCCAGATTGAAGATATACTTTCTCCAGCATGTCCTGGGTCGACCCGGGGGCCTCCTGCCAGCAGGACATGCCTGAAACACCTCCCTGTTGAGGCGTCCAGGAGGCATCCAAACAAGATGCCTGAACCACCTAAACTCGATCTCCCGCTCCCTCCTTCCCTCACTCATGAACAAGATCTAGAGATACTTAAACTCCTCCACTTGAGGCAGGACCTCTCTCCTGAGCCGGAGTTGGCAAGCCACCCTTTTCCAGCCGAGAACCATGGCCTCAGACTTATGGTGCTGATCCTCATCCCAGCCGCTTCACACTCGTCTGTGAACCTCCCCAGTAAGAGCTGCAGGTCAGAGCCTGATGAATAGGAGGACCACATCATCCGCAAAAAGCAGAGACGAGATTCTCATGCCACCAAACTCGACACCCTCCACACCACGGCTGCACCAGAACCCACCAACCCCAGGAGGTTTTAAACAGCTTTTAAAGACAACTGGAACGTTTTAGCACTTTATTGTTATACTTGTTTTTCTAGTTCTCTTTTAATGTCATTGGGGTTTTTTTCTGTTATGTTATTGTTACTATTCTTTAACTTTGATTTTCATTGCTTTTATGAACAGGTCCATCTTGAAAATGAGACAAAAAGTCTCAACGAGGCAAACCTGTATAAACAAAGGTAGGGGAAAACGTACGTGTGTTTATGGAAACCAGAGTACCAGAAAAAACATGCAAACTATGTAGAAAGGTCCGATCTGGACAATGCTGCATGGCTAACAGCCCCCTCTGCTCTAAATAACATCAGTTTGGCCTGGAATTGGACAAATATTTGACTTACAAGTGTTTTAATGTAAGATCCTTTCCCCCAGACATCTCTTGCAGGTTTCTGAAAAAGAAACTCCAGACCTGAAATAAATTATTCACATTTCACTCTGACTCCAAACCATGAATGGCTTGTTGACAGCCTCTAAAAATATAAGAAACTGTATTTTATCAGCAAACAAACAAGCAGCAGCAGATTTGATCCGATGTCTGAAAAAATCTCAAGGTACTGTTTATAAAAACTCGATTGCAAAACTCTTCAAACTTCACATAAGTCCTATAGAGTTAAAGGAATATTTGGGTCATTTTGAAGTGTTGTCCTCTCAACATGAAGGACCACACCCACCAGTGACATCACTCAAAGTTACTGTTAACACATTTGAAGAAAGGGGGAGTGGTCTTATATTCAAGGTCTAGACTTTCATGTGTCAATAACAAGTGCAACGAATCAGAAATGAAGGACTCAACAGTTCACAGCCAGAATTCAGCTGCTCACATACAGCGAGGAGTACAAAGCAGTTAAACGGTGAATTAGCAAATGAGGAGAAGTTATGATGCAAACATTAACTCCCAGTGATAAATGTAGCAGAGTCAGCAAACGACTCTCAAGCAGTCAAGAAATACGAGAGTCCAAAGACTAAAGGCCGGTTCCCAGGGGAGGATTTTAAAATTGTCTGCCAATTTCAAATCTTAAGAGACACATGGTGATAAAATATATATCATAGGGATGTTGATTGTTCTGGTCCTACAGTGTGTGTGGTGTAATGACAGCGCATCATACATGAACCGAATTCATTCTCAGGTCAGACGTGAAATCTCACAGAACTTCTTGTGACTTCGGACTAAACAAACATGACAGCTTTTACTTTTATCATAAACAACAATACATTCAAGTCGTGACAGTTTTGTTACCAGGTATAACAACGAATACAAACAGCTGTTTGCTCCATGAAGCTTGTGTCTGTCATCTCGCTCTCTGATTGGCTACAGGTCACATTCCACAGGCTGCTCATCGGGGAACATACACACACACAATGTGATGTCAGGTCAAGGCAATCCAACATGTTGGAAATCCCAGATTTGTGATCGGAGCGGTCCTGACGTCCTTCCAAGTGAACCAGAGCACTCTTAACCCACCACACACGGTAGGATTATCTGATAAGATTATCTTTAGAACCATTAATAATCAGGGGGGCATCCTTAAGATTGTTGGAAGAGGAGAATGGGGCAAAAATTGACTTTGAAATCCTGCTGTGTGAACCAGCCTTTCAATGCTAGCAGTCCCCAAAAACGTTTATATCGACTGCTTTGAAGAAATTGACAGGCGAATACTTGAAAACAGCAGAAAAATTAAACGAGGAGCTGCTCATAACGTTATCAGTTTCAGACACTCTACAGAATATTTTTATGGTAAATGTGGTTGTATATTTTACTAATATAAAAAAAAATGCTATATGTAACTTTTCCCTCTAAAAATACTTTGAGATTTAGTTGCCAAAAGCTTTTTTCCAAAAAGTAAATTTGAAAAAGGGGATTGTGTTTTAATCAGACCTTAATAGTAATCAGTAACTGTTTGGAAGCAGTGTTTCTCCTGCTCTGGTCAGAGGACTACTTCCTGTTCCTGGAGATTTTGCCCACTTTGAGTGATGTCATCGGTGAATATGGTCTTAACTCTAAAAAAAAAAAAACCTGATAGAACTCCACTTCAGAATGATCCAAATATCCCTTTAAAATAGTTACGTTAAAAAATAATAGACAACCACTGTAAAGATTTAAAAGAGTCAAAGCTGATTTTTCAGTATTGATAAACAAAAACAAAGTTCCTGAGATGTCCCAAAAAGGGTCACAGACTTTATAGTAAAATGTTGATGAAATGCTAATTCCCCCACAACGTGTAAAGTCTTCTGTCTGCACCCAAACACAGGAGGACATAAACCAGTCTCCTCTCATAATCACTCTGAGAGGACAAAGCCGTTATAGTTAATTTGCTATGAAACATGTCCGGGTCTTTTCACCAGGCTCTGTACAGCCTGCTCTGACCATAATAAAGAAATGGTCCAACTACGCTCGGCTCAACAATCCGTTTAATAACCTTTTTTCTAATTCAGATCTCAGCCCAACAAAATCTTTAGAGACAGAATAAATCAAAGAAATTATATTTAAGTTTGAGGCTGCAGTTGATGCTGGTGGTGTTTTGGTGGATGTTGAGCCTGATACAGTTGAGTATTAGTTGCTTTTCTTTGCCAATTACTTTATTCAGGATCCATGTTTGTTGGATTAGAAATATTACTCTTATGCTTTATTTGCATGTCTGGTGGAGGATCTACAGTTGCCAAGAGACAATTTTTTATTATGTGATAAAATTATATTATTATTATTATCCAATAAGTTGTGTAAAAAAATGTTTTTTCAAGTGTTAAAAACCTGGGTCTTTAATCTATTTACAGGATCAAATAAGTGTTTAATGGAATGTCTTTAGGGTTAAATCTCATGGTTACAACACTATCTGCCTTTTGTAAAAACAGAAGTTTTTAGACCTTAAAAGGAACTTTTGTTAATTTATTTTCCTCAATAAAATAATTAACTCCTTCAAATCAAATAACGCTAATCTAAACTAATTAAATACAGAAAGGAGGACATAACTGAAAACTTATCAAATATGTTCCTTTGTACAGAGTTGGAGCCTCTTTGTCTGAAGTTTAGTTTTGCAACATTCTTACTGCAAGACAACAGAGCTAACCACAGCGCCACCATGCAGCCCAAATGCCCTAACCTCCTGAGCTACTGCTCCTGGTTGTTTCATGATCTGAGTTCCGTTTTCCTTTAAGTGTCTTCATTCCTCTGATCGGTGTGAGGTGGTTTATGATGCTGCTACTTTTTAAATAAGCATCTTCATTTAAATAAACACAGAATCTGAGTCAGGGAGTCTTTTTGTTCTTTAGTTGTTTTTTTTAAACACATACATCATTTATACCTTCCTCCTTTTTTAGGTCTCTAAATACTTTTCTTTTCATTTGGACGAGTATGCTCGCCTATTTCATGTTGGGGGGGGTGAAGTCTCCAGCTGGCTGACCTGTCCGCTCCAGCCAAGGACGTATTGGTGGCATGATGGAGAGCCTGGCTGAAAACATTTAGGTGGCTTCATTACTCCCCTTCCTTGGTCCTGTGTGTGTGAGCGTGTGTGAAGCTGCCCTATGAAGTGATTAAAAGAAGCAGATCTATCAGAGCAGGACAGAATAGAGGGCAGGAGGACAGAGGGGGGGAAGTGGGGGGGAGAAAGAAACTGTGCTATATACGCAGTGTGTGTGTCTGATAGCTGTGCAGTATTTAAACAGAAGAAAGTCAACTTGGGTCCAAAGCCTATTTAGTCTAAAAAGTTAATTATTTGGTGTAAAAGGCTGCACTGCAAATGGGACCGTGTGCAAATCTGAGAAGGCAGTTTTATTGCTGAGGCATATAGAAGCAAAGAGGTCAAAGCATACACTGTAACCACCAGACAGCACAGGATGGTCACTGATTAAATCAGCATTAGACTAACACAGATACACACTGTGTGATTAAATGGTGTCAGTAAGAGGGAACATGCTTTACCCTGAGTGTCCTGCCACCTCTTGTCCAATCAGAAAGGTTAAACAAATATTGGGCTGCAATTGTTGATGACAAATGGCAAGCAGCACTTGTGGAAGTTTCCAAAATGTCTTGAAATGTTTGCAAGGGTTTTCTATTCCAACAAAAGCCAAGTGAACAGAAGTCAGATCAAGAAAAGTAAAGTCTTCAAACGTCAAATCGATAAGACAAGTGAACAGAAGTCAAGTCAGATCTGCAAATTTAAGTCAAGTCCAAACATTTTAAGCCAATAAAAGAAAAAAAATTAAAGCCTACAAAAGGTCAAGTCAAGTTTATAAAAAAGTTCGAGAACAGTCATGTCTAGTCAACAGAGGTCAAGACAAGTCAATGGCTGGAATGGCTCAGGAAATGGATGGATTCAATAAATACACCAAAGAGCACAGATAGATTTAAAAGATTACAAATACTTGTAAATGTGCAGGTAGGCTCCCAGCATAGTCTCTCCTTTACATGACAGAACTCTAATAAAAATGGTAAATGTCCTGTATTTATAGCACGCTTTACACTCCCCAAAGTGCTGTACAACACAACAGTCATTCACCCATTCCCTCACACTGGTGGTGATCAGCTACATTGTAGCCACAGCTGTCCTTTGGGCACACTGACAGAGGCGGGGATGCCATGCAATGGTGCCCACCAAGTCCCTCTGACCACCACCAGCAGGCAAGCTGGGTGAAGTGTCTTGCCCAAGGACTCAACGACAATGTAACCCAGCTGGAGCTGGGATTGAACCAGTGACCCTCTAGTTGCCAGAATGGCCACTCTACCAACTGAGCTACATGCCGCCCCAAAAGTCACTAATTGATTAAATAGTTCTTGGTAATGACTCGTTAGGCTGTCTTGTATTTACCCTCCTTTGTGCAGGTCTGACTCTGGAGCTGTTGACAGATCCAGGAGCAGCAGTGAGGAGAAGGCTGCAGGTAAGTGTATTTTTATTTTTGTTACAGGTGGGCATGGCCAGGACAATCTAAGAAATGCAAAGGTAGATTTGAGTGAGTTTATTTGGCTTGGTGTTTAACTTGAGGAGAGTAGTTGAATAGAAACTCATAGACAAGATGATAAAGATGCAGTTGAACTCATCACTCTTAAAACGTCCTAATCCTGTAGCTTTTATCCAGTCTGACACACATCAAGTTGACTGACCTGCTTTTATCCTTCTGATTGCAGATGCAGCCTGGGTGTGTGATTCAGGTCCCAGCTGCTTCTCATTACATGTGCCTCCATAAAGACCTGGTCCTTGTTGATAGTCACCACTAGACTGTAGACCACTGCAAACAATCACCAGAGACCAGATAGCACCACCAGTTGTGTCCTTGGGCAAGATACTTCACCCACCTTGACTACTGGTGGTGGTCGGAGGGACTTGGCAGACACAGGTGCATGGCATCCCCGCCTCCATCAGTGTGCCCCAGGACAGCTGAGACTACAATGTAGCTTATCACCACCTGTGAATGTGAATGGGTGAATGACTGTTGTGTTGTACAGCTCTTTGGGGAGTGTAGAACACTCTAGAAATCACTCTATAAATACAGGACATTTACCATACGTGAGAACTGCTGGAATGCTGAGGCTGCAGATGATCTGGTAAAGAGTGAATGACACAGTATTTCTGCTGAGGTGAACATGATGAAGGTGCAAGGCCAGCTGAACTGATTGGACCTGGAATGAGTCAACATGAGGAATGCAGAACGGGTGCATGAGATTCAGATTGTGACACACTGTTTATGTTGACTCCATCAGCCACCTTAAATAAAATCACAACTGTGATTGTTCTGTGCACATTTATTGTCTTTTGCATTAACTGGTGGCAGCACAGAATGCTTATATAAATATTTTTATTGTAGTAAATCTATCAGGGCCACCTGGTACGTGGCCACAGTAGCACAGATCAAAATGCATGTTTACATTATTTATTAAAAGTAGGCAAGAAAGGAGAGTTTGGGTTCCCTACTGGGGGATGCGACCTCGACCTGGATAAGCAGAAGACCGAGAGGTTGTAGAATTGTTGAATCTTGTTTGTTTTTTTTCTAAATAACCCAGAGTCCCACAGCCACCCCAAAAAAATCAAAAAGTTCTACCTGGAGCCCTGAAGCTCAGCCAAACTTGTCCCTTCAAATCCGTGCATGATAAAAATCATTAAAGTGAATTAACACAGGGTATAGAAAATGCTTAGTGACCTTGCAAAAATATATACTTTGAACATTAATTACCCACAGTCCCTCAAAGTGCGATCAGTCATTTTGAATCAGGAGTGCTGAGATAATCCCTGAACTACTGCATGATGAATGCAGTCCTCCTTTAATGAGGGCAGGCTTACATGTATATTAATCATTAGTACATTCACTGTGACTGAACGTATTACACCTGAGTGAACACACAGGGGATTCACCCATCACCTCTAAAATGCTCTGTGAAGTAGAGACGGCTTCCCTGATCTCTAAATGACATTTTATGGCACTGTACCACGATTTCCTCAGGTCTTGATGACAAATGTATGATGTGGTTTGTTCAAAAAACAACAGGACTACAGCTGACACTAAATGTATTTTTCCTTCTTTCTTTTATTCATCCAACTGTTCATCAATTTTCTAGAAACAGGTCCAGAAGGGAAATCCAGACATGACCTTTTGTGACACCCTCCATCTTTACAAGGTCCTCCCAGATCAGACAGGATCTGTAATCCCTCCAGAGTTTTCTGGGTCTGCCTGCCCTATAGGGTGTCCTCCCAGTGTGATGTGCCTGGAAAAAACTGGAAACCAAGAGGCATCCTAATCAGATGCCTGAACCACTTCAACTGAGTCTATTGGATGAGGAGGAGCAGTGACTATATGGAGTGGATGACTGAGCCCAGCCACCCTACAGAACCTCTGTTATTTTGGTCACAGTTCAAACGTCCTGACCATAGATGAGGGCTGGAACACAGACCGGTAAATCAAGAGCTTTGGTTTTAGGCTCAGCTGCTTTTTCACTACGACAGATTGGAGGGAACCCTCATTACTGAAGACAAAGCCCCGATCTGTTGGTCCATTTTTCTGACCATTACTTCATTCACTTCAGAGTGAGTCTGGTGAATGTCCACTGATGGTCCCTATGGTCTCATTTTGTTGCTACATTTGCAATCTGTCACCCACCCATTTCTCTTCCCTTGTTGCCTCCACTCTTCCAACCTCTAACACAGTCAAATCAGACTGTCCATGCTATCTAGAATGGGCAGAGCACACTCTATGTTTACATCATACCTCACAGGTCGGTCATTCAATGTATCCTGGTTCGGTCACTCTTCTGCTGTGCACCCCCTTGCCACAGGGGTTCCCCAAAGCTCCGTACTAGGACCTCTTCTCTTTGCTCCACTTTTTCCTGTTGACAACCATGGCCTTAGATTTGGAGGTGCTAACTCACATCCCAACTTCTTCACACTTTGTGGCAAACTGCTCCAGTGCAACCAGAAGGTCATGGTCTTAACATGCCAACAGAATCACGTTATCTGCAAAAGCAGCGATAAAAGCTGAAGATACCTTCCTCTACATGACTATACCTTAAGATCTTGACCATGAACCCTATGAGCAGGATCAGGGAAATCCATGGCAGAGTCCAACTCTCACATAGTTTGAAAATAGACAAAGCCTCTTGGCCTTGTTGAAAATTAAAGCCATTGTATCCCATTTACTGGAGCTGCCATGTTGTATTTTTTTGAACCAGAAGCCACACAATTATAGGATCTAGTGCTGAAAGTCCTGTTTTTGTATCAAATAATTACAGATATCCATCTTCTGTAACCATTTCATCTTTCAGTGAGGGTCACAGGGAGCTGGTGCCTAAACTCCAGCAGTCAAGAGGTTACTAGTCCATTACAGGGACACACAGAGACAAACAACCAATCACACACCCACTCCCATCTAGGGACAATTTAGAGTCACCAATTGACCTAACATGCATGTTTTTTGCCCATGCATGGGGAGATTTGTGCAAACTCCATGCAGAGAGGCTGTATAACTGGGAAGCAAACCCACAACCTCCTTGCAGGGCTAACCACTGCACCACCATGCAGCCCACAGATTAGCACATTAGACAAATTAACATGCATACTAGAATATGCAATAGATATAATATGCAGCAGCAATTACCACAGGAAGAAAATAACTTTAGTGTATTTTTTATCATTTATTCAACAAAATGTCATTCATTTACACAGAGAAGGTGGGACTTACTGGATCCTGCCACCAGGGGGACAATCGTTTGTTCTGGCTTCAACTTATAAAACTGGGATTATCACCTTTAAAGAGACTTTTGGGTCATTTGAAAAGGTGTTCTATTAGTTATTTATCTATGGCAAGGAACATCCACACCAGTGACATCACTCAAAGTAGGCGGAGCTTCTACAGGAAAGATTGCTGCTGAACAGCATCAAACTAGCAGCTAATTTTCTGGTATTCAAAACAACTCTTACTTATAAAAAGTCACAGTGATGTGTTAAAACTCTATATTACCTGTTTGTAAACATCTATGATTTTGTATGAGATGATTGTTTAGTTTGTTGCAAATATCCCATTAATTTCAGTGAAGTCCAATTTCTGTTGCACTGTCATGCGTTTGCTAATGAATGTGACAAAGAAACCCAAATACAGGCAAGACTCCAGTAGGAAGAAGAGAGAAATGGAAAAAAACTCATTTAATTTGAAAGAAAACCAAGCATACTGCAGGAAATTCAGGGAGCAGACTTATTATTTGACTGAGCACTACAAGAAAACAAGATGTGACACGAGGTACTCAACATATATACGCTCAGCAAAGCAGGAAATAGAATCTGACAGCATGCCACTGGAAAACTAGAACTCTATTCATGCTGAGGGATGAAATGACCAACAAAAGGCAGGTTTTCTAGTCAACAAGCTATGTAAAAGAAAGCAAGGCTTGCAGAAATAAACCAGAAAACAGACCGAGGAAACAAAGAAAAAGTCTTAAAAACACAGAAGAGATTGTTTGTCTAACAATAATAGACAATGAGAGCTTCGGCAGACAGTGTGTGGAGATTATTTTAGTTTTGTCGGTTATTTCCTTTTATTTTGAAGGATATAGTGAAAATATCAGGTGCTATTTAAATAGGATTTGAAATCATCACCTCACTAATTAAAGGCTTTGTTGTAGCAACAATCACTTTGGGGCAATTTGTCATTCAAGCTGTGTTTTTAACACTAACTTTAAATGGAAATAAACACCTGATTAACAGAAGTCAGTCATCCAGAGAATAAAGGAGCTCAGATTCTTTCAGCCATCTTGCATTTTAAGCTGTTTCACATTTAGCTTCATTTAGGGTTTTTTTTTTTTATTCTATTATTGGGAGATCAAAGTCTCCTGTTTTAATTCTCACGTTAGAAAAAGTCAAAAGCTTACAAAGGAAAACATCTGAATCCCTGTGAGGTTTTCCTTCCTTTAGTTTTCCTCTGAAGGTTATTTGAGCTTTAGACAACCACTGTAAGAGGTGTTTGTGTATTTGTGTGTGTGTGTGTGTGTGTGTGTGTGTGTGTGTGTGTGTGTGTGTGTGTGTGTGTGTGTGTGTGTGTAATTGAGTGTGTGTGTGTACTGTATAAGCATGCAAAGGTTAATCAGTATGTGACCAGTCCAGCATGTGCAGCTCCTTATCTCTCTGTTCTCCTGTTGCAGTGGATGCAGTTCAACCCTCTTCCTTCAACCAAACACATTCAGAAACATAATGGATGCACACCGCTTTGCTTCACTTGATCTACACAGGGCAGAGAGATAACACAAGGTAACCTGTGTTTTTTCATTTTACACAATTTGCATCTTGAACCAACCAGGGGACAGAAAGCTATTTGGTACAATTATCATTTCTTCTGCAGAAACTCATTAGCACTAACAATGGTTGTTGTGGTGCACACACAGTGCTCTGTGGATGGATTAAAGGAGATCCACTGAAGATAAGATGACTCATTTACACAGGATGCCTTCTTCACATTCTTCTGAGAAGGTTTTCTGGGGAGATAAACTAAAGCATCCTTTCTAGTATAAGTTTGATTATGTTCTTTTATAACTGGTAATTATTATTATGAATTCTTCAGATGTGAGGGACTCAGCCTCCACAGTGCTCATTGGTAGTCTTCAACATTAATGTGGGTCTGCATCACCATGTGAGTGTCCGCTCCCAACGACCTGATGCTGCTTGGTCATCAATCACTGATTTATGATTAATATAGTCAATATTATATTTAGCTGCAGTGTGCAGCTGTTTTAACTTTGGAGCCCTATTACATTTGAAGTTTTTAATGTGATTTATTATGTTGAAAATATTTTTGGTGCTTGAGAACAGCAGTGTTTTTGTTTGTTTTACAAACAATTTTTTAACTCAAGTTTTAAAAAATTGAGAAAATAACCATTTTAAGACTTGGCTCATTGTAAATCATGAGCTCGTTTCCTCTTTCCCGAGTCCCTGTATGCTTGTCACACTTACTGTATGTGTTTCAGATCAAAGATAGGATCGGAAATCCGTGACTTCATTTGGGATCGGAACCCGATCCTGATCGGCCCCATCGCTATAGTCTATTATGCAGTATCTTAGTATCTTTTGGGGTTCTGTAGCATTATTTTGCATTTGGATTATGAAGCTTGCCCTGTGATGAAATTTGCAGTATGTGAGACTTGGAGAACCCGCCAAATGAAAACTATAATCACCCACATGAAAAGACTAATCCAACCCAGGCAGCTCACAACACTTGATGACATTACCAGAAGATAATGTCAGCAGAAAAAAAGCTCTGACACAAGCATGCTAACAAGAGAAATGGTCACTCTGATCCAGGCTCCCTTATAATCATATGGGATCTCTTAATATGGAAAAAGACCCCAAAAATAAAATCCAGCTGGAAATCATCAACGTCTGCCCTCTATACCTGCAACAAGTCAGCCAACGTAAATGATGACAGCACATCACTCTCAGCTGCTGTGCATCAAATACAGGTTTGTTTGTTTGTTTTACTTATTTTCTGTTTGGTTGTTTTTCTTAACTGATGTGTAGAATTTATTAAAATGTACCTCAATCTGCAATAAAAAGAATGAAGTGCACATGAGGTTTGGTGAATAGTGTTGAGTCATTCTCAGGCCAGAACGGACAATATTTTATCTCCTGAAATGAGTCAAATGGTAACGCTACATATTGTTTTTGTAAATGATTTACTTAAATCTTTTTAAACATTCCTTAAGCTATGTTTTTTTTAAACATCTGCTGGAGATCGACACCAGCTCCCTGCATCACGACACCGAGTATAAATGAAGATAATGGATAGAATGATGCTCAAACGTGATTGGACCGCCGTACTAGGAACTAAATGAACAAACACACATGCACTTGATGGTTTCTTAAACTAAAACATTTATTTCATTTTGGGTTTTTTTTGTTTTGTTTTTTTTTTGTATTATGTAAAAATAACTGGTTTATTAAAATTTGTGAACTATGGTTAAAACTGAATAAAAGCATTAATGGTATCAAGCTGATTTATTGTTGCACCATCTTGTTTTTAAATCAACAGAAGACGAATACAGAATTAAAATAATAAAATCAGCCTGCTTCTTTTAGGAGAGGTGATGACACTTAACCTCTGCATGTTAAAACTTTCTGGAGTCCTGTAGTTGCCATGGATACAGCTGACACCCACATGACTGAACCACATGACCCGGTTTCTTATTGTGCGCCCTTTTGCTGCCATGCGTGTGATAGTCCACAACCCGCTGGGGGCTAAAAGAAGAAAGCTCCCGAATTAACGATTTGTGTTTCATCATGTCCGCCTGTTGACACAAAAATCAGAGCATGCATGATGAAATGTTATTTTCTGATTCTGTAATTTGTTGAATTCAACAAGTCCTTCACTTGATGGTAAATTTAAATTGTTTTGTATTCATCTTGAACACGGCGTGTTGGAAGTTTAAACACATGGGTTTGTTAGTTAGTCAGCAAACAGCAGCACGTTGTTCAGTTTTCCTCAGGAAGTTCTGTTTTTAGATCTTCTAACAAGCCCAAAATCAGGTGGCACATTACAAAGACAGAAAGGACCAGTTCATTTCTCTTTCTTTATTTATAAATACGGAGTACTAAATTTGACCCAGGTCCTAATTTACAAGAAAAAAAAATCAGTTATCTATTTAAAATATCCCTTGACACGATTTCTGTTTTGCAATATAAGTCTTCAAAAATATCACCCAGATCACTTAGTGCTTAGATAATTCAATATTCATGTCTTTTAAAATTACAATCACACATCTTTCTAAAGGCTCTGCTGCTGCAGCCATTATGTCACCGAGCGTTGGCTTTCCAAAATGTTTCAAAACATTCATAAAAAGTCTGCTTTACCTAGCCTGGGTTAGAAGTTGAAATGATCCATCGAGGGGCTTAAATAATTCATTACAATATAAATCTAATGACTCAGTTATGCTTTGTTTAACCACATGTATTATCAGGCACTGTGCGGACTGGAAGAAGAAAGAAAATAATGAGAAAATCTGAGAAAAAGACTAAAAGCTCGAAACAATTGAACACAAGAACAGAAAACCCTAGGTCGACGTTCTGTTCGAGGTCACGACTCTGAGCAGGTCAGTCGTCCACACCAAACCAACTCCTCACTGGAACACCTGAATGCATTGATTCAGTGAGGCGTCCCAATACTTTTGGCTCATTCTCATCTAGTTGGGACCAGTGCAGAGAACTGATTTCATGGATATTATTGTTATGTCTCAGAGGCTTTTATTCTATCACCTGCAAGCTTGTCCATTATTAAGACTGGTAGTCGGCTGCAGTCCTGTCAGATTGTGTTAATAAAACACAATTAACTGTTTTCTAAGGACACCTCACATTGTGAAATAAATCCTTTAAGGTCTCCTTTTATAAATGTGAAAAAAGTAAAATCCAATAGCTGTTTAATTGGGTTTAGAAGTAAAGAAATAACTGACAGACGGATGTGTCACTAAAGGAAGTCTGACAGTCACTTCACCCAGGAGCTTCTGTTCAGCTCATGAAACGAAGACAGACAGGATGAAAACTAACTCACTAGTCATCTCAATTTTTTATGCTTTTACTTCATGCAATAAAAAGTTACAAAAAAGAAAAATCAACTATCCAAGATGCTAAATTGCATCTTGTTGGACTGACAGCTGTCACAACATTCAAATGGCATCACTAAGGGATATTTCTCTCTAGCTTTGACATGTTATTAAGATGTAAAATAAAATGATTCAGAGTGGATATGAAGTTCATAATACATTGGAGGAGTTGTATCTCCAGGCCGTCAGACTCATCTGTATCGTTTTATTTTCATTAAAACTCTAAAATCTAATTTTGTTTTGGGGGGTTTCTTCATTTCAAACGGTCCCTAAACTGGTTTTGTAAACATTATAATGTAAAATCATGTCAGGTATTAAAAGTTCTAAGTGTTCCAGAGAGAAAAGTCAAATCACTCACACATAGGAGTGTTCTGTCCATTTTATAGTTAAAAAATATATTTAGAAAGATAAAAATTGCCAGGAATTAAATTTGGTTCCTCCCTCAAATTATATTGTTTTTCTCTATAGTAAAAGTATGTTTACTTGGAGGTAGATTATTGTTAGATTTATTCATTATTTGTGAAGTCAAAAAGTGGACTAGATCAGTGATATTTAATGATCTTGATGTTAAAAATAGATTTTGGGTGTTTATTTTTGTGAGAATGGTGTGGGTGTGACTCCATTCCATTTACACACCAGTCTCATATGATTAGGGTTACTGTCAGGCAGGCAGGTGAACTTCTATCACAGCCTTTATTCCAACAAGATCAAAGAGGATTTTTCTCAGACATTTACAAGCGTTCAGCACCGTCCATCACTTCCTCAGTTCCCATTTCCTCATGACAATGGAAGACGTTTCCAGAGCAGGATGTTGCTGAGAAACGGCTCGAGTGTAGCGATGTTTGAGACGATTCAAATGTCTGACAAGTGTTCCATTTACCAAATCTGCCTGGATTCTTTCTGTCTGATATCAAAATGTAGTACAGTGGATCTGGTTTGACTCAACATTTTACAACTCAAACATACATATTGAAATATCAAAGCGTTTCACTCCATCTCCTCTATAATTGAAATCTGATGAGCTCCTAGCTTCTGCAACACTATCAAGGTAGTTAGCTCCTCCAGTCAACCATGTAAAGTCATTTCTTCTATTCCTCAATAGCATGAAAAAACTATGCTCTGCTCTTGTCAGAGAAGGTAGCAGGGAATTTCAAAAGTTCCTGGAATTCCCTTCAAGTTGTGAAGGAAGCAGATGGGAGGAGGGCAGAGAGGTGAAATTGATCTTCATAATGTTCACATTCCAGCAGAGGCAAAGAGAAGGGGGGGGGGCGGGGTTTATCAGTGGATTCTGCAGACTGAAGGAAAGTGGAGCTTGTGGACAGCTTCCTGTGTGATGTGACTGGGGAACATGCTTGTCAGCATCATGTGGGAAACAATGGACCAGGAAGGAGAACAGGTAAGAAGCGATAATAGAGAGAATACCCAACACAAGCCATGGAGGGAGAAGGAAGAGCAGCTCCTAACAGCCCCTTCTCACTTGTCACTTATTTTACTTTTTCTAGCGGTTCCTCGCTGTCATGGTCTGTGGGTTTCATGTTCAGGTTCTGCATCAAGTCATTACTTCCTCAGAAAATGTGGTTCCTGGTTTACAGTTTCTTCTTTTGAGTTGTCAAGTTCAGTTTTCTCACACTGTCATTTTTGGATTTCCTGCCTTTGCAGAGCCTTTGGTTTGTTTTGTTATAAAATCATTTGACCCCCTCTCTGCTCAGCTTGTTTTAGTTCTGTGTTTAGATCCTCATATCATTTATCTCTAGACATTTATGTAATGCACACAACATCCGCACTGATCTCTTGGAAGCATTACAGCTTCTCTAACAAGGCCCAAACTCTGCAAGATAACCGTCATGTTCTGCCTTTATTTGTGCAGATTCCCCACTTGAAAGGGATGAATACGTCCATGCAGCTCTCACAACTGGACTTTAAGACCAAACTGTCATCTCCTTTTATCTTCCATTTTATTGTGAAGTTATTTGGATTACAGATAAAAACCTTAAAAAACTCCAAACCAAATAAATATATATAAATATACAGAAAACATTGAAAAAATGCATAATAAAATGACAATATTTGCATTAACTCAAATGTACATGAATTATTCCTACTCAACTAACAATAATGATAATTACCACAAACACCATTTTAACAACACAAACCATAATAGTGCTTATGAGATTAAATGAATTAAATACAACCAATTACAACATTAATGAATAAGTAGCTTAACATTATTTAACTTTAAAGTGCATCAATTCATTTTAAATATTTCCATATAAATTATCACCTACTATAGAATATAATGCCCATAAATAATTAATATTTGACTGATATAAATATATAAATACCTTAAACGTGTTACATTGTATTTTTTGTATTATAGTATATTTAAATAGCCCATACTTTAACATTACGTTTCCAGTCAATCACCAGTTAAAACCCACAGGAAATATTAAGCAATATTCAAAATATCAGCAAACATTGGTATTTCATTCATAACTTTTCTAAGTCAGAGGTAGCTGATTGCTCACAGGTGTTGCTGAGCTGTCATCACACACCTGAGCCGATGCTAAGTCAAAGCTAACAGGAATAACCATCCCAGCAGCAGCAGAGACTCCTAATATTAAAGTCTCTTTCTTAGCAGGCGGCTGCCTTCCTTCCAGTTTGCAGACGCTTTCAGTTCTGCACAGGCTCGTCACATGAACGGGTCACACACAACAAGTCCGTCTTGTTTGCTCCGTTTACCTGGTTCACTACTGCCAATTCATGTGAATGGGATAGAAAAACCCTTTATGGTCCTGAAATTCAGGTTCACCAGCAGCAAACTGACAGACAAGTCAAGAACAAGCAGATTCACACATGGGTAAAATATATAAAAATAAAAAAGAGTGTAAAATAAATTTACTGTACTTATACCTTTTTACTAACATAAATCAACATGCATTTTCCAATTTAATTTCTCGTCAACAATAACTCCCATTACAGCCCTTTTAAAATTCAATGTCTAGGAAATTAGGGTGTAACGCAAAATAAAAGTAACCAAAAACCCAAAAGAACCTAGATCTGGCTTTGTATGAAATAGTGATTTACAGTAATACATAGAATCAGGAGGTATAACAAAAAGAGGGAAGGATTAAACTTCAGGGTCTCAAAGCCAAAATAAACAAATTACCCTTTCTTGCTAAAACCAGAAACAACTCTTCTGTAATGATAAAAGAAAATACAGTCAGGTACAATACCAACGCTACGCTAGCTGGCCACAAAACAGGAGAAAATGTTTATAGAAGAAAAAGGCAGAACCCCTACCAAAACTTCCCAACTAACAAAAAAATAAGTATAATACCTAAACACTGATATCACACAGACCAACACCTTCACAGTCACTAACAGTCCAGGCTGGCTGGAGCTTTATAGTCCACTGATTAGGCAGCAAGTGGTCCCAGCTGTGCTTCAGGGTGTGGCAGCCTCTCTACCTAACCCTCTCTCCTCCATAGAGCCCATAGGTCAGTGGATGGAACAACTCACCAAAATTTGATGGATAAATATAATAAAATTCAATTTTATTATATTTAAAGATTCAGTTTTAACCATGTATCGTAGGCAGCTAATCCAATGTATCTGTAGGTTTAAGGAAGTCATTTTTAAAAACTTTTAAAGACCTTTTTAAGGCCACTTTGATCAAATTTAAGACCGTATATTCACGGAACGTGGAAAGGGATGTGACCACCTTACAAATAGTTCTTTCCAAACTAGGGATGTCCCTTTCCGATATCGGAAATATGTCCGTTATTAGCCAAAAAAACCTTTATCGGATTATATCGGACTGCATCAAAAATCTCCGATGTCAGCAATCTGTCTTATAAGCAGGAATGGTGGTCATCGTTTTAGTTAACCAGCTATTTGTTTTCTGCTCGTTATTAAAGTTATGTTTCTTTTGTTTGCACTATTTCTGTGGACACAACGAGCAATGATCTCATTCTTTTGGGCAGTGTGTGAAATTGAAACTTTGCACACTCAACTTGTAGCAGTTGGTCAATGAACAATATTGTGTTTTTTTCTTATGTCCCTGCACTCAGCTGTTCCTATCATTTGCTGGCAGTAAAAAATAACTGAAGTGACCTTGAATTAGTGTTTTGCACTAACTAGTCATTATACTGCCTATTGTATTCTTGATACAATAGGCATTAATAACCAGACGTTACAGCTTGGTAATGAGACATCTCCTGGGGTCTTGATTGACGGTGTTTATTGTGTTCGTCATATTTAGCTTCAAAAACTTGAAATGATTTATTTTAATTCTAAGTTAATTAACAAGGTCTATAATTCTGACATTCTCTCTATTGGTCCTAGAAGCAGCTCACAGTGCCAGCTCCTATATTTATGCTTTAAAACCCATACCCCCAAAAGGGAAATTAAGGCTCTTGAAGCTGGCCAAAGGGTAATCCCAACCTCCCTGACAAGTGGGATAATTAGGTTTACAAGTCTTCAGGCGGAGCTGTTGCTCTACCTGGGAAATGCTTTTTTCATGCCTGTCAGCTATCTGCTGAGCCCCATGACTGCTAAAAGGTGGGGGTGGGTGGTGGGTCTAATCAGGAGACCACGGGTGACGGGAGACAAGTGCGTGTTTTGAATAAAGCCAGGTTCAGAGCGACTGCTCTGCCGTGATGGTGCATACGGCAAAGAGAGGTTGGTGAAAATGAACTGAAAGAATAAGAAAGAAGTGAGTGGGTCTTATTGCTAAATGTTCCCTTTTTTGATTTTACTTAAAGATCAGGCAGGGCTGTTAGTTGAAGTATCAGTCTCATAAACATTTGAAATGTTTTCACTTTTAAACTTCTCATTTAGTCATAAAAACTGGTGTGTGTAAATGATCATCTTTAACCCCAGAGCAGATTAAAGATTTATTTTCTGTACCTGCAAAACTTCAAGGCAGCATGCTTTACATTCAAGTCTAGATCAGACCCTCATGGTAGGAAGGTGTTTGGTCTATGTTTAATGTTGAAGACTTTGTCTCCATCTTGTGGAGAGTTAAGGAAATGCAACTCAACTGAGGAAACTAAATCTGCTCCAGTCTTCAAAAATTCATGTGAATAATTCAGCAATGCAAATAGTAGTAGTAGTAGTATTTAGTAGTAGTAGTATTCAGTCATGAAAGAAATTTGTGTAGACAAAAGCATCCTGCATACATGTACTGTATATACATTCATACACGTACATATATACATCTATCCATCTACATATGTACATACCCATGCACATACAGTACATACACATGAACACATGTACATACCATGACTGAAAGGTTTAGGCAGAAGCAAAAGCTTATTTTATTGCCTAACCCACTTACAAATCAAATACTATCTCAATCTAAATGAATGATAAACACAAAGTCACACTAGTACCTTTCAAAGATATTTTTACTGACAAGTCTTTTGAAAACTAAAAGTGAAGTTGCTGTTTTAAATTCTAATTTAGCCTCATTCCAAAATTTTACTCCCATAATAGAAATACATCTCCTTTTGATACCTTTCTTAGCTTTTTGAACCCATAGCATTGTAAAGGTTTAAAAATATATCACATGATTCACTAGGACTCCTCCTGGCAGCACCACCTTATCATGGTGAAGGCATTTTGGTGTCCTAATAATCATAGGAGCTTTGTTTGTCAAGGGCATTTTGCACTTTGCCAATTGTAGGGTGTCCCATGGCAAGTTGGTCCGAGGTGAAATGTGAGACAAAAAGCAGTTTGGAAGACCCTTGTTGTTGATGACAGCAAGTCGCTCACGATGTTCACAGCGAGGATGAGGCAAGCTGGCAACGTCAGTAAATAATAAGAGAAAGGACAAAAATGACCAAGCTTCCAAAGCTTCCTGGAAGGTGTGTGTCCTGTTCCATCTGGTGTAAATCAAACTGTATTTCATAAAAACATCCTCATCCAACAGTCAGACATGGCGGTGGTAGTGTGATGGTCTGGGGCTGCTTCAGGGTTTGGACCACTGGCTGTAAAGGATGGAAAAATGAATTCTGCCGCCTACCAGTAAATCCTGGAGCAGAATGTCTGACCTTTGACCTTAAACAAGCCATTCACATTGGAAAACCCTAAAAATGTAGCTAAATTGAAACAATTCTCTGAGGAAGAGTGGGACTAATGTCCTCCACGGTGACATGAGAGACTCACTAGTCATCGTGGATTTACTGATCTTAAATATTTAAGTCTGCAAAAACAGAAGAAATAAGGAGTCTCACCCAACTTCCTTGTTTTAATTTTCTAAAGTTGGCAGCTCTAGTCTTGTTGGACCTAAACCTGATTTCTCCAAACGACTCCTCCTACCCAGGATCTACAACATAAGATAGTAACCATTTGTGTGTTTTAAACTGAAACACACTTCAAGCTGCTGCTACATTATGTCTGCACTTATTTTCAATATGTTTTAACATGACTGTAGTTACATACAAGTAGATTCTGGTGGCCTTCAAAGTGTTCTTTTGTGTGAAATCCCATAGCCAGACTCCTCAGAACCCCACCGCGTTGGGCTCAGCATAAAACTCACTCCTCTTGAATCAACAAACTTTCTTAGCATGAACCACCTGTCAGAACCACCGCGCCTCACACCACACACACACACACAACCCAGTTTTATTAACTCTCCTCCTGTTCTTTCCTCCAGGCCTTCCCTGTTTTCCCACATCACCTCTGTCTCATAAAGCCGTCTCCCTTTATGTTTTTTGTATCATGTTGCACCCAGCTTGGACCACATGGGAAAGAATCCACAATACTGAGCCATTCATGGTCCAGCGTCATTTTCTTTTCCCAGCCTATAGATTATACTGCCATGTTCATACACGTCTGGTACATCATGTTCCAGTTACTGTGCCTTTCTAGCATCGCCAATGAAATATTGTCTTGTGAACGTCATAGAACCAAAGTTAGCTGATAAAATTAATACATGTCCAATTAAATGCTTAAATCCACCAAATAATGTGTAAATAAAAATGATGCTAAATGTGTCAAATATCCACATCTATGGAAATACAACATATCTGCATGCAACACTCCCTGCTACTTCTTAGTTTTTCACATGGTTGGGATGTCCTGAGGCCTTCCTGTCACCTGATGTGGTTGAAGCATGGGCACATGAACTG
Organism: Callopanchax toddi; assembly: GCA_006937965.1. Classification (NCBI taxonomy): domain Eukaryota; kingdom Metazoa; phylum Chordata; class Actinopteri; order Cyprinodontiformes; family Nothobranchiidae; genus Callopanchax; species Callopanchax toddi. The sequence goes on from SSNR01000094.1 coordinate 1,990,549, forward strand.
CTACATGAAAATCAGTCCAGCTGGTCACCCAGTAATCACCTCTCCCTGTATAAATACTCCCTGGTTTCCCCTCTAATTCAGTCAGAATGTTAACTCCAGGGTCGTTATTGGAGTTTCTGTGTAGTCTAGTTTTTGTTGCTGATGTTTTACTTCCTGTGTGAGTTTTTCTTGCTGCCAGTTCTTTACCTTTCTTAGCATTTTGGGTTCTCTTTGTGCTCAACATCAGGAAAAAGGTCCATTGTAACCATAACAAGTACATCATATATTCATTATTTCTTATCCAAATAAATAAAATTTAAAAGTTATATTCTATATTTTTTTCCAGCTGTGACTGTCAGGTCTCTGTCACACTCATTCTTCTTTTCTGGCACAACAACTCATCTGTTTTTGTCATTTTTCAAATTGTTCAGCTGATCCCAGTAAAACGAGCAGAACAGATTATTCCCATTTTTTATAGTTCAGTACATTCTGTGAAAAGAGACGACAGGAAGAACTTCTGGAACAAAGTTTCTGAAGGACAGAACGACATGAAAGAAGCTGATTAAGAAGAAAAAGACCAGACGCTGAGTCTGTGAGGAAGGAGGGCAGACCGTATAGTTCCTACTGAAGAATTTTATTCTGTTAAAATGTAGCCATTTAGAGGACATCACTCTAAAAATTAGATGCATTGCATTGGATATTAAAGTGATAATATGCAACTTTTTCATATTTTTAAATCTTTTCCTTGAGCCAGTCTGTGCTAATATGACCCTTTACAGAGTTAATGAAAAGTCACTTAGCCCCATCTGGTGATTAGATCCGGAATACCACGATTGCAAAATCTCCATCACAGTCACGGTACCCAGGAAGTCACGTGTCTCACGAGGGTTAGGCTAACCCAATGTGGCTAGCTGTTATGCTAGCGCTGGAGTGTTTTTAGCTCATGATTCCTGCTTTTTTTTCAATCTCTCCCTGCTTGAACACAGCTGATTTCTTTGAAAGAGTAAATAACCGCTCCTGTAGAAAACTATGAAGGCTGAGGAGACATTTCAACACTTAGATTTAGGCGTTTAGAAGCTGAAACAATGGGCTAACTTTTTAATGGCAGTAATTTAAAACGGACACCAGAGGGCGCCCAAAACAAGCAAAACTGCATATTATCACTTAAAGAGACATTTTTTATATTTAAAATTTTATTGCTTGTAAAATACAAAATTTTTGTTTTAATTTTGTGTTGTTGTTTTTTTAATAAATGTATTTATATAGTTATTATTTAACTTTTTCAAAACATTTATGCTTTTTAACTTTTACTTTTTTATTGATTTGTTTTTTAAATATATTTTTGTTTGTAAATAATTTTATTTAGATATTTGATTCCACTTTTTTATATATATAAATGTTTGTACTTTTTACTATAAAAAAAAGAAAAAAGTTACTTTTTAAAATAAATTGTAAAAGTGTCTAATACCGATCTCATGTACTCATTAAAGTTAACCGATACCAGGAACCAAACCAATACCAGTACTGGTATTGGGTGTGATCTAATGTACTCGTACTTGTTAAAGTTAACCGTTAAACCGTAATAAATTTTAAAAAAGTTAACCGTTACAAGGAACCAACACCAGTGCAGTAGCTCAGAAGGTGGCTTCGCTGAATCCTCAGTTCTGTTGTAGTTTTATAGATTGGCCACTAGGGGGAGCTGTTGAGCTGAGGAGGAACAGTGTGCTTAGGAGTGAAAAACTGCAATAATTTCACAGAAAATGTTTATTTTTCACCTGATATTTTAGTTTTGTGATCATTTGTATTCATATTTTATTTTTTATCTAATTCACCCTCATTTGTTGTCACAAGCAGAAAATAAAACACAACCTGTCTTCCAATTCATTGCATTTTTTTTAATGCGGTAGAAGTATCGGTACTCGGTATCGGCAAGTACTCGGATCCAAGTATCGGTATTGTATCAGTTATTAGGGTTAGGTCACATCAGGTCACCTGACCTATAAAGAGTTAAGTATGGCATACACTGGTGAATAAGTTATATGTGACTCTGTAAATGTCATCAAATGTGGAAACATTTGACAAAAAGTCAAATAACATTTTCCTGCATGTTGAGGATTTGAAGGATTTTCTCTTACTTTTAAACCAGTACTATAGAAATTCCTGTCAGAGAAACGCTGTTGGGCTGAAACAGAAACTATCTCAGTAAATCCAACATCCTATAAATCTGTTACAGGATGGTAAAAAAAATTGTGTTGCAGACAAAGAAGGATGAGCAGCTGAGGGTGTTTTCTAGTGAAACCTAGAAGTATTAAATGCATGGACTAATTTTTCTGCATCACTTTGATTCAAGATGTTCCTAATAGAAGGTAGTCCTAGTAACATGGTTAAAGGACATATCCTGGTCCAGAATATCACCTCAGATTATACCCAGAGGCCAGAGGGGGTGAATGACAGTACTTAAAGTGCTATTAACAGGTAAAGTATTAATTATTCTCACATTATATAACAAAACCATACTTCAAAAACTCTGAACTATCCCTTTAACAGAACTGTACCAGAATCCCAGCATTCAAGACTCTCCCTATCGCATTTCTGTCTCTGTGTTGGGACAGGTGTGGCTGGAAACCTGTTGTTTAAATAAAGAGTGGAAAAAGTAGGAGGCACACCAACGTATATGCTGCTCCTAAAACAATAATCCTCCTTTAAACCTCCGCCAGTCTTTTCAAGTGATCCTATACTTTTGATTCCCATGTCAGCATGGTGTGGTTAGAAAGAACAGCCAGGAGCAACCACTCCTCGTGAATTCAAGATGAAGATTCAGGCAGTCATCAAAGCCCGACTTTAAAAATCCATGAAAACACATGTTCTAAGAAAATTAGACCAAAAAGTGTGTATGCTCTTTCACCTGAGAACTGCTATGATGTTGTTATTTTACCTGATTCAGTCTGGTTTAAAGTTCTGACGCCAAGATTGGTCTGGATCTCTGATTGTCCCCCTTTTTTCTCCAGAGGTGGAGGTTCTGTTAGCCACTTTGTAGATTATTGTTGCAAATAAGTATCAAACTACTTCTGGTCCTAAATTGATGACGTAGAGTATTAGGATTAGTACTTTCATCAAAAACCTGCCATTCTTATACATATTAAGGGCTGGATGTCCAGAAAGAACAAGAAAAGTCATCAACAAGTGACGCTAGTCCCAAAACAGAAAGAGCAAAATTCTCAAAACAAAAATAAGTTATAATGAAACGGAGTCACTGAAACGAGCTGCCACCCTGTGTGACTTATTTATTATTGTTACATAATTATTTAACAAAAAATAGGTTAATTTAGAGTTCTTATTTTAGCTTTTAAAACGATACATTTTATTTATGTTACATATTACAGGCTTTAAAGGGTTAATGTCCCCTTATCTCGCCCTGCTGAGGGAGGGAGGATATTTACTGGGTGTTAGGAAGGTGGCGACCACAAAGCAGGAATCTGCCACAGAATGATTATCTGTGACATTTTCATTTTTAACCCCTAAAGCAAATACAGAGCCGCTCAGCTCTGCAGCTTTAAGAACGGGTGCTCAGTCAGAACGATACCAGTTAATTTTCCCCTAAGGCAAAACAATAGCAATCTAAGATTTTAAATGAGGTGTGTCCATAAAGTGACCTTTTACTAGACACATTTGGAATTGAAAGTGGTAATCGCCTCTTTTGTGAGCAGGCTGAAACGTCGGATCAGTTATTTTTACAGTGCATGTAGAAGCTGTTTGGACTGATGTACATGACTGTTTTTCTCCAAAGGTTTTGCTTTTTTATTTCATTTAAAAAATAACAAACTGAGTATAAATATAACACAAAACAAATGTGAATAAAAGGAGCAGATAGAAGAAAATATCTCATCATTTCTGTCCCTTTTTTTTTTTTTTTTTACAAAAGTAAATTATTAACACATTAAAACATAAAGTACAAATATCCTCTTATAGTCCCCAATAACACTCAATGGTTGAAACTTTACATTTTCAAGTCTTGCTATTAGCACTCTAAAGGGTTTGACTTTTGAACACATGAATAATATGACTTGAATAAAAATCCCTCATGTTCTTTTTTTTAAATGTTTTTTTCTCACTACACCTGATGTGATAATGCCCATTTCAATTTTTTCAATTTCAAATTTTATTTCATTCAGTCAAAACAAAACAAAAACTAAAAAATGCAAATAAGCATAACCAAGAATGAAAAGAAGAGAAAAACGTATTAATTGTATAAATATCTCCATACTTATGTTGGTTGTAAATATTATGTATATACTTTTTGTACTATTATGCATCATCTTATTTTTTTTAATTTTTCAATAACTTCTTATGAGATCTTTACTCTTGCACCTTATATGATTACTGTCATACCAAAGACAAAAAAATGGGCTGTACATCAAGTAAACAATGACTCGACTGCTCTCTATCTTGTATCTGTTTATGCAGACTAAATGTTGATTTATCTTCCTTTAATTACCTTTTATTGACAGATTTTTGATTTTTAGAATCTTATTGTCATCCAAAAATATTTTGATTCATTCTAAATTTTACTGTTGTTTATGTTTTAGCTTTTTTTATATTATGTTTTATTTTATGTTTTTCTTATACCGTATTTTGTATTTTATTTCTATGTTTTATCTTATTTTATGCATCATGAAGATAATAAGCATCAGCTTCAATCCATTGCAATTTTAATTGATCTATTTCTAAACTTCTAATTGTACAATGACATCACTGTTATGATGTAACAAATCGAAATAAATCCATTCATCCAATAAAGGTTGGTTGTTCCCTAGTTACACGTTTTTCGGTAAATTTATCAATAAAGTTTTTATTTTATTTTATTCAGAACGGATGCGTTCGATCCAACCAATCAGAAATACGCCTCGTGGTAAAGCCATGCCTATTAACAAATCAACGTGCAGAAAGCCTCTAATGGGCGTAACCCTGCGGCCATCGGGAGCTTCCTGCCAGCTGATTGGACGCTAAATAGAGGGGTGGGGCTTAGCTAAGAACACAGAGGGTATAAATAAAGTTTAGACTCGAAGATAAATCAGAACTAGGTCCAAACCGAGAGGAGGGAGGGACTCATTATGACTTTATTTAAGACTAAGGGTCATTCACCGTGTTTCTGCTTGACCTTTATTTGTGTTTTAGGATTATTTTTGAACTAATCATGATATTTCTGACTCTTCTGACAACAGCTGTCATCACTCAGGTAAGAGCTGAACTGTTTCTATAGACACTGAATGAAAAGGCGAGTAACCTCCAACCATTGGAGCAAATATCAAACATTCCTCACACTGAGGAAGTGACTGTCTGAGTTTATAGGTGAAGTTTGTTCAGTTTCATGAATTAGGAGCTGCGTGCCTCCTCATGTCTGCTCGTCAGAGTCGGAGCAGCTGTATGTGAACATGTTGAGTCTGGACTTAAACCATGACTCAAGTCTGGAGCCAGCAGAGGACTAAAGCTTCCTCCAGCTGTCTGAGCTCCTCCACCCTCAGACTGGAGCAATCCACTTCAATTCATTTAGTTTCAAATAATGGTGTAGTTTTTACTGTGTATGCGATCCTACGTATTTAAATACAGTGGTGTGAAAAGGTATTTGAATTCCCTCTTTCAGATTTCCTTTTTATTTGTGTGTTTGCCACAAATAAAGAATTCAGAGAATCAGATTTAAGGGTCAGACAAAAATAACCAGAGAAAATATAAACGGCAGTTTTCCTTATTTAAAGATTAAAGCTAGTGAAATTATGTACATGAACTGATTACAGAATAAACTACACACTGTTACACAACAAACAACACACTATTTACAATAAAGACAGTCATTTGTTATTTGCAACATGCCAGTCATTATAGCAGTCTCTGCATGACACAAAGCACAGCGGCACATCGCATGAGGCACACTTTACTGGCGTCTTAGCCTGGCAGTGTCTGCACCTCAAGCGCCCATCAGTGCTGTTTCCTGAGATGTGCACAGGTCTGTGATGATGGGAAAGAGGCTTTGCAGGCGGCTCGACCGTGACAGCAGCAGACCCCGCTTCTGCCAGCTCCAACGCCAACGTCTCCCTGAATGCCTTCTGACTCATGGGCACTTCACCTTTGCCTCTTGAATGCTCTTTGTGCAGGATGAAGGCATTCACAATGGCGATGTCCATGAAGTGGTAGAAGAAAGTCTTGTACCACCTCTGTGTCTTGTGCAGAACATTGTAATAACCTATCAGTGCGTCTGATAGGTCGACTCCCCCCATGTACCTAAAAGGACAGTTAGGAGAAAAAACATTAATGTCCAACAAACATTATTTTATTTCAAAAGGCAAAAAAAATGTCTGTGTAAATGGTGCATACCGGTTGTAGTCCTTCACTGCTGGTGGAACGGGGATTTCCTTCCTCGTCCACTGTCCGTCTGCACCTTTGATCCTTCGCTGGACCGTGTCCTCTCCGTGGGCTGTGTGCAGAGTGGTACAGAGAAAAACATCCCTGGTGTCCCTCCACTGGACGAACAGGAGGGACTCGTCCCTCAGCCACCTGATGCTCCCACGTGGCGATTTAGACGTCAAGCTGTTGGGTCTGGACTTTGGAAATACAATCCTGCTTGTCCTGATCGTCCCACATGCCCAGATCTTTTGTTGAAGAAGGTCACGAAAAAGCACAGGACAGGTGTAAAAATTGTCTACAAAAAGTTTATACCCAGAGCCCAGAACTTTTGTGTTGACCAGCTGCATGACTGTGTCATAATACAGCCCTTTCCCACTGACTTGTTGCGATCTTCCCTCATAAACAAAGAAATCCCATGTGTATCCATTGGAAGAGTCTGCAAGAACAAACAGCTTGTAGCCCCAGCGTACAGGTTTGTTCTTCATATATTGCTTCAAGCCGATGCGGGATTTAGATGCAACCATGCGCTCGTCGATGGATATATTTTGGTTGGGATGGTAATTATTTTTGCATACGTCCCTGATCTGTTCATACAAGGGTTTAATTTTGCACAAGCGATCAAAAGCTGGTGTCCCCCTCTTCTGATTGTTAGCAGCATCCTCTGCCCTACTGCTAAGATGCAGGGAACTGCATATCCGCAGGAACCGTCTGCAGGACATCACTGATTTGGGAAAGGGAAGTCTGTACAGGCATCCCTTTCTCCAGTAATCGGTGAACGAGCGGCATTTTACCAACCCCATATATATTATAAGAGCCATGAAATGAAGTAATTCCTGCAACGACATATCATTCCATGAAGCAGCTGGTGTGGATTTGTGTATGGCAGCAAACTCATTTGTGTTGCGAATTATTGCCTGAAGTATGGATTGTGAGAAAAAAAGCTGAAAAAGTTGAAATGGGGTATATGATGATGTGGAAATGAGCTGGTGTCCAGGTAGACGCTGGGGTCTGAAGATGGGCTGTGTGGGTGTAATGTCATGAATGGAGGTATCGTTCCAGGACTCCTCAGTCACCCCAGGAGCACTGCCTCCCTCCCTCCCCCCTCTTCGCATTCTTTTGCTTGAGCCTCCTCCAGGTGGGGTGATGGGATGGGGGTGGGGTTTCTTCATGGTCTTTCTTTGTTTTTTTGTTTGAGAAAACATTTCGTCATCCGAGTCCTCTTCAGAAGTCCTATAACATAAAAAAATCAATCAATTAATTCTATCATACAAAACATAACGAACTGTGAGTATGGAAAAAAAAACCATGAACTTAACATGTTTTTCACATGTGAGCCCATGTGGAAAAACATGTGACCACATGGGAACACATAAACATGTTATAAGTCTTCTAAATTCACACATGGGCCGCACATGTGTTTTACATGTTAATTTAACATGTGTACATGTGAAAACATGTTCTTTCTCCCCATGTGAAGTTCACTTTTTTTGGTTCCAAATTCACATGTGGAAAACAAATTTTTTACATGTAGTTCACGTGTGTTACACATGGTAATTTCACATGTTCTCACATGTGATGTCCAATGTGAAGTTCATGTGGTTTTTCTGTAGTGTGTGTGTGTGTGTGTGTGTGTTAAATAATAAATGAAGTAATGAGTTTTAGCCTACTGGTGGAGTGGAGTTCCTTTTTCGGACAAAGTAAATGAGACATGCAATTCTACTTTCGTAATTATTTTGTAATTTCACTGATAATAATTTAGATAAATCGCTTTCTATGTATGCTTATATACGCGTGTGTGTGTGTGTGTGTGTGAAATAAAAGTTATTATAGCTTACTTATCATGAGTTGATTCTTCAGATGATGCTTCCTCTCCAGATAAAACAAATGAAACGTCGCTGTCCTCCTTCGACTCAGAAGTATCTGACTCATCATCACTCTCTCTTCTAGAACAAAACTCCACAGCTTCCTCCGCGGTGCGTTTAGCCATTTTAAGAAGCGGTGCGTGACGGTACGTAACTTTAAAGTGTTGATCCAAGAGGCCCGCGCTTTGAATTTATACGGTAAACCCCACACCCACATGTAAGACACTGGATTTTATTAGTTATTTGATACGTCAATCACCTACAAACTGCTCCGTGATTGGTTCGCGCTGCTTAACGTCAGCTTAGGGATGGCACTTTTTAGCTACCGGCCAATTGATGAAGATTTTCCTCAGCAGAGGGGTTAACTCTTCACCCATTGGATCAAGTTAGATGTCAATCAAAAGCTCACGCAGCAGTCTAGTTGTGTAAACAAAAGTTTGAAGCTAATATGAGCTAATATATGCTAACAAGTTATGAACAGAACCAGCTAATATGAGCTAATATATGCTAACAAGTTATGAACAGAACCCGGTGAGAAACTGACGCGTCTGAAAGATTATTTGAAGGCTTTCAGCAGCACATTCTGTTGGATTGTGGATGTAAGACTTGTTGTGGACTAACTTTTATTCATTTATTTAAGTTTATTCAGACAATTACAGGTTCCAACAGGGAATACAGCACTTACAATGTCAGATTATGTCAAAAGTACAGATAAATCTTCCTCAACATTAAAATAAGTAGAACATAGAGAACAGTAACCCAATAAACTAAAATAAATGAGGGGGTTACAATATCATAAATCACAGAGGCAGGAGCCAGGCATCAGTGCATTTGAGTAGATTTTCCCCAGATGAGTTTTTGTCTGACAGCAGTTTGAAAATACTTTCTCAGTTCATTTTAAAAACCAACAGCAGAGGGCAAACAATTGTTCAATTTTTGCAAATTGAATTTCTTTGACTTTGGGACCGGCCATTTAAGATAATTGTAAAGATTATTATTTGGGACAGAGTAATCTAACAAGCATACCCTCTCCAGATTATTAAAGTTAAGTTAAGTTATTAAGTCTGTCAAAAGGAGAGATTTAAAGGCATTTTTAATTAATTGATTATCACATTGTTTTTCCAATAAATTAAATTTTCCAATTTTTAACTTTGGTATAAGGTATTTTTGATTAGTTGAATTAGTGGGAGTGGGATTGCATACAGCTTTAAATTCTCTGTATGAGCAGTTTAACATAAATTTGTTAATAAAAATGTTGAAATCTATTAAATACTGTTATATCTTGGTCATCTGGCATCAGATTCCCTGCGTGGTCGTAGTCATGGTCAGTAGCATGATGGGCTCTCGGTTTGTGTACGGATAATACATTGTTTGACAGTATATTTGTAATTTGTATGTTTATCTTACTGTTTTTGAGTCTTTTTAGTTTTAGTTCCGTCGTTTAGGGACATAAAAAGTGACGTTTAATCAGAGCCTGCTCAGATCCATTCTTTCACTCCGCCATCTTGGTTTTCCCCCTGGAGTACTGGTAGTTTTATTGGACCCTTGTTGATGTGAAAACATGGCTGTTTTCTGTGAATCATATATTTTGTATTTGACAAAAGCGTTTAATATGTCTACAGATTGTATTATTGATTAACATACATCATTGGAATCACAAGACTCTTAGCTTTCTAATGATGTATAAAGCTTATATGTTCATATTAACGGTGTTGTGGAAATAATCTGAGTTGACCAGAAAGTAGATAAAGTCCCATGGGTGGGTCATAGGGACCAAATCTAAAGAAGTTAAATTGTAAACATTTAGAACAGTCTAAATGTAAATGAAGAAGTCTAAATATTTAACTTGCATGCAAACTCAGAATGCCTTATAAATAGCCTACCAAAATAAATATGAGGTGACAAGATCTCAGAGTTCCTTTGCTAGTAAGATTAGAGTGAGTCCATTTACCCATGAATTCATTATCAATATGCAGGGAAACCCAAACAGGAACACTAATAAATGACCCACAAAAAAACAGAATCACAGTCTGAACATCAAAGTGACTCTGAGGGTTGGACAGGGGATCTGCTCTTATTTTGGTAGACTCCTTTCATTTTAAGGTAGTTTGAATTTGCACAATATTTAAACTTTCAGTGTTAAAACATTCATATGTCAATCTGTTTCAATTTTTCAAACTAAAAACAAATAACTTTTTTGAACAAAAACATTTAAATGCAACTTTATGTGTTTATACATTTTCCTCTTTTTATTGATTGTAGAAGTTGTGTATCAGCATTAAATGTGTTGTGTTGCTGTCTTTCCAGGTGACTGCTAGCTGCCCAGCAGTGTGTGAGTGCCCCGCGGGGCCCCTTCTGTGCCCCCCTGGTGTCAGCATCGTGCCAGACAGGTGTGGCTGCTGTAAGGTGTGTGCAGCACAGCTGAATCAAGACTGCAGCCCCACGACGCCCTGTGACCACCACAAAGGCCTGGAGTGTAATTATGGCAACGACGTGACTGTGGCCTGGGGCGTCTGTAGAGGTGAGGAGGGAATCCCTAAGCTGGTATCTGAAGTCAGTCAACCATTTAAAGGTGTTTGGAAATCATTCATTTTAACCACTGAGTCTTACTGTGGACATTTTTTTAATTTTTACTTTAGTTAATCATATATTATACAGTCTTTTAAATGTTTGAACTTTATTTTAAAAATCTGGTTACTTTTTAAAACAAAATCTTTTGTGTGAAAGTTTCAGGGTTAGGGTGTGAGTCAAGATGTACAGCAGCATGCTGTCAGGCAGCTTTTTTTAATCCAAAGAAGAGCAATGTCAACATGGACTGATGTGCCAATTTTAGAACCCAAAAGTCCAAAAATGGAGGAACTACCGTAGTTGAAAAAAACACAAAGTCACCTATTTGGGATTACTTTAGTTTGTTCAGATATATAGTGACAGTTTTTTATTTTGTATTTGTTTCAAATTTAGTGGAGTTTGTAAGACAGATAAACACTGGAACAACCCGCAAAGATGATTAAAACCAGTCTGTTTCCCTCCTCTTCTCCACTCCTCCCATTCTATCTTTTTGTCATAAGTTTGAGTAAATGAGTTTGAGCTGCAGCTTTTGGCTTTAACTGAGCATTGGTATTAAGAAACTAATTCATGGGTAAAAAAAAAAAAAAAACAACGACCAGCAAAAGTCTCAGCATGTTGTCAACGGTCTATAAATGTGTCTAATCACCCAACCTTACTGCTAACAGCAGGTTTTAAAAAACTATGTTTATAAAATGTTAATGAGTTAGTGAGTGATCAAACCTTAAAAACCTCTATTAACTTTAGAGCACAGGGGGCGATGTTTGGTCACTATTTATGCTTTAATTTGAGATTTTCAGCCTAAACATGAAATATTTACAAAAGTACCGGTATTAAATGAATAAAATAAAAGTGAGAAAAAAGTTTTAGAAAGTACAAACATTTTTAGAAGTCAAATAAATAAGTAAAAACACATTTAAAAGTAAAAAAGAAAAAATGTCCTTTAATGTCCTCCAATAACACTCAACAGTTACAGCTTTTAATTTCCAAGTATGTCAGTGAGCGCCCTTTAAAGGGTTTTAAAGTAATAAATATAAGAAAAAAGTAACACGGTTTTAAAAAGTACCAATATCTAACATTTTAAACAAGTAAAAATTTGTTAAATTTGTCTACTTTTGCAGTATCGTCTCTGCAGAACTCCAAGAACTTCTTTCAACCCTTCACAATAAAAGCCTCAAACATATGCCTCAAACACAAGCTTATAAAATAGTTTAGGTTTTAATAGAGAACAATATGAATGGAGCTCACTGAAAAACTTCAGTGAACTCTTAACACATATATATATATATATATATATATATATATATATATATATATATATATATATATATATATATATATATATATATATATATATATAATTTACAGTTTGTAAAACATTTGGTTTTTAAACTTTTTTTTTTTAAAGCATGTTATTGTTTTCTTATTTCTCTCTTTTGAAAACTATTTTTGTAAAGGTTTAAGGTTCAGGCTGCAAATCAAAATTTAAAGCAAGTGATCAAATATGGTCAAATAAAACGTCACTGAGCATGAAAACATGAGTCCCAGTGAAACCAGTGTGCTGTAGCATCACGTTCCCTCATACGAACAGAGACATTTCAGCTAGTAGAGGATGTCTTATGGTGATGAAGGGGATACAGAGATAAAAATACTCTTTCCATGTATCCCATACCAGTGGCTCCCTGCAAGCTATGAATAGCCAGTTCTTGGAGACGGGGAGTCTGGCACTTCCTGTTTTCTTATTTCCTCTCACTTTCAGTCTTAGCTGATCTGCTGTCTGTATCACTGAGAGGAAAAGTCACAGACAGACGCACATCCTGGTTATGTTGCTGTTGATAATGGAAGAGAGTTTAGATTCTGGAATCTAGAAAACCATCAACCAGTCAGATCCCTGATTTTTAATACAAAAAAAACCCTGATGACTTTGTTCTGTTCATTAAAATGCTGCATATATAACGAATTTGTGAGCAGAACAAATAAATAAACTGATAATTTGCTTTTTAATTTATAAATACACAAATTTTTGTGGCCCCTGAGGATTTTACAGTTGGTGATTTCAGCCCTCGTGTTGAAAAGTTTGGACACATCTGATCCACAGTAAGGACCATACAAGGGTGCACATAAGTGGTGCGCTGGTGCACATGCACGGTAAACATCATGCATGCACAGTGCTTTCTGCTGCAACGCTCCTTCACACACTGGTGTTACAATGTGATGTCAGTCACACAGCCTGTGATCACACACTGACGAGCTGCAACGTGAGCTTGATGGCTCGTTGTAAGTTTCTCCTTCCGCTGCAGGGCGCTGCAATGGACCGCTCATACGGCAGTGACACACAGATGCTGCAGTGCCTGCACACACACACTTTGAGGACGAACTCACAACAGAGGAGTGCGTCAGCGCCAGGTTCTCTTGATGACCTCATTTAAAAGATTTTGTACACCCCTGACCATCGGTGACATCACACAAAGCCTCTGACCAGAGCAATACTCATGACTAGTCAGACCAGGAGAGACACTGCTGCAGATTGGTGACAAACTAGCTGCTAATTTTCAGGTATTTAAAACAACTCTTGCTTAATAATATCATATTAGAACACTATATTAACAAACATTTACAGTTTCTCTCCTGAACTGAGTATTGCTCCACTTAGAAGACTACTTTTTGTTTTTTCACTTTCAGTGATGTCACTGATGTGCGTGGCCCTGATTATTGATAAATAATTTATAAACCCAACCCAACTCTCCCTTTTGGAACACCTTTTCTATTGTGATTGTCTTGTTTATAGTCCTGGGTTTGAGGAAAGAACCCTGCCCTTTTATAATCATGCTTTTTAAACAGAACCTTTGCAGTCCATATTATTTTATATGTCCTCAATAGCTCAGCTAAAGCCAGAATCTCTGGGCTGAGGCTAATTGGTGACAAATGGCATTCGCAAGGAGACTTCCCAGAATATCTCTAAACATTTGAGAGGGTCTTTCGTTTCCTTCGTGAGTTGCAAGGCCTTGCTGTTGCCTCACTTTGCCTCTCGCATTAGCTGCACAATTATCATGCAGGTTGGGAAACCATCTCAACCTGTTTCAAACGCCTCCGTTTAGTTTCTGAGGCACAAGTGCTGAGACAGCTCTGTTAGGGGTCGGTGAGCAAACGGAGTCAACTAAAAGCAAATTGAGACATAATTAATAACTGCAACAAGAAAATGTGCATGGTGTTGCAGTTGTTTTCAGTTGTGTCATAAGTGATCCAGTGCATACACCAATCTTCCTAATAAAATGTCATATTCAGTATGATTCCAACTGACAATACCAATTTTCTCTCATAAATTTGTGTCTCACACTAGTCATCAGCAGTTTCAGCCCATGAGAAAACTGCTGATGTTGTGTGAACCACAGGGATTAGTTCTTGGACTCCTATTCTTGTGGTTCCTGTTTACAACACGATTTTGGCCTGAAAGATGAGCTCCTCTTTAATCCACCTGCAGCTGATAACAGAGGAATGATCAGAGCTGAAACCATCCAGTGATGATGTGAAGTTACACAAACGGAGCGACATCACAAACCAGCAAACAACAGCAGTGTTCCTTTTTTTTGAGCGACAGCTGTTCAGACTGAAGGGAGTCGTTCTGTGTACTGGACTATATACTATAGTGGACCTTTGCTCACTGATTCACAAAGACATGCCTCTACTCCTGACTGATGCACTTTATTAAAAGGTTTTGTTCTTTCAGCTAAACTGGACGGGCGCTCATGTGAGTACAACAGCAGGATCTACCAGAACGGAGAGAGCTTCCGTGCAGGCTGTAAACACCAGTGCACGTGCGTTGACGGAGCCGTCGGCTGCACTTTTGTCTGTAGCAACGAGCTGCCACCAGCTTCACCGTCCTGCCCATACCCGCGGCTGGTCAGGACGCCGGGACAGTGCTGCTTCAGCGTCGACTGCCACAAGGACGCCTGGCACCCAGCTACCAATCAGGTTGGTTTATTCTGAACACCCTGCTGTAGCCAGAGCTGCAGAGTGGCAGCTTGATTCACTTATCAGTCACTTATGATGTGTAACCATAACAACAGACTTGTTTATCAGAGAGAGCAGCAAAAATGATGTCTCAAAAGCTCAACTAATACCCAATCTGTGACCCAGAATACCCCATTGTAGAATAAGGCCTCTATCTGCCCTGTCTTGTGTAACAGGTGTCTTTACTACAGCAGCAGCTGATCACACCGTCTCATCTCGTTGTACCAAACCAACCTGGAAATGAGCTAGTCCTGACCAACGCGCTTCAGGATGTCAAGTCCAGCAGGTGGGAGAGCGAGCGTGACTACAAACCTCAGCCTGGTAAGAAGAACAAGAGATCCTGTACTGTTTTGTTGTTGGATGGTTTCACATCAAAAGCATCTTGTAAACAGAACTGTCTTATGATTTAAAGTGGCTCTCTGGAGCATTTTTCTCTGTATCAAAGTTTTCTAAATGTTTTAAATGATATTTCAGGTCTAAACTATGATCTATGGGTTGAGTTCCACAACATCTGTCATTCTGATGAAGACCCTCCTTCCTCCTAGAGACCCCTTTCCATTATTTCTTGCCGCCGACATTTTTCAGCCAATGAAATTCAAATGTCTGCATTCTCTCAACATGCACGCGCATCGACCAAACCTGTACCAGTAGGGGGCGCTGTCGTACAGGACGCTCCGTGTGTTTCTCTGTTTGCCGTCTCAGCCTCACAGCTCATTTCTACTAAAAACCTACCCATTCTCCAGCTAAAGATGGATTTATTTTTATTTTTAAACCTTTCACCTCACAGAATGGCAAGGCTTGACAGGGTTACGCATTTATTTTAGTCAGAAAGTTCATCCAGGGCCGAGTCAAGTTCAGCTTCAGAGTCCAGCAGCAGCTCTCTGCTAACAGAGCTAATATCAGAAGCAGCAGGGACAGAGAGGGCTCATCAGACCCTCGTAGTGTTGGAATAAGATTGTGAACTGTGAGTGATTAAACCCTACACATTGAGCTGTACAGTTCATGCCCACAACGCATATGCGCCGTGTGCACACGCGACCGGACGCGCATGTCAAGATGTTTTGAGGAGGAGCCTTTGGACGTTAGATTCAAAAACTGCTCTCTTGATGAAATCCTCCACAATGTGGCTTTAACTAACATAAGGCTGTCTGCTGACTAAGAGACAGACTCAAATGTTAGAGGGAGTTTTTTTAAAGAGGAGGGGTTAAAGTCCAGGAAACTCTCCAGACCAAGAGGCAGCTGGTCAAACAAAACCCACAAATTCTGACAAATAAAAAATGAGCTGCCATCAGTAGACTGGCAGCATGTCAGGGTGAACGTTAGTGATATCACCAGTCGTAATCCTAACTGTAGATAAATAAGTGATAGAGCACCACTTCAAAACGACCGCCACAGCGGTACATTTCTCTCCTTCTTTTTATTGATTTACTTTCTGATTTTTGAGACATTCGTTGTGTCTAAGTTCCATAACTACCTGCCTCTCTCCCTCACACCTCCTCAGTGTGGGACACCCCGGAGGAGCCGTGTCCAGTCCTGACCACCAAGTGGTCCCAGTGTTCACGCAGCTGTGGAATGGGGGTTTCTTCCCGCATCACCAACAAGAACCCTCAGTGCAGGCTGGAGAAGGAGCTGAGGATCTGCACCGTCCGGCCGTGCCCCGGCCTGGCTGTCCCAGTCCAGGTGAGACGGACTGAACTCTGCATTAACTCAGGGAGGACTGATCATAGGTCATTTCCAAGAACACTTATCTGAGATTTGAACTTGTGATAATGCTTCTCTTTAGTCAGATTATTACTCCTCATATCAGCGTTTGTTTAAATAAAAGACCTCGTTCATCAAGGCCAGACTGAAAATGTCCAACCTGCAGAGAATAAAAGATTTACTGTTTTGACTCAGAGTAAATATGATCGTAGTGGTGAATCTATCTTCAGAGCAGAGATCTATCTGCTGTCTCTAATGCAGACGTTAAAGTTCTCAAGGTGATGGATTTTCATCAATTGGAAAAAAGAGAAAAAAGTTCAGTTAAATCTCTTTCTCTCTTTTTAGAGCTGTCTCCCTCCATCCCTCTCTCCCTCTCTCTCTCTGTTTGTTTGTGGTGCAAATAAAGATCTGTGAGAGTCGGGTACAGAAATAGCGATGAGGTTCTGTGCAGCAGTGTGAGGAAGAAAGCGTGTGTGAACTGACGGACGCGAGCCCTCACCTGGACAGAAGTCCCCGTTGAGCCGCTCACGCTGAAAGCCCCTGCACCTTGCTGGACTGATCATTGGGCATTTGAATCCCAGTGGGTCTGTAACTTTGAGCCGGTCTGGATCTCGATCTGAGCTGCTTCCTGTTGCTGCCGCTTTGACCAAGAAGCCTGCGCCCTCTGCTGGTTTGGTCGTGTAATGACCACAAAAAACTAGGCCGCGATTAAAAGACGACCTCCCCCTTTTCACATGATTTTCAATGAAAAAAAACCTCGTCTTTTATTCGGGTCATATGGTAACTTTGGGCCGGTCCAGTTGTGATCAGAGCTGCGCTTCCTGTTGCCACCTCTTCAAATAGGAGACGCTAATAAAAAACCTAGATTTTAAAACTGAACAATGGATTGGGTAATGTAAATATGACTATATAATAACCTGTTTGAGCTTTTTAATGTAATTATATCACAATTTAACAGTAATAAAGAAGTAAAATAGGCCCTTTCTACCTGTAGATCCTCCACCAGGGGGCAGCAGACATGTAGAGGACTGGAGATGGCAGGTTTTAAATGAAAGTACTAACACTGATACTCCATCTGGTTGCTTTTACCCTTTATAGGACAAGTGACCACATTTGATCAGTTGAATATTGTATGGTTTTTAAATCACTTCTGATCATTTTATAAGGGTTTAAGATCTGAAATGGTTTGATGTCAGTTTGTAACAATAATCTACGAGGAGTCAGGAGAGTGGAGAGATGTCGTCTGGGTTTCAGGTTAAATATAGGCTGAGTCCTCTGTGGTTTTGTTATCAGCAGCAGATGAGTCAAATGAACTCCATCAATATTCAACCCAACAGAGGAATCAGGTTTTAAACAGTAAAGAAAATCATTGAGTTTTTTCCAGATCGTGTTGAGTGATCGGACTCTTCTCATGAATACGATCCCTGATGCTCTTTGCTTTATGAGGCTCGTTGTTAGAACACACCATTATGTCCTTTTTAGATCCTATTGTTCATACAGTCTGTTATTGTTTCAGTGGATCAGATGATCTTCATGGTGTTTTCAGGAAGCACCACATCCACTGGGAGCTGGAGGTTCAGCTGATTTACGGAGCAGTGTTTTGGTGGCAGGCAGACCTTTTTAAATATAGTCCTCCACCCTCTGCATTCGTGCCAGCTCCATGCTGAGAGGCGTGTCTGTAGCTGAGGCGGTGTGTGTTCTCAGTCCAGGGAAATGGTGTGCTTATAATCATCTTCTGTTTTTAACACACTGGGACCTCTTTCCTCAGCTCTACTTAGAATAAACCTCTGGTTCTAAACGTGGTCAGACTTCTCAGTGCATTTAAAGTAAGATTGAAACACTTGATTTTAGGCAGCAAAATCACTGATCATCATCGTTTTATTATCCAACCACAGAAAGAAAAGACCTGCTCCCCGACCCAGAAAGCCCCGGCGCCGCTCCGCCTGACCTACGGAGAGTGCTGGAGTGTCCGCCTCCACCGGCCCAACTACTGCGGCCTGTGCACGGACGGCCGGTGCTGCTCGCCACGACGCACGCGCACTGTTCCTGTGACTTTTGTGTGTCCGGACGGCGAGCACTTCCAGAGGGCGGCCATGTTTATCCTGTCGTGTAAATGCAGTGGCGACTGCGGCCACCTGAATGATGTGGCGCTCCCCCCTCAGCGCTGGATGTTCCAAGACACGCACAAGTTCACTGAGCATCACTGAGGATCAAATGTGTCGGCTCTAAACACACCGAGCCAGGAGAACGAACAGGAAGTATCCTAATCTAGACTGTTATGTGTGACCAAAGTGGACTGTACACTGGTTTAAACTGAGCTGGGACTGTGAGTCCTGAAAGGACCTGAGCTGATTGGGGTTTAAGATGCTCCGATCAGCTGGACAGGAGAACAGCTACAAAGCAACAGTGCACTTTACATGGTAATATAAAGTGTAATGGTGTCTCTAACACCTTCATCTCACATTTTAATTAATGTGACATGAAAAAGAATGAGTAGTTTTTGTACTGAAATCTAGAGTTTAATGTAAGCTGTAGAACCCTGGTCAAAACCCTGGTCCCTGGTTTAAAGGTTTGGAGAATAGTGTACTCCTCTTGAGGATTGACCAGACGTTCTCTCTAGGATTAGGGTCAGGGGAGTTTCCTGTCTAAGGTTTTGTTCCCTGAGCCCCTTAGTTCTGACTTCATCCTGATGGAAAAGGTTCATCCCCAGACTGCTAGATGGCTGGAGGAGTTCCTCTTGGAGGATGTGTAGGTACCATTCTTTATTCTTGGCTTTTCTGAGGCTAAACAGTCCATTAGCTTGGCTAAGCAGCAACCAGACACAAATGGTCTCACAGGACCAGTCACACAGGACTGATGGGAGCACTCACCTCTAGACCATGCATCTTCCAGATTCTCCAACCAATTAGAAAAAGGATCCATCTGAGAAAACGACGTCCCCCTATCTCAGGACCTTGAGCAGAACATCAGTTTGTCCCCAATGGTTTTTTTGGAGAAAGGTGGCTTCTTTGCTGTCCTTTTCAACACCAGGCCATCCTCTAGAAGTCTTCTCCTCACTGAGCTGCAGATGAACTCTGACCTATCAGCTCTGCTCTGGTAGAGCTCTGATCCCACAGCTGGGTCAACTTAATGCAGCGGTGCACAAACTTGGTCCTCGAGGGACCAAACATCCAGCATCTTTTAGTGTTTTCAAGCTCCAACACACCTGATTCAATGGTTGAATCACCTGTTCTGAAGCTCTGCAGAAGGCCTTTAATCACCCTCGGACTAGAATCAGGTGTGTTGAAATAGAGAAACGTCTAAAACGTACTGGATACCAGTCCTCAAGGACCCGGATTGGACACCACTGACTTAAGATGATGGTTATGGTACTGCTGGACCTTCTAGGACAGGAGTCACCAACTCGTGCTTGTTTTCTGCTCCAGCACACCTGAATTAAATGATTTAATCATCTCCTCACCATGTTGTTCTGTTAGTCATTTATTTAAGTCAGGTGTGTTGGAGCCAGGGAACAGCTGAAATTTGCAGGATGGTAGTCCTCGGGGTCTGGAGTTGGTGAGCCGTTCTAAGATGTTCTGAAACCCTCTTCAAACTGGATTTTGTTGCTTTTGTATTAAGTTCATTTTTCATAGCAGAGGGACTTTGTGATAATTCATCTGAACACTAACAAACTGTTGGTTTATGCAAACTATAATCAAAATTGTGGCAGCAAACTTGGTGAGGGTATTTATTCTCAGGACTTCTGGCCAAAGATGACATGTAGGAATCAACTATAAATGTATAGTCTGTGCAGAATGTTATAAATATATAAATGCTGGCTCTCTCTTTCTCTTTACATGCCATGTACACATCAGTGCTTTCCATATAACATGCTGTCAGATAGTAAATTTCACTGTGGACTGAATTTAGAATCATCTGAATTGTCAACCGACTTCTTTTTGCAATAAATGCTGTTTTTATAGCCGTTAGATTACAAAGTGTTTTTACTCATTGCAATCCAAATCTATCATTAACATTCATATAATTCCGTCTTATTATAAAAGCTTTGCAGCTCAGATGTTGCCAATGTTTTGACAATGGCGCCCTCTGCTGGATGTTAAGTACATTTTTCCACACATCCTCCAAGAAGCCTCTTATCTGACAGAATAAATAAAATCACAGCCAGAAATGTAAGTTACAAAAAAATGTATTTCTTTAACCAAAACAATATATCCATGCCAATATAACAAGGAAAAACACTAAAACAAGCACTCTGCAAAGACATGAGAAAATGAAACGTCTTATGAACTTGTCTACACAGATACTGGGAAGGGTTCATTTAAACAATATTGAGGGGTTTCTCTTCCACTAACAATATAGTAATGACAAAAGTCACACGGGCTTCACTGGAAGGACACTTCAAACTCATCTGGACTGCTCGACTGCAAAAAACAAAGAAACAAGGTCAGAACGTAAGTAGTAGTAATTATAGTTTTACACACAAAAAACTTTAAAGTGGATGAAAATCTAACATTTTCTCTGAAGTGGTCAGAAATACATTTATTGGTCATTTTATTAGGTACACCTGTTTGCTTGTTAACCCTACTATACGACTTGCTGAGGTTCAATCAGAGCGAGGAGGGTTTTGAGGACTGAACGTGGTCTGGACGTTCAGACCAAATCTGCTGATCTACGAGGATTTTCACCCTCAACCACCTCTAGGGTTTACAGAGACTGGTCTGAAAAACTGAGACAACAACCAGGACCCAGTACATGTGTGGACGAAAATGTCTTGAGGTCAAAGGTCAAGGGTTCCAACCAGAACAGCGTCTTAGAACCACAACATGTTGAACTTTGAAGCAGATGGACAACAGCAGCAGCAGACCTGTCAGCTTGAGGCTACAACTCTCACAGGGTCACCAGACCTGGACCAGAAGAGACTGGAAAACGTTTCCTGGTCTGATGAGTCTTGAGTTCAGCTGCCACATTCAGATAAATCGGCCAGGATTTGGTGTCAACATCATGAAAGCTGGCTCCATCCTGCCTTGTTTAACACCTCAGGCTGCTATTGGTGTGAAAGAGATTTACTTGACTCACTTTGGACCAGCTGAGCATGGTTTAAACTCCTACCTGACCAAATCCACCCCTTTATGGCATCACAGACGAGCAGCAACCTGATGCCATACGGACCAGAACCTCTGAGGAAATCTTCCAACACCTTTCTGAATTTATGATGTTAATTATAAAGTTCTGAGAGCAAAAGGAGGTCCAACCCAGTGCTAACAAGGTGTACCTAATAAAGTGGCTGTCTCAAAGGATCCATCATGTTGTGTTTGAATTCAAATTAATACAAAAAACCCTGTTGGTTCCCAAGATGTTCTTTACATTTCCATCACAGAGGGCCACTCCTCTATGAGAACACTTACTGTAGGAGGAGATGTCGATCTCATCAGGTAGCTCAGCTACGTTCACCTCAAAGCGGTCCTGGACCTCGTTCAGGGTCTTGGCATCGGCCTCGTCAGACACAAAGGTGATGGCCAGGCCTTTGGTTCCAAACCTGCCTGCTCGGGCCACCTGGGGTCATGAGAAGAACCCAAAACGTCAATAGAAGTACAAATGTGACTAAATTACTACTTGAATTACTACTGAATAATAGTTTAACTATCTCTGTCAGCACCCAGACATATAAACGTGAGCGCTGATCTGACGGCAGCTTTTATCAGCTGGTTACATCAGAGAACTGGAGGAACCGATGGATTAGTAAACAGAATACTTTAAAGCTGAACTGACTCTGTGAAGGTAGGTGTCAGAATCCTCTGGCATGTCGTAGTTGAAGACGATGTTGACTCGCTCGATGTCCATACCCCGACCAAACAGGTTGGTCGCCACCAGGATCCGCCTCTGGAAGTCTTTAAACTGCTGGTACCGAGATAACCTGGAGGAGGGCAGAACTACTATGTTAGGGAACAGGTTTATGATTTTCTTTCTGTCAAAACAAAAACCAAGAAACAGCTAAAGGATCTTTTTTGTGAAGTGGAAATATATAAGAGACTCTTCTAACAGAAGCAGCCCCTACCTTTCCTCCTGCGCCATGCCCCTGTGGATTGCTATAGCAGGAAAGTTCTGCTCCACCAGCAGCTGGGACAGAGCCACACAACGATTCACAGACTTCACAAAGATCACCACCTGTCAAGAACCACAGAGAACTCCTGAGTCCTAAAGGTTTTATATTTTATTAGGAAATGCAGACTGATACAAGCTTTATTTATTATAAGAGCTTTAATAGGAGAAAACCTAAAAAAGCTAAACTTCTTTGAAAGCAGGACTTCTCTCCAGGATTTAACATACTGCTAATAACCGACACTCCTCTTTAGAACGCTACCTGGTTGAACTCGAGCACGTCGAGGAGGTCGAACAGCTTCCGGTTCTTCTCGCTGTCCTTCAACTTGCAGTAATACTGCTGTAAACCATGAAGCGTCAGCTTGGTCTCATCGTCCACAAACACTTCCATCGGCTGGAAAACAGACACAGGGCCAACGTCAACACAAACAAGTCTGAGTTTACACTAGACCCTAGACAGAACTAAAGGACAGGTTAAAACCTTCCGATGGTTCAGAGTATAAACAGTTCATCTGTACACTAATAAACACCAGGCCTGTTCTCCTGATGTGTAGACCGGCCATCTGGATAACCGCCCAGAATGAGCCACATCAGCAGAGGACATTCACCCTCTGAAATGACCACTTAGAACACCGTCAGACACAAGCAGGCAAAGCTAGAGGGGCTGGACTTCAACATACTTCAAATCCATAATACAAAAACTTGTACGGGTCAACAGAACAATCCTCAGGCCTCACTTTAATTTACTACTCTTTAGAGTCACAGGACAAAAGTGCCAACTTCCAAATAACTTCCGTAAAAACACCTCATTGATATTTTTTCCACCTTTTTTTGCATAAATCTGTTAAAGAACTTGCTCAAAACGACCAAACGTTCAATCGTTTTGAGGGTTTTAACGCTTTAAATGTCAGTTTGTTTACCTAATGTCCCTGTTGCTGTTGATTTAAAAAGTTATTTCCCACAAAAATAATATTTTGGTGGTTGGGATGTTTTGGTAATCAAGACTTGGATGTGTTAAAAATATTAACTTTGACGCTTTCATGGTTTTTTGATTCATCGTTTTTTTTTTTTTTTTTAATTGACTACCCTCTTGAGTCAACAGAAAACTAAATATCCACTTCCAAAAACTGCTATAGAAACATTGGGTTCATATTTTTTTTCTACTTTTTCTGGGTTGAATCTTTTTATCAACTTCAGTCCTGATCAAACCGATCAAATGTTAAATTATTTTCAGGATTTTAACCCTAAAAATGCCAGTTTGATTACATGATGCTACCTTTTTTCTTTCTTTTTTTTTTTATGGAAAAAAATATTTTCCATAAAATGTATTGAAATCTACATGAACTCACTCATTTTTATATTCATCCACTTTGATTTTCAGTGAGAAAAGGCGGCCATGTTTTGGTTTACTAGTCTTGTGGGTTCTTTTATTTTCAATAAAGCAGTCAGATGGACCCATCCCTGTTCAGACCTCCCACTGGGAGAAATAAATCAGCGTTCAGAGATCGTGGCACTTGTTAAAAATGTGAAACTCAACCATGAGACAAATCATGAAGGTTCTGACCAAACAGGTCCACTCAGTTCTGAAGTTTAGATCACTTATCAGTAGTCTGAGAGTCCAACATGACCTGTTGGACCAGTCCACCAGGATTTAGGATTTAAGCGTTAACTCCCTTTGTGTTTCTGATTGTTAAACACTTTAGTTGAGCGGGCACAATTTTCACTTTTTGTTTTATTTTGAATGCAGCCCTACTTTTATATCTGATTCACACTAAGTGATTCTCAGCTGTCGTAAAGGACTCGTACCCGTCACACTGGATGTCAGATGATTTATTACATACCACACTGTATGACACCTTGCTCTGTTATTGTAAACGTACTGAATGCAATAAAGTTTATTCAAACATAATGTGCTGCAGCAACACAGAGTTGCGCCA
Source organism: Callopanchax toddi (assembly GCA_006937965.1). Lineage (NCBI taxonomy): Eukaryota > Metazoa > Chordata > Actinopteri > Cyprinodontiformes > Nothobranchiidae > Callopanchax > Callopanchax toddi. Next base: position 2,015,102 of record SSNR01000094.1, read on the forward strand.
TAGTAAATATACACAAAGTGCTCGCACTCACACTATTACTGGATTCTGACTCTAATGTTGCCCGAGGCTGATTAATTTCACCCAGTTGTTGTTCCACGTCTGCCTCCATGTGCTCTTTATTTTGTTTTGAACCACTTGGGCCCAAGCTCACTCTCTGGGTTTGATCCTGTTAGCCCCAGGTGTAGCTTATCTGGCAGTGTTTGACATCAGCCGCAGCTCGTCTTTGGTCATGAGACTGAAAGATCTTTGGTCACGCTGCACAACCAGAGACCACCGATCTAACCCCACGACATTCTCACAACCAAAGACTTCGCAGTGTGAACCCGGCTATGAGGAAAACAATATCCGTCATACAGACATGTTGAATTACATATAGGTGATAATAAATGTCAAAAAGATTCTCTCATGATCTTTTGGCAGAGAAACCCACGGACACAGTAAAACGACCTCATTAAATTTATTTGAATAACTGTTAAATGGTGTATTATGGAGAAACTGTAACCTTACTGTAGAAAACTTTACAAGCACACAAGGGCTGTAACCTGCAACATGAGATTACTCACATCTTGCATGAACTTGCGGCAGACGGGGCGGATCTCTTTGCTTAAAGTGGCGCTGAACATCATAACTTGCTTCTCATGCGGCGTCAGTCTGAAGATCTCCTGAACATCACGTCTCATGTCTGAGGAAATAAACATTTCTATTCAATACATTTGTTACTTCATTCCTAATTAAAACGATCGTGATCAAAATCATCAGATTATATTGGCACCATCAGATCAAACTACAAGTCGTCTTCTTACTCACCCAGCTGCTCCAGCATCTTATCACACTCATCGAGCACAAAGTGTTTGATGTTCTTGACACTGAGAGTCTTGTTACGAATGAGGGCCAGTGTTCGTCCTGGAGTTCCAACAACGATGTGAGGGCAGTTCTTCTTCAGGACTTCCTCGTCCTTCTTGATGGCCAGGCCTCCAAAGAACACAGACACTTTGACGGTGGGCATGTACTTAGAGAAGCGCTCGTACTCTTTGCTGATCTGGAAGGCCAACTCTCGCGTGTGACACATCACAAGCACCGACACCTGACACAAGGAGAGAATCGTGTCAGTATTCGACTCAGTTTATAGTCCAGTTCACAACATAGGTCACCACAAAGCAACAAATCCAGATCCTTTCAGGTCCAGACTCAGACCAATTGACTGCAGTTAACAAAATTCAGTTGTAATAAAATTTGATTCATTATAAAATGACAATCAGTCAAAATGGAAATGAGATTCATTAAATCCCTTTCATGTCTAAGAATCCAAGTTCTTTCAAATTTTTCAGTGCATCTTTTCAGTGCATATTGTGTGTAATTTATGCAAGGTTGTGCTTTTTTTTTATTTTTTCACTTTTTATTTATTTTCAGCCTTTTGTAAACAATGTGACCTAAAATACTAGCATTAAACGCTACTAAGTACAAAAATGTACCCACAGAAACCCAATCAGAACACAATTTTTAACCTTCCCGAAAGAAAAGCATCAAACCTTCATCACCTCATTTCTCTACTTCACTCGAGGCCTGGGGCTTCAGTTTGAGCTCTGAGGGATTTCATCTGGATGATGTCATTTTAACCAGAATTGGCAAATGATAAAAAATAATTGCTTTATCAAAAGGGGCCAGTTTAATAAATAAATACATAAATGTTTATCGCTTATTTTTTTATATAACAAAGATGTGTTAAATGTGAGTATTTTATGAAATATGATCCTGCTACTTGTTGCTAATCTTTCACCTTTACCAAGCTGTAACAAGTAAACCCTAAAGAAAACAGTTTTTATTAAGTAAATTGAAAGAATATAATTTTGTTTAAAGACCATGAAGTGATGCTGCACCGGCATAAAAACTTGACATTCTAGAGGTAAAAAAATATCTTTTAAAGTTTGTTTTTATTGAGATGTATGATTAGGACTGAAGCTGGTTTAAATGGTAAAATAAATCAGAATTAATTATCTATAAAACTGTTAAAACAAATGTTTTATGAGAACAAATGTGTGAAGGGACTTTAACATTAGTATTTTTAAAAGTTCATCAAAGGGTTAAATTTTTCAGTTGACAGTAAAAACATTCCAAGTAAAAATAAATTTACAAAGGAAATATATATCAAAGAGATGACAACTCTAAGAAAAACACTCATCTGCTTACAGTGTTTATGTTTAACTCACCTGGCCGTCCACAGGTTCGATCTGCTGCAGCGTCGCGAGGACAAACACAGCCGTCTTCCCCATACCAGACTTGGCCTGACACAGGATATCCATTCCTAGGATAGCCTGAGGAATGCACTCATGCTGAACTAAAAATAAAAAACAAACAGCTGTAATTCAAAAGGCTAAAATTGTTGATTAATTTAAGCCCTTTTTAGTCATTGCATATTCATGCAATGAATACTGATTTTAGACCAAAAACTTTCAGGAAGGGGTCTCTCTAGACTGCTAAATCCAAATTATCCTCCATCATTTTTTTTTCCCTCCATCAGTTTTTGCACCAATATTTGCCCAAATTTTAACACGCAAATTCTTTTTGCTTTTTTTTTATGGTATGTTCTAATAAATTGACTCAGAGGTGAATTTAACCTCATCTTAATAATTAAACTTCTCTCACCTTCTGAAGGATGCTCGAAACCACAGTCAACGATTGCCCGGAGCAGCTCTGGTTTCAGGAGAAAGTCTCGAAAACCTGAGCTGTGAATGGAGACGTAGGAACCCTTGACCTCTTTCTTGCCTGCTGGTGTACCGCTCTCAGGGAGTCCCTGCGGTTCCTCGTCCTCCTCATAGTCCAAAAGTTCATTATCAACGTCATTCTCGGCCATCTGTGGGGGAGAAATATCACCAAATACATGTGATTGTGTGTTTTATTTCTAGGCTATTACAAACATAGGAAAAAGTAAGAACATCCTTTTTAAATGCTAGAGTGTTGCATATATAAATCTGAGCTTAAAAATTAACTGGTAAATGGCCTGCAATTGTATAGCACTTTTTCAAAGTCATGGGCTTCAAACTGCTGTACATCTTGGCCAAAATATACTTTTTTCTAGGGCACAAAGAAAATCTAACTAAAAGTTGAACAAAAGGTCATCTGAGTGTTGAGGCATTTGTCTGTAGCCGATTCCCAGAACATCCTCAAGGACCTCCTAATGGTCATTTAGAATTATCAAATATTAGAAAAATTAGTAAACAGAATAATCAAAATACATTAGTCATTAGTGGCAGCCCTAGAGTGAACTAATACAACAGTAGAGACTGATGCTGAGTAGAATTTTATATCCTGTCCTGTTGTGTATCTGAGGTTTTATTTTACTAATTTAAAGACCTGGTAAAGACTGTGTTTAATTTTGCTGGTTTACAAAAACACTTTGGGATATTTACTTTTATAACCACGAACTCGTACGCACAGATCAGTGAGTTATTATTCAGATATTATTGGTATTACATAATACTCAGTGATCAGACCAAGCCATGTTATCTAAATAGCAAAAGTGAGTGACCAAATACATGTTTGATGACTGCTAGCAGCAATTTAGCTTAGCTAGCATTAGCAGGCCGTTTATCACAAAAATTCTGTAAATATGATTATGATTTTTAAAAAGACTACATTAACTGCAGCGTGTTAAGTTTGTCCTTTTCGTGGGTGTTTTATACAGAGGAAATAGAGAACAGAGGAGTATTCCGTTCCGTGAGTTAGCAGACACCCAAAAACAATGGAGTCTTTCTCCTTCATTCATAGCAAAAGGTTAGCAGGCTAGCAGTGACGAACGTTTCACCTCAATATCTAAACTCCAACACCATATACACTGTAAAGTATGCTCTATTTCAACTGAGCACGCTTTTAAAAGCAAAATTTCTCTCTGTAACCAAAGCTAACATGAGGCAAGCAGCTAGCCTTAGCTGAAACCAGTCTAAATGCGTCAAGCGTGTCGATTAGCATAGCAACCAAAAGAATATCAAATAAATCGAACGATAATCCAAAATATTGCTCAACACTTTAAATTATTATGGCCAAGCGTATGTGAATGTGTTCTGGTCTGATCAAATACAAACATCTTTAAACGTACCCTTGCGACAACTGTTTGCTGCTAATAATGAGCGTAGAACCGTCGTGCCGTGTTAGCCTGTTAGCCAGTAGCTATTTACGGTGCTATGCCATAAAGTGAAGCGATGATGGTCAGGGGTTGCCAGATCTCGCGAGAGAAAACAAGCAACAAGGTTTACAAGAACAACCCCCACCCCCACCCCACAGGCCTCAAAGGACAGAAAGGTCTCTTAATTTACAACATATCAATTTATTTATCAGTTCATACCAAATCATTTTAGGCAACACTCTTATTTTACTTTGTGTTTTTAAATAGTGTTAATTGAAAACCCAATTTTCAAGCTAAATTCACTAAATCTCAGCCTCTTCTTGCAAAACCAAACTTTCACCTCAAAACAGTTCAATCTGTGCCCAAAACTGAACTGTGTTGTCAAATCGTGCCCCAAGTCAATCAAAATTATATACACTAAGAACAGTCACTAAACACTACGTAGAAAAATAGAAAACACAACACTCAGGACATGAAGCTGGATAAATGCATGTTTATTGTCCACTATAGGTGAAATGCATGTTGTAAAACAAAAATAACTGTGCATTTAGCTCTGGTACAAAAAGACTAAACAGAAATCTGGTGTATTTACACGTAGCACTGGTAAAACCAAACAGGAATCTGATGCGTTTGCTACTTGTGTACAGTAAGCAACAATTGAGAAAAACTGTAAGAGCACAAATAGCAGCATCAGCAGCTAAACGTTTCACTTCCTGTTTCTGAGTCCAGCAGGAATTCAGTCATATTTCTGGTGAAATGACCATGTAGTGCAAAACTGATGAATGTCGAAAAGGTTTATATAAAAACATTGCATTCTTAACTAAAGCTGTAAGAAGATATGATACTTATAGTTTAAAAACTAAATCATCTTCATAAATTGAACTTTTTGGTGTGAGAAAAGCAGAAAGTACACAGAACATAGTACACAACCCCCACTGTGACCCATTCTACCTAACTGCTGAATTTGGAAAACAGCCTGTAGAGATGCCAGCTGGTTGTTATGGCAACGGAGGCGGGCTGTGCGGATTGAATCAAAGGGGAAAACACCGTAAAAGTGTTGATGGTAAAACCCCCACATTCCCAACGGGTGAGATGTCCATGGATTGAGCCCCTAGAGGGACATGAGAGACAAAACAAAATAAAGGTCACAAGTTCTTTTAGACACTTTTTATTGGTGACCCACCCAAAACGCCTGTGATGGGTAACTTCAGAGTTGATACATGATAAAACATAAGAATGACTAGAATACTGGAGAAGGTTCAGGATAAAACATGAATTTTATCTCAACCTGTTTGGACTCAAATGTAACAACAACACAGCAGTTTTTGTTCAATGTGTGAGTTAAAGTTTGTGTAAGAAGACAAAAAAAGACAAACATTTTTAAATAATTTAAGAACATTTCTGTACGATTAGAACTAAAGCATCGTGAGTATGTGAGTTAAGGTTTGTTTAAGAAGCAAAGGTTTGTTATGAGTAACAGATCAGGGTGTCGTCGGTCTCCTGGGGTCCAAGTTCGCTGATCTGAGCTGTGAAGCGGTTCGTCAGACCCGTCTCCATCACAGGGGAAGAACCAGGACCGCAGGTACACGTCTCTCTGGATGGAGGCACTGCCAGCACCTCAAAGTCCACCTCAAAACTGGCCTTGGCCTCCCCAGGCTCTCTCAGGATCAGCATCTCGTACTCCCCAAAGCGGACCAGAGCCTTGTCTGGGAGATCCATCCTCTCCAGGAACTCCAGAGCTGAGCCGTTTACAGACAGTCTCCCTCTCTGGCTCAGGTTCTGGATGGTGAACAGCAGGTCCGGTTTGTGAGGCAGGCGGTAGGCGAAGAGGGCCAGCTGTTTACGGGACACCCTGGGGTCAACCAGGGAGTAGGAGCAGGACTGGTTGTCCCGACCCAGTTTGAGAGGATCATCAGCTGGGTGTCTCCTCCTGCTCCCCAGAGGGAGTAATTCATAAAGACCTCTAGAGATCTGCTGAGGGTGGTAGAGCTTGATGTGGAGACACGATAGCAGGTCCTCCTCCGTCTCCATCGACTGAGACGAGTTCATCACGAAGAGTCAGGTGACCAGAATGGAATCCTGTTGGGACACAAAGGGAGTCAGTCAGCAGGTTTTCCAGTTGGACACCAGAAAATAGAAACAGAAGTTTGTTTCCTACCCCAAAATGAAGTTTTCTTATTTCTTCACTAAAGAACAGAAGCAGGTCTGAACTGGGAGAATTAACGGTTCAGCTGCTAGCTGTGAAAACAGGAAGGCTCCTCCTGACTGCTGCCTGCCTTCAGGCTGATGGTGTCATCTGTCTCTCCCTCCCCATTCTGAACCCTGACCCTGCTGCTGCTTTCACGCCCCAATCCAGGAATGGAACAGTGACACGTTTCTGTTCAATGAAGCAAACAGAAGGAAGAGCGTCTTTAAATGGTTTTATATTAACAAGGAAAAAAAACTTTGAAAGAGTTTATCTTTCATACAAACGTTCAAATCAAGTTTGTCCTGTTAGCTGTTTTGCTTCTTCCCAAATGTCCCTGAAGGCATCACACCCGCCTGCAAGAAGGAGGAAATCCCCGGTTTGTCACGTGTCGAGTCTGCAGCGTTTACTGGAAACTGTTGTTGTCCTTCAACCCAGAATGAGGAAAAACTCACATTCCCATAATTCCATGCTCCACAGGAAACCTGGGAATGACTGGGAAATGAGTGGCTGGACAAGTTAAAGTGAATATTTTTTAAAGTTGTGAACACTAAGAACACTACAGGATGATGTCACCACCAGAGAAATTTTATTTTGAATAAATAGAAACTAAAAAAGGCTAAAACCTCATAAAGTAAAAACCTAGAGCTCTGATCAGAAGAGAAAGTTTTCATAAAGGGACAAAAGTTTAGTTCTGATATGTTACACATTAAGATTGTAGCAACTTCCACAGTCGCTTTAGAGGCGGAGGACGGGTCCAGTTCTATTTGTATGACACGCTGTCAGCTTCTCGTTAACTCACGGACATGAATAGTGTTTCTCTTGGTTTATTATTAACCGGTCCTGTTCATAACCTTTATGGACAGGATTTCTAGGCGCAGCCGTGGTGTGGAGGGTGTTGAGTTTGGTGACAGGAGAATCTCGTCTCTGCTTTTTGCAGATGATGTGGTCCTCCTAGCTTCATCAGGCTCTGACCTTCAGCTCTTGCTGGGGAGGTTCACAGCCGAGTGTGAAGCAGCTGGGATGAGGATCAGCACCTCCAAATCTGAGGCCATGGTTCTCGACCGGAAAAAGGTGGATTGCCAACTCCGGGTCGGGAGAGAGGTCCTGCCTCAAGTGGAGGAGTTCAAGTATCTCGGGGTCTTGTTCACGAGTGAGGGAAGGAGGGAGCGGGAGATCGACAGGCGGATTGGGGCAGCGTCTGCAGTGATGTGGACGCTGAACCGGTCTGTTGTGGTGAAGAGGGAGCTGAGCCAGAAAGCAAGGCTCTCGATTTACCGGTCAGTCTACATCCCAATCCTCACCTATCGTCATGAGCTTTGGGTAGTGACCGAAAGAACGAGATCGCGGATACAAGCGGCTGAAATGAGTTTTCTCCGCAGGGTGGCCGGGCTCAGCCTTAGGGATAGGGTAAGAAGCTCGGACGTCCGGGAGAGACTCGGAGTAGAGCCGCTGCTCCTCCATATCGAAAGGAGCCAGTTGAGGTGGTTCGGGCATCTGGTAAGGATGCCTCCTGGACGCCTCCCTCGGGAGGTGTTCTGGGCATGTCCTGCCGGCAGGAGGCCCCCGGGTCGACCCAGGACAAGCTGGAGGAAATACATCTTCAGTTTGGCCTGGGAACGCCTGGGCGTCCCAGCTGAGGAGCTGGTGGACTTGGCCGGGGAGAAGGTGGCCTGGGCTGCCCGACTTGGAATGCTGCCCCCGCGACCCGGACCCGGATAAGCGGAAGAAGGCGAGGCGTGGCAGTTTCTTGTCATATACAGTCCATGACACTGACAACATAAAACTATGTTTGAACAAAGTTGTTGGCTGTATGCTAAAGCCTTGCTAACATTCCAAACCAGACTAACTGAACTGCAATGAATCAAAAACTGATTGAGCATGAAAATAAACTTTTTTTTTGCAAATATGTCAATATTCTTTCATGTACTTTGCGCATAATGTTGTAATGAATTATGCTGGTTTTGACTTTAAAAAATAATTTTTAGTGACAATATGCTAAACAATTAGGAAGCTTATCAGTTTGCCTGGAAATGATTTTAATTATTGAAGATACAAATGATAATGTAACCAAGAACTTACCATTGAGGAGGGACGAACAGTCGGTCTCTGAGGTGACAGTGAGGGAAAAGAATACAAGCATAGAGGGAAGTGCATGAAGAGAGTTCAGTAGCGTAGGGGAAATAGGTGCTAGTTTAGACGATGCTAAGCAACAGGAATTTAGACACCCAGAGCCATCTGTTACTCATCCCAGGGAATCCAAACAGCTGAGCTATTATTTGGACCCATTCTTTGACCCGAAGGCGCGGGGAAGCTTGCTTTTTGTTCCCCGGGGTGAACTCCAGCATAATGTCAGAGTCTTGGTGCTAACATAAAACCCACCCCTGCCCTCTGCTTCTCACCTGGAGCAACACCTGCAAAGAAGAGAGTCCAACCCCTCTCAAGGACTTGGGTTCCAGGACTAAATGGTAAGTCAGATTATATCTATATGGGTTACCTTAAACTCTTCCACAAGCTCCATGTCCACGCTAGTGTTTTTGTCAATGGATTGAACTGTCAAAGCTTCTATTGGTCTGCCACCTGATCCACAGTACACCAGTCCCTTAATGCTCCTGTTTGTAGGAGGTGGGTCCACAGGTGGCTGAGCCCTTAGCTGGTTTGGGCTGGGTCATGCTTCATGGGCAAAAGCCAAGGTATTCAGTCCCCAGTCCCAGGCTCCAGGGTGGGATCTGGGTGGGATTCCAGTAACCTTCTGGGCTGGGTACTCTGGTACTTTGAGGATTTCTTCACGAAAGGCCTTCTGAACTGCTCTTTGTCTCAACTGTCATCTAGGACCTTTATGGGAGACCCTACCAGGGGCGAAGTGCCCGAGACAGCATAGCTCTTAGACTCAAACACAAACTCCTCCACCATGTATTTAAAAACATTTTGCCTAGGGGTTTAAAACCTTTGACCATAGGTAAAGGTTTTAAAATACTATTAATTTATTCTTTTAAGAGTGAAATGTCCAAATCTATGCAATCCAATCTATCATAACTTTGATTAAAATCATTCATTAGTTTTAGAAACTCACTTTTACAAAGGTGATAAAAAGTTTATTATAGAATCCATAATTGATGAGTGTAAACATGCACTTCAGTTAGTTTAGATTAAGAATTCTGATTTAATTTGAAGAGACAAGCCAAATGTATTGCCTTGTGCTGCAGCTTCCAGCAAGGGGCGCTGTGACTCCAGGCAACAGCATCCTCAGCGTGACGTCACAACTCAGAGAAACGGCGTTTACTCTGAGAGGAGGGGAAGCTCAACACACACAATAAAAATAAGTAGTTTGACTTCTCAGGAGCATACAGGCACCAGACACACGGGAGGTCTAAACTAAACACTGGCCCACGGACCAGCTGGGACCAGAACTTAAGAGCAATTCAACCAACACCCATATTCAGAGATCAAGATTTTATTTTCTAGAGGAAGACTAGAGGGCTGGACTACAAAGACAAGAGGACAAGACTACAATGAAAGACAAAAATATAAAGCAAGTCAAAAAGAAAAAAATCAAAACAAGATGAAAGAAGATGTACCTCTATATATAGATTACAAGGAGCTTTACAATGATGAATAAGTGAGACAGATATACACAGAGCTGACAACATAAGCAGGAAAAGAGACAACTGAGTGACTCTACAGGAGTTCATGTTTTTACCCCTGGTGGAGACTCATATGTCAAATTGGTCCTAGATGAAGGATGAGACAAGAGCAGCTCAAAGACCTTTCATGAGTGAAACCTCATGAAAGAGTACCAGGTTCGGATGTTTACCAAGGTCCTAACCTGAACCCAGATCTGGGGTTGTCCTGTGAGCGACCACCTTGTGACCAGGCTTCCTTCTAGATCCACCACCTGCAGGAGGAGCATAAAAAGTTCTGGTGCTATGTGGCTGGTGTCAACTGGGGCTAGTTGGGCAGTAGATGGAATTCTTTGAGGAGCTCCTCAGTCTTACAGACATGTCTTCCAATGAGAAACCAGAACTGAGAGACCTGATGGATCGACCAATCCCTGTGGCAGAAGTCACTGAGATAGTCAAACATCTATGCAGCGGCAGTGCTGCTTGAGAAGATGCTTACTGGGTATCTCAAGGCTAAGGATGTTGTAGGACTGACTGGGGTAGTGGTCCCCTTTTTTTAAGAACTGGAGCCAGAGGGTGTGTTCCAATCATAGAGGGATCACACTCCTCAACCTTCGTGGAAAAGTCTACTTCAGGCCAGGGTCCTGGAGAGGAGGGTAGCAATGTGGTGATGATGGAACCATAGACCAGCTCTTTACCCTGGGTGATGGAGGGGGCATGGGAGTGTGCCCAACCATTCCAGATGTGTTTTGTGGATTTAGAGAAGACTTGTAACCATGTCCACAGAGGCCTGTGGGGGGTTCTCCAGGAGTATGGGGTGGATGGCCTTTTGTTGAGGGACATTCAGTTCCTGGTTCCTGGTGAGGGCTGGACTCTGCCAGGGCTGTCCTTTATCATCATAACCTTTATGAACAGAATTTTTAGCCATGGAGGGTTTTGAGTTTGGGGGTAGGAGGATCTCATCTCTGCTTTGTGCAGATGATGTGGTCCTCCTAGCTTCATCAGCTATGACCTTCAGCTCCTACTGGTGAGGTGCACTGCTGACTGTGAAGCAGCTGAGATAATATCAGCACCTCCGAAAATGAGTCCATGGTTCTCGACTGGAAAAGGGTGGCTTACCAACTCCAGGATGAGGGGGAGGTACTACCTCAAGTGAACAAGTTTAGGTATCTTGGCGTCTTGTTCACGAGTGAAGAAAGGAGAAAGCGAGAGAATGACAAGCACTGCAGCATGTGTCAGTAAGCTTTCGCGATCGTATAAGTGCTCCTTCGCAGCGCCCCACTACAGGAAGTGAAACTTACAGTACAATGAGCAACTTCGCTTGCGCTGCAGCATGTCAGTGTGTGATCACAGGCTGCTGCACTGTGACAACACTGGTACACAAAGGAGCAAGCAGAATAAACTGGTATATACGCATTATTTCTGCTGTGCTTGCATACATACAGACAACTTATGTGTATCCCTGCTTGTATAAAAGCTCTTGTTGCTGGTATTCAAGGCTCTTTAACAGTCTTGCCCTATCCAATCCTTTAACTGATTCACACTCTATCCAGAACACTAAGGTCAAAAAACCAAATGCTCCTCCTCCCTGTTGGCAGGTCCACATTAAAGGATGGAGGTGATCACTGCCCTGAGCCTCTGGAACAACCTCTGGACATTAGATCTGCTCAGAACCTTTAAAAAATCTTAAAGACCCACTTCTACTTACTGGCTTTTGATCCTGTTTTAGTTCCATCTCTATGTTTTTGATTTATTTTTTAGTCCTTAAGAATTCTTGTTGTATATGCTAAATGTATTGCTGCTGTAAAGCGCTTTGCTGCAGCCCTGGTTGTTAGACCTTCTCAAGATGCCAGCTGGAGCTTTTTGAAGCTTTGGTTTCAACCAGGTTTGCTTTACCTGTGTGGGGAAACTCTGGTTAAGAAATGTAGAAATCATAAAGGAGAAGAAGAGATCTGCTGGTGCAGCTGAGACACTCAGCCGTCTCATTTGTAAAACAAACATGGCTGCAGACAACTTCAAAGCTCAGCGTGACTTCAAGATAAAGACATCAGAGGTCTGTCAGATGCAAGATCTGACACATACACACACACACACACACACACATACACACACACACACACATCATGTGAGATGTTTTCCAACATGTGAGTGGTTTAGATCATGTTTTTAACATGTTTCTGGTTTAGATCACCTGTTCTAACATTTGTCTGGTTTAAAAACACGCTCCACAATATGTTTGTTGAACCACCTGAGGAGGAGAGTCAAGGCAGAGCTGTAAGGTTTACAAAGATGAAATGGAACAAAATCCTTCCTTCCTTTAATTGAGTTGTGTGTTTTCTTGACATCCTGGATGCCCTAACATTAGTCCAGTTAGAGTATCCATAGGTCTGGGTTGTGGTCATTCCTTCTGACCTTGTGGGGACCCGTTTGGCCTGATGCTGTAGACTGGGTCAGTGGTGAGTTTCAGTGCAATTCATCCTTAAAGAACAACACAGAATGAGCAGTCACCAACAAAGATATGTAAAAATTTAATAAAACAACAAAAAAATTGAAAGAAAATATGTTTTTTGTCAGGTGACTTATGTGGACAAAGTCATGAAATGCCTCATAAAACTGATAAAAAGAACACGCTGCTGACAACATCTGATGAAACTCTGATGCAAACCAGGTCCAGGTCTCTGCTGCTGGAGGCTCTTCTGGCACACAGCCGGAGAGTGCCACTGAACATGTTTTATCAAAATGAAATGCTATCTGCCCCCCCAAAAATGTATTGCATTACCCATAGATGGCACCAATGTTACAGATAATGTGTTGTTGTTCCTCGCTCCTAAAGGTGAGGCCACACCCACAAGTACCCTACTAAAATTTTACAAAAATGTGGTTTTAGTTGTATATGCTATTTTGCTAAATGTTTAAATGATAATATCTCATAAATAATAACAATATCCATCATCACTTAACTTACGAGATTAGGTGAGAGCGCACACCTGAGCAAGTTTACTAAAAATCAAACACAACACAATTTTGAGTCATTCCTATCTAAACAATAAGGATGGAAGCATCTAAGACGTGATCAGAACAATAACTAGACTTGATTTTTATTATATGATAACTAGAGGGCAGAATTTGTCACATTTGGACACTGTAATTTTTTAAGTATTTATGCTAAAAGCAAAATTTATTAAGTAGCAAGAATGTGCGCACTGAATGTCATGCAATAAAAAAGAAGAAAAAACAATTTTAAATCTGACTTTTGGACACTTTTTATTTCATTATTTTGAATTTTTTGAAGAGCGATTAAGAGTCATTGAAATTATAGACGTAGTTTATTTATTTGACATATCATGTCAGATACTACTGATCAGTTTTGTGGGTACCCCAAGGCTCTATTTTGGGTCCACTTCTGTTTTACATCTTTTTGGATGGATAATTAGTACATTTCACAATGTCTCCTGATGATGACTCTTATAACAGCATGTCTCGTGAGATATGTGACGTTGTGAGACTTCAGGGCACCGGACCGGAGACTCAGAGGTTGCAACTGTGGTATTCTGGACACAAGCATCAGATGGAGCTGAGTGACTTTTCATTAACCCTCTAAAGGGTCATATTAGCACATACTGGCTCAGGAAAAAGATTTTAAAATATGAAAAAAGTTACTTAGTGTCCCTTTAAATACCTGAAAAGCAGCATCTTTCCTGATCTGCGCCATGAGTATTGCTCCAGTCAGAGGACTACTTCCTGTTTCAAGAGACTCCACCCACTTTGAGTGATGTCACCTGTGGTTATGGTTCTAAAATGACCCAAACATCCCTTTAAACAGAAAAAACACGGAATTAACAAACATAATTGACAATCAAGAAATCAAGTATTTATGAATCACGCTGCGTTCAAGTGGCGTCGGAAATGCAGGACACAGAGCTGCTCCTTAGTGATCTTGATGTAGCGACGGAGTGAACGAGTGAACTTTGCCTTGACTTCCTGTTGTGTTCTCCACATGTCACAAAGCATGACATCATTTTTAATCAGTGTGATGACAAATCTGCTTCCTGTTTAATTCATGAAGATATCCTTATTCAGCAGTCATAAAACATCAACTTCTGTCTAAAACAAACATGAAAGTTGATATATGTAAATATGTTTTTTTTTAAGCTAAAACAGAAAAGCAACCCTGTCACAGTGAATTTATTTTGTGAAGCATGACGACATCAAACAGCTTTTTATTTTGGTAAATCCTGTTCGCTGTCTGTGTACTCGTGCCAGAAGAGCCTCCAGCAGCTCAGGCCAGAACATCCAGCCTGCTTTGCATCAGAGTTTCATCAGGTGTTTCCAATTGACTTCTCAAAAAACCTGCAGACAGCCAGACACGAGAAACCCTTCAGCAATCCTCAGGCTGATTTCATCATCCCATCCTCACAGGGAGTCACTGTACTTCACTCATCTGCAACCAGTTAGAGCTGATGACGGAAAACGAGTTATATTCATGTCAAACAGGAAGCAGAATGAAATAATGTAGATAAATTACATCAAAATGACCCAAGTCTCCCGATTAATGCATGCAGGATCAACCCTCCATCCTGGATTCCCTCCACGGGCTCCCTGTCTGTTTTAGAACTAATTTAAAGATTTTTATAGTCACTTTCAAAACTTTAAACAAAAAGATTAGATTCTTGAGTCAAAATAGAAAAGCAAAACTAAAAATAATCATTTATATTATAAACATCTGCTGTCTATGTCTCATATTACTTTTGGATAATCTGCTGAGAAATGTAGTTTCACAGTAATGTAGAGTAAATCCTGTATCATCCCAACACCCTGGTTATGATCGGGGGCCGGGCCCTTCGAGCACTCTGTGCCCAGGGGCCTCTGTATTTTTTATCCGGCCCTGTTTCTGCTTCTGCAGAGCGATCCTGAACACCAGGCCGTCATGTGAGCATGAAAACGGTGGGAAAACCCTGCAACCGTTAAAACGGAGGTCATCAACTCGCTTCAGAAATTCTCTCACTTCCTTAATGTGACTCTCACTTCCCTTTTGTTAGTTTATGTGTCAGGTATTTTCATCTTGTCATCATTTCTTCATTTTCCCTGCAGGCATCTGGAGATGCAGAGCATACCGGCTGAGAGGCGAGGTCCACCTCAGACCACCAGAGAGCCAACTTTTCTCAAACACAACTTTTAACTTTACTGATTTCTTTAACAGAGGAACCCTAAGCTACTTGCGGCGTTCCTCTATTCTTTATTGAGCTTCCTGCCTCCAAGCGTTCTCACCTCATTCTGGGGTCATCAGAGTGTCACAGAGAGAGGAGTGAGCTGTCCTTGAGAGACACCCGATTCATTTGATCTCTCCTCCCTGTTCACCAGCCAGTTCCCTGACAGCGTTGTGCTAAACTCAGAGCTCTTGTAACTGGAGGCGATCAGGGGGAACGCCGTGTTGCTGGGGGGGGGGGGACGACCTTTAACCCCACTGGCTTACACATAAATTGGCCAGGCTCTTCTGATTTCCACCACACCAGATATAGGAGACCTCGCCGTGCGCGCGTCCAGTTACAGCAGAATACACGAGGATTTCATTTCTTGCTTTGTTTGTTCCGATTTCACACGTGCAGATTTCCACACCAGCTGGATAATTTAGAGGGATGTTTGGGTCATTTTAAAGTGTCAGCAAAGACCACACCCACTGGTGACATCACTCAAAGTGGGTGTGGTCACATGTGAGCGATGTGATGCCCAAAATCTAAACTGTGGAAGAAAAAACAACAACTGTCGATTCTTCAAAGTTATAAAATAAAAAAAAGTCTTAAAACACCAACAGACTCTCAGGCACATGACGATGGGAGAATTCTGCAGGTGATGAAACCTGTAAAGTAAGTGGTCACATTTTTTAAATAAAATTCTAAATTTAAATGTTTAAATGTTAAAGTCATGCATGTGTGTTAAGGGTTTAGGAGGTTTCAGCTTTCACTGGGCTGGGGTTCAGGTTTGCTATAAATATAGCTTCATGTGTAGAAAAAGAAGTTCACACACAGGAGGGGCTTTACACACTCAGGTGTTAGGAATCTGTGGCTAGTACTATTTATATACTCGTGTGCCTTTGGTTAAGTATAGACATCAGTTTACCCAGCAACCCCACTCCTGCCCACCCCTCCAGACTGTGTTCAGGGCCACAACTAGTCGAGGTGAAACACAAAGGAAAGAGGAAGCATTTTTTAACTAGTTACCCTTACTAATAAAAACATAGTGAAAAAAGTACCTAACCATTCCTAAATACTTCAAACTGATAGATTGTGATGGAAGTAGTTTCCGTCCCATCCTGCTGAACATGAGCCCAGAGTTTTCACATTTTGTTCCATTTCCTCTGTATTGATGTTGGCTGCAGGAGAAAGTAGGTCGATCACTGAGGACGCTCGGCTTTCTCCCTCACAGATGCTTTCTCGCTTTAGTTTCTGTCTGTAGGAGGAAAAAAACCACTCATCTGATTCATCATCACTGGAGGAAACACACCGGCATCATCCAGACTGATTCAGACGTCTCTGGTTTCTTCCTGTTAAATTACTGAAATGTTTTGTGTGACTGAATATTTTCCAATTCCATAAACACCTGGATTAAAATCACTACTTCCTTAGAGACTCCGCCTACATTGAGTGATGTCACTGGTGGGTGTGGTCCTCACACTTCAAAATGCTTCCTTAAAGACTGCCATGACAATACTGTAGTGTGATTATTCTCAGCACACTCATGAATATCACATTTTATCAAGTCATGACTGTTGAGCCTGACATTGTGGGTGGTTGTGGTAACTTGTTTGGGTTTAACCTGGTCTGAACGAGATGAGTCGGATGAGACGAGGGAAGTGTGTGAAGTGTGTTTACAGGGTGTTTACAGGGACTTCAGTGCGTCCAGGCCCACAGCTGCACTCTCTATAATTAGATGGTGAAGCAGCCTGAGACTTCTATGACATTAATCAGCAAACTCAGAGCAGCGAGCACCAAGAAAGGAGCAGGGGGCTGTAATGACTCTTCATCTGGAGAAAGGTTTTATGGAGTGAATTACCAAGTATATAAACCAGAGCCGTGGTCCTCCTGCTGGAGCTCAGTGCTGCAGAAAACTGACAGATGCTAGAAGAACAGGAAGTAAAGACCTGACTCAGATCCACAAACTGCTAGAAGATCCTTCCTGCTCGCAGCTAGACCAGTGACTAGAACAAACTTCAATGAGTTACTAAAACATCTAACTCCCCTCTGGGATGAATAAAGTGCTTTGCACTTAATTTGACTGATTTGATATTACCTGTTTGTAAACTACTACAGTAGCATCATGATACAGTGTATGGTGTTCATGCTGCTGCAGCGAAATTTAGAGTAGCATAAAAATTCAGATGTCTTTCAGATTTAGATCTTAAAATATAAAAAATGTGATTAATTTGATATTTACATTGTTATCAATTAACTTTAACAAGTACGAGTACATGGTATTGGTATCGGTATACTGGTATCGGTTAACTTTAACAAGTGCGAGTACATGGTGTCGGTATTGTATCGGAATCGGCCCAATACCAATACTGATATCGGTTAACTTTAACAAGTAGTACATGGTACCTGTATCGGCCCAATACCAATACTGATATCAGTTAACTTTAACGAGTAGTGCATGGTATCGGTATCGGCCCAATACTGATATCGGTTAACTTTAACGAGTAGTACATGTATCAGTATCGGCCCGATACCAATACTGATATCAGTTAACTTTAACGAGTAGTGCATGGTATCGGTATCGGCCCAATACTGATATTGGTTAACTTCAACGAGTAGTACATGTTATCGGTATCGGCCCAATACCAATACTGATATCGGTTAACTTTAACAAGTAGTACATGGTATCTGTATCGGCCAGATACTGATACTGATATCGGTTAACTTTAACGAGTAGTACATGTATCAGTATCGGCCCGATACCAATACTGATATCGGTTAACTTTAACGAGTAGTACATGTATCGGTATCAGCCCAATACCAATACTGATATCGGTTAACTTTAACGAGTAGTACATGGTATTGGTATCGGCCCAATACCAATACTGATATTGGTTAACTTTAACGAGTAGTACATGGTATTGGCCCGATACCAATACTGATATTGGTTAACTTTAACGAGTAGTACATGGTATCGGCCCAATACCAATACTGATATCGGTTAACTTTAACGAGTAGTACATGGTATTGGTATCGGCCCAATACCAATACTGATATTGGTTAACTTTAACAAGTAGTACATGGTATCGGTATCGGACCGATACAATACTGATATCGGTTAACTTTAACGAGTAGTACATGGTATCTGTATCGGCCCGATACCGATACTGATATCGGTTAACTTTAACGAGTAGTACATGGTATCTGTATCGGCCCAATACCAATACTGATATCGGTTAACTTTAACGAGTATTACATGGTATCGGTATCGGCCCAATACCGATACTGGTATCGGTTAACTTTAACGAGTAGTACATGGTATCGGTATCGGCCCAATACGATACTGGTATCGGTTAACTTTAACGAGTAGTACATGGTATCGGTATCGGCCCAATACCAATACTGATATCGGTTAACTTTAACGAGTAGTACATGGTATCGGTATCGGCCCAATACTGATATCGGTTAACTTTAACGAGTAGTACATGGTATCGGTATCGGCCCAATACCAATACTGATATCGGTTAACTTTAACGAGTAGTACATGGTATCTGTATCGGCCCGATACCGATACGGGTATTGGTATCGATAAACTGGTATCGGTTAACTTTAACGAGTAGTACATGGTATCAGTATCGGTGCATCCCTAATTTAAAGTGTAGAAAAAGTTTACAAAACAATAATTTGTAACATTGTTAAAACTTGTTTTTTCATGATCACATAAATGTGAAAAAGACCTTTAACACTAGTATTTTAAAGGTGCATCAAAGGTTAAATTAATAATGACATTTTCTAATCAAACAACAAAGGATTTAGAATTATTTTTCTGTGAATTTCAGTTCAGGTTTAATAAGAAGTATAAATTAAAATGTGCTTTACCAAGTGGTTGACCTGCCAGATAAAAGGATTGATGATTCTGGTTTTAATTGGACGGTTATCTTTAGTGAGTGGCTTTTCACCTAGGGCTACATATTTAGTGTCTTTTTGAATCTACTTCTCAGTAGTTTGATTTTTATTTCATGTTTGTGCCTGAAAACAGTTGATTCTGCTAAAAGGGCTGAATTTATTGAAGTGATAATAAGGTAATGAGGAATATCTGTTGGGACAACACAGCCTCATTAGTTTTTTGTGAATGTGATGCTGTCTACAGTCTCAGGATCAAACTACATCATCATTTATTTCAATAAATCTGAGAATTAGTTTTTATTTTAGTGTAACGTTTCCCTCCGTTTGGACTCAGAGCTTGTTATTAAGGGACGATGGTGGGTCCCAAAGCCACCAGCTGAGAACCTCGGGTCTACAAGGGGTTATTTTGGTGAACGAGTCTGTCATCCATCCGGTTTGTGGAGTAAAAAGTGTTTTATTTCATGTTTCCCTTTGGACTGTTGAGCACCCCGTCTTCTTTCCGGCCCCTTGGCTTAGCCCCAGCTTTATGTTAGCTTTTAAATATAGTGCGGTTTGTGCCGCGCTGGGCGGAACCGTCTCTCAGCTGGCTGAGACGGGCCTCCTCACAAGTCCTTTGTAATTAAATATCCCCGACAGAGCCGCTTTCCTCCCAACCCTTGTGTGGTAAATGTGTAACAGATGCTCTGTGCTTTCAGCCAGGCTTGCTCAATATTTTGGTTGTATCCTACACTAGTGTGTGACCTTTGAACCCTGCCTCCTCCTCCATATTTGAACTGAGTGCTGACATCGACTCGTCTCTGTTGGGTCTCTTTGATTCTCTGACAGCTGAAACACAACACTGTGATCTAATTAAGAATTAAAGGAGAAACATTTTAAAAAGAACAGATTGTCATTCTGTCTCCTGTGAACTGAAGCTATTTTATCTTTTTTCCAGATGTTCTTCCTGGGTTTTGTGATTCTGGAAGCTGTTCTGTGTCATTAGTTTTGTTTCTTTTTTCTAGAATCAAATTATTTACTCTCATTGTGTCTAATGGTTTTTAGAATACTATAATACATTTCTTATTAGTTGATTTGCAACCAAATACCATTGAAGAATACGAGCTTTAGAGCGGGCGGTGTGCAGGTCGGTCTGGTTTTCCTGCTCTTACATAACTGGCTGTCTGAGAATGAAACTTTCATCATCCTCACAGATCAAAGGCTTCATCCTGCATGCTTTTGCTGCAGGCTGCAAAAACAACTTTTTTCAACTTTTCCATCCACAGCAGTCTGAGCATGGATGTGTGAGTGTGTGGGCTGTAAAAAGCCTCCGGGCTTCAGCTCAAAGCCTTTCTCTTCTTCTGAAATTGACTTGCTTTTTTTCAGCTGATGTTGTGTAAGAGCATGGCTCCAGTCACAAACACAGCAGCCACCTAGAAGAGTCATGGTAAACGTTGGTTGATTCGGGTCTGCTGAGTCATGGTTAAACTTTGTTGATCGGCTCTACGTGTCCAGACTTGTCTCGTTTCTTTTGTTCTTATTTAAAGAGTCGTGAGTTGTTCTGCATTTCCAACATAAAGGACTCCACTTCCATCAAACTGATTCAGATTTAAAGAAAAGTTTGTATTAGGATGAACTCAGGCAGACCAAACGGAGTTTTCAGGTAATTCATTTCTGCGTACCTGATGAGACTTTATGATCTTAAAAGACAAAAAGCAGCTGAGTCACAAACATCCTGATGTCTTTGTTAGATGTGATGACTGGTAGCTTTTATATAAAAATAAATGTTCTGGGAGCATTTTAAACAATTAAACAGGCTGAAGAATAGTTTGAGTTTTAGACGTACGCTGAAACATAAGCGCTCAGATCTGAGAGGAGTTAGCCGGTTGTACATTTATTTCAGAGTACTTGAGGAATTTATGGATTATTTAATAGAAGATATTAAATAGCTGCAGCTCTAACACTGACAGAACGCCACTTCAAATCCAAACATCCCTTTAAATGAAATCAAGATGTCTACTGATCTTCCTGCAGTGTTACAACCTCATCTCGCTTCTCCCCTTTCAAGCTCTTTCTCTCTTGATGAATGCGCCTTGACTCAAACCTCCCGTTGTACAAAAATGCACTCCCCCCCCCCCAACCCCCTGGAGCTACCACCACAGTCTAAACATATCCTGTCCCTGGCCTGCCAGATAACTTTCCATAAGGTTGTGACTGACACCAGAAACTTTCCCCCCCCCCATCCCACAAAACCCGATCCTGTCCCTAACCACAGCTGAGTGAGGAGAAGAAGGTGGGGGAGGAAATGCTGCTGCATGAATCATGGCTGGGAACCAGATGTTCATGACTACAAGTGACAGGAGAGGGATCTGCTGCTACAGAACATGCTCCTCCTGCGGGGACGTTAGCTAGCAGCGCAGGCTGTTATTAGTGCAGGCTTAGCCCTTTTTTTAGCATGGGAATGAGAAGAGAACATGTGAAACTGTCACAGGGTCAAAACAGAAACCCCCACAGAGAGCGTAGACTCATTCCCAGGAGCTACCATCATGCACAACTGAATTGTAGAAAACAGGTCATGTTACTGAAACAAACAAGCTAGTTAAGACCTCCATGAATTCCATACTTTGTGAAATTCTCCATCATGATTTGTCATTCATCATCAACAGCCTACCCAGTCTGACCCTGTACCAACTTTCCTGAGACTTTCATCTGATTGTTATTTTGGAGAGAATGAACTGGGAGATCCTTCAGATTAAATGTTTTCATCATTTTCTGAGCATCCGTTTCCAGGAGGCTGGGGAACAGCCATCGTGCCATGGTAGCTAACGGCGGTGCGGCGGCTTCTCGGCTGCTAGCAATGCAAGTTAGCATTAAAGGAGAAGCTAATCCATCCAGCTCAGGGGCTGATTTTCAAGTTTTTAAAACAACTAAATCATATTGATGATTTAGAATGCTTTATTACTAGTTTGTAAAAATCTACAATTTAGTTTTAGACCATTTATTGAGTTTATTTCAACAGAACAACATCCAAATTACTACGCTGCTCGACGTGCTGCTGCAGCTACAGAAAACAAACTTTTAGTTTATCTTCTGGGTTTCAGTGCAGAAACTGTTGCAAGGGCAAGAATCCAACATGGAGCACAGAAACCTAATAAAGAAGCACAAGTTTCAGCATTAACATTCAGCCAATGCGTCTGTGTGTGTGTGTGTGTGTGTGTGTGTGTGTCTGTGTGTGTGTGTGTGTGTGTGTGTGTGTGTGTGTGTACCTAGAACCCAGAGGCAGTTCTGAGAAAGTGCTGACGTGGTGGGGGCCAGACTAGCTATTGTACGGACAACCAGGGTGGGTGTTTCCATGACCGGCCGACCTTTTGGATCTGGACACGTTCCAGATGAAGAGGGCCCCATCCCTGAATAACGGGCTGCTCGTTTGGACCCGGTGACCCGGGAACACGGGGTCAGACTCTGAGGTTTGCAGAGAAACATTGGAGATGTGTTTATTTGTGCAGAAACTGACCAAAAGAAGGCTGCGTTTATAACCCTTTTCAGATGTAAAAACGGATCAGGATTTCCATGCCTTTAAACATCCCGTTCTCCTGTGCCATGAAAGAATGTAGTTGAGGGCTAATAATTATTTCTTAAAACTGTAAATAATTACACAAATGAATTATTTCAACATCAAAGGATTTATTGAAAATAAGTGTTGAACACATCACCAATTTTCTAAGTATATATTTGTAGAGGTGGTAATAACAGGAAAATGTGAAATATGTTTCTTGTGTGACACCTTGGTAATGAGACTACACCATCAGTGGGACTGAAGCAGCTTACATTGATCAGCACTAAGTAGCAGGACTGCTTTGATAGATTCCAGCTGGTGTCAGGACTTTCCATGGCTTTTTGCACCTTCCTTTCTTCATATCTAATACTTTTTCCCTGTGTCATTTTATTTTAATACACATAACTTTATATGGACATCACTGGTTTGATTTATTTGGATGTGTGTGGTGGATGAGCTGTTACCAACATCTGGTGAGAATTTCATGTTATTAGAGCCTTTAGAAATATATTTACTTAGAAAATGTGTGACTTATCAATTCTTATTCTCATATGTAAATTAGATTATGGTGAAACCAAATTAGTTGTTTCAGTCTTTATGTTTTTTACTCCTGAAGAGGAGGTGCTGAGCTTTGGCTGAAGAGCAGCTGAACAAACCGAAGGAGGGAGAAACCTGGAGGTTTTCTTGTAAACTCCTTCATCTTGGGCCAGTGGTTCTTCGGGTCCTCCAGGGGTTAAATTTCAGTGATGGATGAAAAGAAATGAGCTGGGATGGAATTTGACGCTGACTTGGTGCCAAATAGGAACCGGCCTTTGAGACAGGCAGGCTGAAGGTCTGGATCTGGTTTGAAGAAGACTTCTGATTGGCTGACAGAGATCAGAGGAACCATACAGCGAAGGCTCGGATGTTTTTCACCCCAAAACTTAACCCTCATGAGTCATTCTGAGTAATATTTGTCCATTTGTGTAAATGTTTCCTCTCCATATGGCCCTCACGTTGACTAGGTTAGTGCATGTGGCACGAGTTATTCTAACAAAAGCTCTGCTGATAAATTTTATCAAATTAGACTAAAAGAACAGTGTTGAACCATGCACTTAAAAAAACTGGTGTAAAAACTTTACATTTTTTTCTGTTTTGATCTGTTAAACAACATCAGCCCTGCTAAAAACTACCAAACCGTTTATCTTAGAGGGTTTTAAGCCCTTAAATGCCAGTTTGATTACTTAATATCCTTGTTACTTATTGAAAAAACCCAACAAAAACTTATACATTTAAATCAAACTAACAATGCATGTCTGTGGGATTTTTTTAAACATTAATAAAAAAATTAAAAAAATCAGATTAATATATGTCAAGAAATATCCAAAACAAATACATTTTAACTTTAATACATTATTAGTTTTCTGTTATAAAATTCACTATCCTTTTGAGTTACTGGGGACAAAAATGTCCACTTCCAAGTGATTGCTATATAAATGGTTCAGATTAACTTTTTTTTAATGCTTTTATTGGTTAAATCGTTCTATAAAAACATAAAATGTGATGCTTTATATCCTGTTAATAAACCTTTAACCTGAGACTGTTGTTTCAACTAAACGTCTGAATTATTACTCTACTGTAAATCCTGCTGCAGCAGTAGAAATATTAAATGTAATTTGAATTAAAACTCATTCATACACACATGCTGGACACCATAAACAGTCTCATGTTAACTTGTAGAGGTTTACAAACAGGTCATATGGTGTTCTAACATATTACTTTTTGAGCAAAAATTGTTTTTAATTCCAAGAATGTTTCACCGATCTGCAGCAGTGTCTCTCCTGATCGTATTGCTCCAGTCAGAGGACTCCTTCCAGTTTCTATAGACTCTGCCCAGTTTGTGTGATGTCACCAGTGGGTGTGGTCCCAGAGCCCTATCAAAAAGCCTTAAATATCACTTTAAATGAGCCAGTATTGATTCAATTTGGGAATTTTTTTTCTTTGAGTTGTTGGTGTTTTATATAAATAACATGGAAAAAAATGATCAAACTATTAATTAAATAAACATTGGGGGACAATTTGAGGGTCAGTTCATAATAAAACAGATTAAAAGCTTAGAACTGGAACTGGAATGCCGATATGAGGAACATGTCTGAGCTCCTCCAGTCCTGATAAATCTGCAGGAAGACGAAGAGTTAACATCTCCTCCTCTAGAGCTGAAAGCAACACAGACGCCCATTCATCCACTAACAGGGGCTTCAGGAATTCCAGAGGAGCACGTGACCCTCTGAGCAAGGCATATTTCTAACCCTCCTCACTGCTGCTTCGTTTTCCTTCCTGAAGTCTAAACCAGGTCGACGTAACGACACAAACATCCTGCAGCAGCAAAACAAATGAGTCAGAAAACCACAGGAAGCGTTTATCCTGAGAGGGCAGTGCCTTACAGGGATGTTTGGGTCATTTTCCACCAGTTATTTATCTACAGTAAGGACCACATTGACATTACTCAAAGTGGGCGGAGTCTCTAGAAACAGGAAGTAGTCCCCTGACTGATGAGGAGAGACGCTGCTGGAGATCAGTGTCAAATCAGCAGCAAATAGAGCATTAGAACTCTGTCTGACATGTTTTAGCTACTTGTGTTTATGCAGCGCGGTAATTCAGATGTTGGTTTTAACATGGTTTAATGCTAAATCCTAAAGGTTTTCAAACAGGTTACATACAGTACATCATCCATTATCTTTACCTGGATTTAAGCTATATTGATTTCAATCAATCTCTACTAAACCACATTTAATATTGAATGTCCGATTCATTTTTGTTGTCATGACATTATGTTCCATGCTTAAAGTTGGCCAGGTTGACAAAAACACAAATCATATGACGCACATTTGTGGGATATTAGCATGTCAGCTAAAGTATTATGTTTTGTTTGCCATTTAAAGAAAGACGAGGCTGTTGAGTTTCATCTGGGAAAATGTTCAGCTAGATTAGAAAAGCAGTGATTCTGAGTTGGATGACTGATTTTTGTTCAGTTGTTACCTACTGATACTCGGCTATTTTGATATTGTCAAACTTCCTCCACATTTTCCCGTGGTGTACGGTATTGCCGTGACCAGGAATGGACTGAGATCACAATTCGGCCCGGGTATTTTTGGTCATGGCTCCCGCCATGAGCACCTACAGCTGATGTTCGGTTTGGACGGCTACCGCTGTTGATTGAATCGCCGTACGAGCTCGTGTCGCAACAAGGAAGTGCTGATTAAAACGAGGCAATCGGATAGCGGGCTGTCTGCATTTTCATAACGGTATCGAACATTTGCTGTTTTTAAACACCGGGTGTATACGGTACAACACCGCCCAGGTCTACCTGATACAGATTTAATATGAATCTGATTCATCTCAAAGAATTATGATTCTATAAGGAGAAACTTTCACATCTTTTTGCATGAATTAGCCACCTGTGAGTGGTGAGTTCACGTCAAAGAAAAAAAAAAATCTGACTTTTGGGGTCAGCCAATCACCAGTTCCGATCGCCAGTGGATTTTTTAAATGCATTACTAGTTTCAAACGCATCATTAAAATGATTTATAGTTCTAAAAATAATCATTTCAGCTCGCTTCAATCTATTTCAAGGACTTCATTAAAATGCAAGCACTTTCAAAAACGTTTTCAAGGATTTCAAACTCGCATATAAACCCTGAGAAGAGGAACAGAAAATACTAATTCAGGTAGTTCCAAACCCCAGCTGGAAACTTCAACAGACGTGTTATTTTAGGCCTCCTGATCTGCGTTCATAGGACACGCCTACATGTGAGTACAGTGTCTGCACCCCCCCGACCTGCAGCCAGTCTGGTCCCACTGGGGGGGGGGGGGGGGGGG
>SSNR01000094.1:2041521-2054366 GCA_006937965.1 Callopanchax toddi
GGGGGGGGGGGGGGGGGGGTTGCATAATGGTTGATTCACAGTTAGACCACAGCTCTGACCCCCTTCCTTCCCTCAGAGTACAGGAAACAAAGCAAACCACACACCAGATATTAGAACAAGATCTGAAAGTGTATTTGGCAAGATTTTTAAAAACAAGTGCGTACATTTACAGCTAGAAGCAGATGTTCTCGTTTTATTATTATTTAAAGGGATGTTTGGGTCGTTCTGAAGTGGTGATTAGATCAGTTATTTATACACCGAAAGACCACACCCACTGGTGACATCACTCAAAGTGCACAAAGCCTCTAGAAACAGGAAGTTTTCCCCTGACCGGAGCAATACTCATGGCTAGTCGGATCAGGAGAGACACTGCTGTAGATCTGTGACAAACTAGCTGCTAATTTTCAGGTTTTTAAAACAACTCTTGCTCAAAAAATACATTCTCGCTATATTATGTTTGTAAATCTCTACAATTTAAGATGTTTTAGTTTATGGCGTTTCTGCTGCTGCAGCAGGACGTACAGTAGCAGAGTGATCTCGTGCTAAATTGTAGTTTTACAACTCAACTTTTTGGACCAAGAGTTGTTTTAGTTTATTAGTTGGTTGGTTTCAACCATACAAACATTACTGCAGCACTAACACCATAAACTAAACAAACTCGTGCTAAATTGAAGAGGTTGACATACAGGTAATGTAACACACCAGAGTCAGCAGGGTTTTTACACGTTGGTCAAAATGAAGTTTAAGCACTTTAAGTGATTTCTATGTGAGATTTTCAAGCACCTTGCACTAAACAGTACACACCAGCAATAAAATGAGCCTATGCTTCATAGACATCTAAAGGAATTTTTTATTTAATGACTTTTTAGTGTGTTTAACCTGCAATTTTTTTTTTATTCAAATTTATTTATCAGGACAAAACAAGTCATCCATACACTGGATGGAAAACGACATTTTCTACAGAAGTTTCTCTTACAGCGTACAAAACAATGTCACCTCTTTGTACCAAATGTTTTTGTGCTTTGACCAATTTTAGCTACAATTCTGAGCAGTTTATAAACAATTCTGCACTTTCAAACCCTAGAAAAATACCACATTAAAACTGAAGTGTTAGAGGATTCCAAGCACCTGAAAGAATCCTGTTTTAAATACCAGAAAATGAGCCTTTAGTTTGTCACCAATGTGCAGCAGTGTCTCTCTGGTCAGAGGAGTCGACAGGCTCCACCTGCTTCGAGTGATGTCAGCGGTGAATATGGACCTATTGTATTTAAATTAACCGTCACTTCAGAATGACCCCAACGTCCCTTTAACCAAGTGCTCTAATCAGTCACATTCTGTGACCAGGAGTCGAACACCAGACAGTACATACCTGTCCATCTCCAAAATACAGACACACAAAGGATGGGGGGGGGATCAAAAATTATACAGCCATGTTTACAAAGTGTACACGTCCCTCATGTCTGGTCGGTTTCTCAGCTCACTGATGAGGTCTCAGACAGAAGATATACATGAAAACAAAAAGGTTAGAAAAGCTCTGGAGGGTTTCATGGGTCTCTCTCCTTTTTCACCTTGATGTCCCCAGCCAAGATGGTGGCTATCTCCCCTTGCATAAAGGCCCAGGGCACGTTGGAGCCGACCAGTGGGCACCGCTCGCCGCTGGGACAGTACACCTCCCCGGTGGCGCCTTGCAGCTTGATGCTCTCCCGGGAGCATGGGAAGCAGAACTTGTGCGAGGGCACGGATGGGCACTGGACAAAGTGTGTGTCCTCCAGCCGCTCGTGGCAAAGAGTGCAGCACAGTGGCGCGCCGCCAGACAGCACCGAGGAGTCCGGGAGGCTCTGAGACGATGGCGCGTGGGGGTCCATGTTGCCAGGAGCGGACGGGTTGGTGCTTGCAGAGCCCTCCCTCTGGACCAGTCTCCTCTGGGAGGCTGAAGAGGGCGACAAGGGGCTGCCACTGTTCCTCTGAGCACCTGGTGTGGTGGAGTGCACCTGGCTGCCGTCCTTAGGTGAGCCTGTGCTTCCTGCATTATCTGTGGCGTGGATAAGCGCCGCCATGGGCGACTGGCTGCTCTGTGCTGTGGCGGCTTCAGGCGGGGTACTGCGAGAGTGGGGTGACACTGTGGAGGGGGGAGCACCTGAGAACCCCGGCAGAGAGGAAGGAGGAATCTTCAGGACCTCAGAGGGCGAGTGGAGCCAGGCCTGACCTTCAGCACCGTTCATCTTGGGAAGGCTGGGGTCACCGTCCGGCTCCGGGGAGGCCTTCCTCTTCAGCGGGCGGCTGTGTTTCCCCCGGTCTGCAAGGAGAAATATAGAGAAAGCAGGTTAAAGTTCAAATCGTGATGCTGCTCCAAGAAGAACCAAAACAGGAATTTTAGAAAAGCATCCATCACATTGCTGATAAGATCTCCACGTGCACACGCAGGAGGTTTCAGCAGCGCACGAGGGCTTTAAGCTGGGAACCCGACTAAAGTTCTTACTTTCACCCAAATTAAATTCAAGCACTTTTAAGGTGAGCTTTCAAGATTTTCCACACATTCTTTGAGAAATCTTAAAGAGTATAAAAATACTTAAAAACTAAATAAAATTCTGATGAGAAATGTGTGACCCTTACTGGATGAAGAGGTTAAGAAAATGGATGGATGGATGAAAAACACGACTCTGGAAGTAGAAACATTCATCTTTGCACATAGTGATGCAAAGTTCCCAAACTTAAAAACTAAAGTGGATTTTTGAGTTTCCGAGCAGCCAATCACTGATTTAGTTGATCAAACTTAACACTGGCCTTTTCCGATCAGCAGCTGTTTTAAAGCATTTCAACCATTTCATTAAAAAGTCAATCATCACGTTCAAATCCGTGAAAAATCCACGATAAATTTGAGCATTTTTAAGAATATCAAGCACCTGTAAAAAACCTGAAAGTAGAACTGAAACAATTCAGATTATTTGATAATAAAAAGAAACACTCAAGTCAAAATTAACAGAATAGAGGCTTCGTCTAAACTTGGCGCCGCTCAGTGATCACGTTTCTCAGGAACAGTCATTAGGTCATTTTTACACTAACAGATCGAGAGACACCGAGCGCAAAATGTAGCCACAGGAGAAACCACAACCAAGAGAAACCAAGTTATTCGTGGCTTCCACCTGGAGAAGTCAGGAGTGTATTTACTTTAAACATGAGGTCTGCATGGAGCAACAGGGTAAATGAAGGAGACAACGCCACGGTAGGTTTTTTATTTTTACTATAAATGTCCATTGTACGTGATCAGCCATAACATTATGACCAGGACATTCCATAGATGTCATCGCTGCTTCAACAAGCTGGCCACGTAGCCGAGCAGCAGGTGGTGCTATTCTCACCACTAGCGTGACATGTTCCTGTAAAGCTCAAGATTTAGGAGCTGCAGCCATTAAAATAATTTTTTTTAACCGTCAATGTACAAGTAGTTTGCGTTTGATAATCTGCCACAACATTTTGACCAGAAAGTAAGATATACAAATGTTTGATGATAATTACAGTCCACTGTGGCATTTACAGAAGATTATGACATTTGTTTTATGCCGAATATGTATCAATGTAACTAATTATTTATTCATTGTTATATTTACATTTTTCAGGCTCTGCAGCAACAACTCTTCCAGGTGATGCCACAGCACCTTACACGATTTACACAAACATGAACAACACAATAAAAAACGTGCATAAAAATAAAACATACCATATGTGAAGGAATTAGAGGTTTTCACAGGTGATTTAATTATATTGTTTAATTTTCACTATAATTTGCATCAGGAAAAACAGAAATGTCTGAACACATTAATGGAAAAAGTTCTGAGCAGTAAATGACCAGGACATGTTTATGTATTTAGCAGACGCTTTTATCCAAAGCGACTTTCAAATGATATACTGTAACCATTATGGTATTTGTTTTTACAGACATTTTCTAAAAGTGTATGACACGCTCAAAGTAAATATTTCACTTCTTTATCTCAGTAAAAATGTCAAGCTACGAACGAGTCCTGCTAGTTTTAAGCATTTATTTAAAATTCAACCAGCTTCTAAGCCTTGAAAACACCACATCAAACTTCAAGGAATTCAGCAATTCAGTCTCTTTCAAAACAGTCTCAAATGCCATGTATTCTACCCTGATTATAACCCCTTAATGACCCAAATGAACACATTTTTACAGCCTTTTTCCTCCTTTGTGTGCAAGTGAACGTGTTAACCTTTGACCCCTCACCTGCTCTGGAGGAAGTAGCGCTAGGCTCGTGAGCCATGACCCGCTGCATGGCGGCTTGCTCCTTCTTGAACCGGCTGTCAAACGCGTGCAGCGCCATCAGGTCGCGGACAGTTTTGCCTTTACCCATCCAGTCCCTGTGGCCGTCCGCCATGTCAGCCAGGCTGTCAGGCCTGTGTTTATCCTTCACGTCATCCGGACGTTTCCCGTGATGCTCCACGGGGCCCAGACCCATCGGTCCTGAGCGCCCGTTCAGCGGATGTACGGCTGATATGCCGCCGTTGACCAGCGGTACTAGACTGGGAGGAACCACGCTGGTCCTGCGGGGGTTGGGGCTTTGGCGGTTGAGTTCAGGGGGTTCGTCGGGTTTGGGGAATCCGTTCAGCCCGTTCGCCTGCCTGCCCGTTTGGTACTCCAGCCCCAACCTAGGAGGACGGTCGGACAGCGGATAGCGGTCCAGATGCTGCGGCGGACGGGAGCTTAGGTCCCCGGACGTGTGATTCAGCTCCTTCCCGGCGTGTTGGGGCTTCCCCGGGCCAGGAGAGCGGCCCTCCTGGAAGCCGTGAGCCCTCTTTAGCTGACGAGCGGTCTCGATGACAAACTCAACCCGATCAGCGCCCTCGTAGTTGACACATCCGCGACACACGGCTTCAGTAAAATCCCAAATCATGGCCCACGGCATGCGAGGCAGATCGCACAAGTAGCAGGACTGCCTTCTGGAGGCAGCGACCGCCGCGGAGGACATGTTGAAAACCCCGGCGCGAACACGCAACTATCCAAAATGTCCGTCCGTTCGTTTAGGTCGCTGAGACGAAGAAATAATTCCAACCTCCGGGTATTAGTCAGATCCCTTTTTCCTCACAAAACGGAGTCACACAAACAAGAGACCATCTTAGCAGCGCGCTGCTTCGGCGTGCATGCCTCAGTCTGCCCTCCCGCTTACAACTCGTCTCGAACTCTAATGTAGGGCCGTGACGTCAGCGTCCACACTTGGCTCGTGCTCCGAGGTTGTATTTACTGGATTCTTCGACGAACCCCTAGAGCGCATGCGCATCGCCGCGCTATCTTTATCCAAAGGGCTTACACCCAAAGATCTTGTGAGTGGAGTAAGAGGCGTCACTACAATAAGGTTTCACTACGACAACAGAGACGAGCTATCAGGGGAAAACAGGATACTGTATCCTGGATACAAGCAATAAAACAGAGGAGAGAGGGAAAGACGGCAAGGGAGACAGAAAAAACTAAATAAAATGAGAAAAAACAAACAAAAAAGTGAAAAAAACATAAGAAAGAAAGAGAAAAAGACAAACAATAAACAATCAAATTAAAAATATATACTTTATTGATCCCAAAGCGAAATTAGACGTTTTACTAGTAATAACACATATAGTAATAACTTATAATTTCAAAATTTCCAAAGAATCACAATAGATGGTTATACGTATCTGTGGACAGGAACAATTTTCTGTGTTGCAGTAGATCTGAAGAAGCTTCTGACTGAAGACACTTGTTGAACTATCTTGTTGTGAGGATACTCAGGGTTGTCCATCATGTTCCTTATTTTATAAAGTATCCTCTTTTGTCCAATCAGCTTTAGAAGCTCCAGAGTCCCCAGAACAGAACCAGCCTTCTTTATCAGCTTGTTCCTTTTTAACGTTTTATCATCACTGGGTCTGATGCTGTTGCTCTAATAGATGACTGCAGATGAGACACTCTCCACAACAGACCCATAACTTTTCCATTACCGCGGTTAAATATGAAATGCTAGAAGTCAGTCGGCTTATGTAGATGCAGAATAGTCATGATGTACTTTGCATTGACCATTTATGGCAGAATGTGGGTGTGTAGTGAGCGGGATCTGATCCAGCATCACCAAATTCTAAGGAATTGATAAAGTGGAATTGTGTGCGCAGTGTTCTATAAGTCTGAAATCTACTTTGCGTAAGTAAACTATTTTTTCCGAGCTTAAATAAACTTTTAGTGAGTACATGCAAAGTTTGTTTTAAATGAAGCTCCTGGTCCACAGTTTAACGGCCAGGACAAAAACCACATTGCTCCTCTTTAATTTGAGATTCAACTATCGACCAGACCCTCCTCTCCAGGTCCCTGGAGTAGACCTTTCCAGGGAGGCTGAGGAGTGTGACCCCCTTATAGTTGGAACACATCCTCTGGTCCCCTTACTTTAAAATGTGGACCACCACCTCGGTCTGCCACTCCACAGGATCTGCCATTGATGACCACACAATGTTGCAGAGATGTGTCAACCAAGACAGTCCTACAACATCCATCGCCATGAGATACCCAGGATGGATCTCGTCCACCCCTGGGACGCTGCTGCTGCGTAGTTGTTTGACTATCTTAGCCACTTCTGCCCCAGAGATTGAACAGTCCATCTCCAGATCTCTCAACTCTTGTTCCTCATCAGAATGTGCATTGGTGGCATTGAGGGGCTCCTCAAAGTATTCTGAAGGAAGTATTCTGGCTACTCATCCTTGTAAAAAGTATGTTCAATGCATCACTATGACTTCCTGGAGCAAGAGTTGTTTTAAACACCCAAAAATTAGGTGCTAATTTATCACCGATCTGCAGCAATGTCTCTCTTGATCTGGCTAGCCATGAGAATTGCTCCAGTCAGAGCACTGCTTCCTATTTCTAGAGAGTCCACACACTTTAAGTGATGTCACCAGTAGCTGTGGTTTTAACGCCCTTTCAAATGGACCCAAACATCAAAACTATTTTTAGATTTCTTCTCTTCCAATATAATTCGATTTGTGTTTTCCAGATTTACAGATGGTGAACCAGGCTGTATGCCCCGCCCATCCAAACCCAATCATCCAGCCAGAGCCTCCTTCAGGAAGAAGAGAGGAGGAAACCCTGATGTTATTTTACTCCTCTGTGGAAACGTAAACATGACGTGACGCCATACATGACAGTTCCCACGACCTTTATACTTCAACTCAGAGTGCACATGGGTCATGAGTGTTTTCACTTACAGCCTATAGGACCTGATGTATGTCAGACCATTACTCTATGCAAAAAAGTGGTTACGAATTGTTTTCATGCAAAAATGAGTCATAGGGGAAATGATACACTCTGTCTGGGTGTGTGTTTGTGGGTAAAACGTGCCTGGACCACGATGCACTAAACAACTATTTAAAAGGTCATTTTGAAGTTCTATCAGTTATTATTACCGTAGTTATCCGTTATTAGATAATATAACTTCTCCTGACCTTAGTTACTTTTAATCATCATCATCATCGTCTGCAGCTCGTTCAGAATGCTGCAGCGAGATTCCTGGTTGGCAAAAAAGTTTGATCACGTCACACCTGTCCTGGCTGCTCTTCACTGGCTGCCTGTGGATTTTAGAATTTGTTTTAAACTCCTTTTAATGGTTTTTAAGGTGTTGAACGGACTGGCTCCAGCTTATTTGGCGGAGTTGGTGCGACTACATGTCCCTGCTTGATTGCTCTGTGCTGAGAGCCAGTTGTTGCTGGTGGCTCCTAGAGCTCAGCTAAAAACATGAGGGGACAGGGCGTTCTCCATAGCAGGACCAAAACTGTGGAACACACTTCCCCTATCTGTAAGGCTCTCTCCTTCGGTTTTTAAAACGAGGTTAAAGACCCACTTTTATGGCTTGGCTTTTAACTCTGTGGGTTAGATGTTGATCTTTTACATGATTTTATTCTGTTTTTATATGTTGGTTTTAATTGTCTTTGTGGATTTGATCTGTTTTAATGTGTTACTGTGCAGCACTTTGGTGGCATGCCTCATAAGGGGCTATATATGTAAATAAAGGTGATGATGATGATAATATTGTGTTCGTGCTGCTGCAGTAGGACGCACAGTCGAATAGTAATTCAGACAATTGGGAGAAATAAACTAAACAGTCTCCTGCTCAGTTGTCGAGGTTAGTTTATAATGCATTGGGATGACTGTTTTTAGCAAGAGTTATTTTAAATACCTGAAAATTAGCCTGTAGTTCGTCACTGTTAGGCAGCAGTTTGACCATAGCTCTGGTCAGAGGACTACTTCCTGTTTTTATAGACTCTGCCTGCCTTGAAGGATGTCACCAGTGGGTGTAGTCCTTACTGTCAGTAAATATTTAATAGAACACCACTTCATAATGACCCAAACATCCATTTGAAGCCTGAAATTTGAAAGGTTTTGTGAAATTAAACCCTACAGATGTGACACGTCTCGTTACATGCTACATCGTTACATGAGAGTGCATGATGGGAAATCAGCCAGGACAAAAACAGAGCTGGGAGGTGACACCTATAGGTCAGCTTGGAGATTAGAATTCAAAGACTGATTAACTGTTAGCAGTTAAGGTTCAGTTCACTGACTGAAAGCTTTCCTCTGCAGTGACATTCTGCTGACTCAGTTACTTCATGTGATTCTGAGCTCTTAGCTGCAATGCCTTGTTGTGGATGAACAATCATGTTTTCCTAAAAAAGTTTAATGAAGCAGTAGCAAGATTAGCCCTAAATACCAAGTGTACACCAGGTGCCTGATGGGGATTTCAACCATCAACCTTACAGTTCAAAAGGCAAGTGACAATAGAGATAAGCTAACCTGTCTGTCCCTCTGTTTAT
The DNA here is from genome assembly GCA_006937965.1 of Callopanchax toddi. Lineage (NCBI taxonomy): Eukaryota > Metazoa > Chordata > Actinopteri > Cyprinodontiformes > Nothobranchiidae > Callopanchax > Callopanchax toddi. The sequence goes on from SSNR01000094.1 coordinate 2,050,354, forward strand.
CTACCCGTCTAGGCTTCATAGAGACAGTAGGTCTGTTTGTCTACCCGTCTTGCGACTGTAGGTATCGGATCATCCAGTACTTTATTCTGCAGTCTTGACTCCATGAAGGTTCATTAACAGGATATAGTCATTGATTAACAGCTTCCTGTTTACTGAGCTGCTGCTCTCTTCCTCTCGGCCAGCTGCAGGCCTCTTGGCTCAGGATCAGCCACAGTCTGTTTACCGTTCCAGAAAACACATCTCCATCTCCATCTCATTGACATGCTGGAAGCCTCTTGTCAGAATCCATTCCCCTGAGCCTGTCTCCCTTCTGCCTGGAAACATCCCCGTCAGTGAGACACATCCTTCACAGGAAACCATCAGACAATCAGTAGACCTGGTTCTGTAAATCAGATGAGTCGTAGCCACATCAGACACTTTCAACTGATTCAAAATCATAGTCACAGTCTGTACTTTTCCAATTATCCATCCATCCATCCATCCATCCATCCATCCATCCATCCATCCATCCATCCATCCATCCATCCATCCATCCATCCATCCATCCATCCATCCATCCATCCATCCATCATTTTTTTATCCTTGTTCCCTCTCATTTGTGGTTTTAATTTGTAATCTCACCTCATGTATGTTTTTGGTTGATTACTTCTGCACAGTTTTTCACATCTGACCATGTAACCAAGGATAGTGACTTTATGGTGTGTTCAAATACAACATGTAAACTCAATAATCCACAGTGAGAAAAGTTATTGCGTTCTGATTGTACTTCCTTGTGACGTGACCAGATTCAGAGTGTGTTCATAGAGACGGATGGACAGAGCTGAAGGGATTTTATCTTAAGTTTGGTCTGACCTCTATTGACCCCAGTTCCAGTAACAAATCTGATCCAAAAACATGACAAAGCAGCAAAACGTGACCATAGCAATCTCAAAGCTTGATGCAAACCAAACAATTTATCACATGATAGCTGAGGCTCCACAGATTATGATGGCATTTCATTACAGTATGTGTAAAACTCAGCAAACCAGCTGAAGACGGGCAATAACAAATTTTGCTTCAAACTGCAATAACTAGAAGTCCTGTTATAACTTGGCTGTTTTGTGACTGTAAATCATGTTTGAGCACCAACGTCCACCAGATTCAGGTAATCAGCCGTCCCTGTGTCACACTGAAATCCTGTCAGGATGTTTTGTAGTGGATACATACAGGAGTACGCACTGAGCTCAGGCCTTCATCAAGGCCTATTACAACTTGTTTTTGGCCCCACCCACTTTACACTAAATGTGATTGCCTGATTTGTCAGTCAGTTTCTCAACAACGTTTGACCCAGCTATGCTGTTCATGTTTTACCAGCTTTCTTATGAAAAATAATTTGTAAAGTGCCACAAAATTGACTTAAAATTCAAAGTTGATACTTTAATTCAACATTTTTTAAGCATTAGGCGAGAAAGGAGAAGAGATTAGTGGCTTTATATGTAGAAAATTAAAGTTTTACAGTATTCCTCAGTACAAAAAAGAGTGGAATTTGTTCCCTGCATTTGACCCATCCCTGAGGAGAGCAGCCAGTTTCATGGCGCCCAGGAGGCAGCTGGAGGTTCAGGATCTTGCTTGTGGCAGTGCAGCTCACTGCCATGGGCATGTGAATGATTGACTGATGTTTGTAGTCCATAACTTAGAAAAGAGCTGTATAAATGCAAGACATTTACAATTACATTTGCTGAAGGATACGTCAACACGGGACTTGGGTCTGCTCCCTCTAACCTCACCTCTACAATTGTGCACATACATCACTCTGGTCTGTAATGTGTTTTTTGTTAAGTCTAGTCGGACTATTCTTTGTTTTTCATTCTCAGCTAGCTAGGAGTCGGAGATACTTGGTAGCTACTGATGTGTGTGCGCCTGCTTGCATCCCAGAATGGAAAGCAAACTTGACTACAGGATGGTGTTTGGCTCAAGCTAGCAGCATTCATGGTCATTGTGTCGGATAGATTGTCAGATCACACTCACACTATAAACAAACCAAGACCACCTCCTCCAGCGGGTCTCTACGGTTCTTTAGTTTCATCCAGACCTAACAAACAAACAGAACAAAGGAGGGAAATGGACCAGAGTTTGATTTAGTTTGACTAAATACTGCAGGTGTGAAAACAGCCCTATAGATTTTGACGGTTTGCTAACAAGACCATAGAAATAAGGAATTAATTATTATTATGCTCTCTTATTTACCACTGCTTTCTTTTTCTTAAATAACGTGATGTCACAAAGATGAGAAAAGAGAAAAACAGGGCGCTGACCCCATTACAAACAAACACACACCCATCCTTTTATGCTAATCCTTTTTGCAGGCCTGCAGGGGAACGTCGGCAAGTTGCCAAGGCAGGGGCTGCTGGGAAAATGTGATGACTGCCAATTAGGAAAGACTGCGGTGTCGCACACGTCTTTGTTCTGCTAAAGGCCACACGATTCAGACTTTACGGTCTGGCTGAATGCACATGCACGTTGCCTCCCTCTCACACCACTTTCACTTTTATTAATGTGTTTGAGCTCGAGCTCTGTCATTCATTTGCAGAAGAAAACACTTTCTGACGCGCTCACACACAGACGTTTTTCTCCCGGAGCTCCACAGCTCTTACTCAGTCGCTCTGGCTCAAAGCCAATGGCCTTCTGCCAAACACTTTGTTGTCATGGCAGCAGAGAGGAAGACAGAGAGAAGCGGAACATCAGAGCCTGCCAAGAGTAATGATTCACTCTTGGAGCCAGATGTACCACATCTGCAGCCGTGATGGTGAGTCCCAGTGATGGTGTGTGGGATTCAGCACTGTTTAAAGAATGGACCCAACTTCTAAATAAACTCAACTTGGGGGAGATGCAATGGCACAATCCTCCAGTGGGAAAATTTGGGTAATTTCCCTGAAGAAAATTTTAAAAAGGAAATTAAAAAATCAGGCAGGAGAAGCTCTGTTCCTGGGAATCAGCCAGCATGATGACGACGATGCTTGTCAGGAAAATATTTCCAGACCACAGACTGTTTTTAGAGGCTGGAGGTAGAGTCCAACAAAGGCTGCAGATTGTTATTTATGCTATCATCGTCTGTAAAAGTTGTTCCAGCAGATTTAACCCCTTAGATTGTTAGCATTAAACCACTTCTGGCCTTAAAGCAACCAGATGGAGAATTAGGATTATACTTTCATCAAAAACCTGCCAAATTCAGTCATGTCTACTGGCCTCTGGTGGAGGATTTACAGGTGGAAAAAGCCACTTTTATTTCTTTAAAACAGTTTTATTGTTATATAAATACATAATAAAATTAAACAGATCGTTATATAGTTGATCTTTTTCTAACTTTGCTCAGTGTTTCAGGAATGGACTTGGTGTGACCAACTACAGAAGCTCCAATGACATCCCGTCTGTCTGCGACATACTGGTTGAGCTGAGTTAGGGCCCAGCTAATGCTGTAAGGTGTGCATCACCTTGTACTAAGTGCACTCAAGTGGCCATGACTGAATGACCATGAGTGCTCCTTTGCAGCATCCTGCAATGGGAACTGAAAGTTAGAGTTGCTAAATAGGTGATCTCAGGCTGCAGGCTTGATATCATTAGGTAACACTCTGCTGTCTGGGCCGGATTTTTCAGACGCGAACAATAAATCCATCCATCCATCCATTTTCTGTACCCGCTTCATCCTCCACAGAGGGTTGCAGGGGAGCTGGTGCCCCCTGGACGGGTCGCCAGTCCATCGCAGGGCCACACAGAGACGAACGAGACAAACAATCACTCACGCCTAGGGACAATTTACCAGACCAATCAGCCTAACAGTCATGTTTTTGGTCTGTGGGAGGAAGCCGGCAACAGTGCTAACAACTGCGCCACCATGCAGCCGAACAATAAATCAACGAAAAAGAGATTTAGTTGTTCTGACAGCCCTGAGTATTGCTTCAGTCAGAGGAATACTTTCTTTTTCTGGAGACTCCGCTCACTTTGAGCATCACCAGTGGGTATGGGGGGGGGGGGGG
>SSNR01000094.1:2054376-2095387 GCA_006937965.1 Callopanchax toddi
GGGGGGGGGGGGGGGGGGGGGGGTTAAGGTGCTACAGTGGCTCAGACCCAGTGCTGATTTCGGCCGAGCTGCACGCCACTGCACCTCGGACACGCCCCCCTTCCCCTGGATCGGAGACCCCATGCTGCATCCCAGACCACGGAGCAGGTTGAGTTGTGTTCGCTGACTCTAATCCAGCCTCGGATATATGAGTTACTGTCGATTTCATCACAGAAACACCATAGGTTGTTCATATTTTTTTCCTCTGAGGTTAATTATTTATTTGACATTGCATGGCAGGCCTGATAAAAGGGGTCTGTGGACTGTATACGGCCTGGAGGCAGGAGGTTCCTCACCAGTACTGTAGATGGATAACTGAAAGAAAATCACTTCAACCTGACCCAAACATCCCTTTAGGGACCGGTATGGTTTTTCCATTTTCCTTCTTAGGCTAGCCACTCTCTGACAGGATCAGTAAAGGCAAACGACTGCTAAAAACATTTGGCTTTAACTGCCGTTCACCATCTTCCCTTTTTCTTCCCAAGCTTTTGAAACCTCAGAGCCAGATCTTCTCCATTTAGGCGCAGAGTGCCGCTCTGCCAAAAATAACACGAGCACCACAGAGCAAAGTTCAGCCATAATGTCTCCGAGGCCCTGAAGCAGGAGGCTACATATAATGAGCGCTTGCACGTCGTCCAGACGGGCCAAAACCAAACCACAGATTCAGACTTTCGCCAGGTTGCGGACATCAAAGACCAAGCTTGCCAAACTTGAAGGCCAGTAAGCGTTGGATGAGCCACAGATGGTAAAGTACTGAAGGGAGTTTCTCTTAGATGTTTCTTAGAGTCTCTTAAAAAAACAGAGTGTGTCTCTTTGATGATCTAACAGGCTCCGTGGACTGCTGTGTAGCATAAAACATGCAGTGAGGTCATAACGGTCTCACAAATGTCAGCAAATGAAAAATAATCTCAGAGAAAAAGGCTGCAAAGAGTAGATTACATAATCAAACTGATTTTGTTGAGTTACTTCACACAGTCTTACCGTAGGAAGTTACAAAGATATCAAGGCCAAAATTTTTATTATTATTTTGTCAATTTTTGTTATAAAAGGATATGAACCAGTAGACCATAGCCACTAATGAGTTCCAGATCATTTTAGGCATGACATCACCACACCAACAACTTTTTACAAACAAATGATGTGTTTGTAATTAAAACTGGATTCCTGCAGTCAGAAGTCTTTAAAGTGAGACCAGCGTTCTAAATTTAAAAAAGCAGCTGGAAAATAAAAGTCAAGGCGGAGCATCAGACCACTCCAGACCAGACTCGTATCAAATTTTAAAAGTCTTAACGAACAAGATCTGCTTGAGATGACATTTGTTTTACCAACATTTACACATTTTTATTTAAAAAATGATGATGTGGTAAAAATGATGATGTGGTTCCAGCATAAATGACTCACCTGCTTTCAGACTGATTCAGTGGAAAAGAAAGAACAACAGAAAGTTTTGGATTGTTAAAGGTGTACTTAAGCAGACTAAATTTCAGCTATTTCTCTCACTCACCTCTACACGTACCTGTCCAGACTTTATCATCTTAAAAAAGAGTCACAAACAGCCTGAAGCCCCGATGCTGGACAGAGCTGGTGACTGGTAGCTATTTATATTAAGATAAATGTTCTGGAAAACATTCCATTTTCTTAACTGCTTCATTGAGTAAGAGTCACGTGGAGCTGGTGTCTATCAGTCGTGGGTCGAGAGGCAGGGGACACTCTGGACAGGTCACCAGTCCATCACGGACACAGAGACAGACAGGGCTTACAACCATTCACACGCTAGGGACAATTTAGAGTCACTAGTTACCTGAACATGCATGTTTTTTGTTCGTGGAAGGAAACCAAAGTGAAAACCACACATGCATTGAGAAAACATGCAAACTCCACACAGAGAGGATGCTGCATTCTTCCTGATTCTAGGTGCTAAATAATAACTGATAAAGCTCCTCTAAAATGACCCAAACACCCCTTTAACCTAATGTCAGTCAGTCTAAAGTGCAGATCTCTATTTCTTCAGTCATTTAGCTTTTTTTGCACATTTAAAACAAGAAAACAGAAAAGGAAGTCTAGTGACAGACAAATTAAAAAGAGAGACGGCCTGAGTCCAGACCAGGATTCTGAGCTGACAGGAAACTGTTTTATGAGGTCTAGTTTATGAATCTACTGCTCTTTGGTTTTGAAGACTTTTTCCTCCTCTGCAGTCCTAATACATGTCTCTGTTTTTGCCATTTGGTGCTCTGACGAGACACTACTGTTGGATTTCCTCATCAAGAAAAGCTCTGTTTATGCAGTTATACATTCTGGGGATTTTAAATCTACAGAAACACCTCCTTCCGTTTTAGGCTGAGTTAATGCAAAGCGGCTCGCTTCCAAAAACATCAAAACATCAATGGTGTTTTAAAGGTTGTGAAAAGCATTAAAGGGATATTTGGTTCACTTTGAAGTGGTGTTCTATCAGTTATTTATTTGGACCATAACCACTGGGGACATCACTCAAAGTGGGCGGAGTCTCTAAAAACAGGAAGTAGTTCATAGACGGGAGCAAACCTCATGGCTAGTGAGGCTGGTGACAAATTAGCGGCTCGTTTTTGGGTATTTAAAACAACTCAAGAATGATAAATTGTGTGTATACCTTAACATTTTTGCATGAGACTGTTAATTTAGCCAGTTGTTTAGCACATCTGCAGCAGTGTCTCTCCTGCTCCGGTCGGAGGACAACTGTTTCTTGAGGCTTTCACTTTAAGTGACGTCATCAGTGGGTGTGGTCCCAAACTGACAGAACAGTCACTTCAAAATGACCCAAATATCTCTTTGACTCCCAGCAATGTTTAGAGGCTTCATGCAGCAGAGCCACAGCCCTGCACCAGAACAGGATGAGTGAAGGGAGGACTCAAAGATGAACAGATCATCTGAAAACTCACCCCGTAGCCAGCTGTCATCCCCTGGGACTGGTCTGAACACTTTCGTCACTGCTACCCTGACAACAGGCGACCTCTCTGCTCACACACACCTTCATCTGTTCTGGCTGAAGCTGCCTTTGTCAAACAGCTCAGGGGATAGAGGAAATGGTTAAAGGAGACTGTTTTTAACTGAAAAAATCTTTAATGTTTGTGTGCATGCTTCAGACATTTTTGACTCAGTACTCTTAAAGTCATAGATTTTAATATCCATGTTGATGCATTCAGAAAAGCATGTAACTCGGTTGTTTCCCCCCAAAAAATAAAACCCACTCACTTTCTTCATCATGAGCTGGATACTGTTTTGACATATGGCATTGAAAGTAAACAGTTAATAGTATTTCCTCTCTAGGAACCACTCTGGAGAACAGCTTTTGCATGAATTTTTGGACTTTGTATCCGACTCATTGAATACTCCCACTGCTTGTCAGACGGGCTCCTTCCATCACTTCTTTAAATCTCATTTAAAGACACTTCTATTCTTCAGCCTTCATTCAGGAGTGTGAAATGACAGATGCTCATTTTTATTGTTTGTACTTGCTGTTTAACATTTTGTTTGCATCTTAATGCAATAAACTATTTTATTTAATGTTTATCTAAATATAAAGTAAATTGGTCAGTCATCATTGCCTTGACTCACTTTCTTCTGCTTATCCTTGTCGCTTGAGCAGCAACCCATAAGAATCCCAGAAAACCAGACTGTCCTTTTACCGGTCACCTCCACCAGCTCCTCCAGTGGGACCACAGTGCGTTCCCAAGCCATCCTGGAAATGTTCTTCCTCCAACTTGCCCTGAGCAACCATGGGGCCTGATGACAGCAGGGCATGCCTAAAACACCTCCCCAGGGAGGCATCCTGACCAGCTGTCTGAACCACCTCCTCTTGATTTGGAGGAGCAGCCGAGTCTCTCCCAAATGTCTGAGCTCCTCGCCCTATCTGTAAGGCTGAGCCCAGCCACCTTACAAAATAAATGTATTTTGGCTGCTTGTATTCATGATCTTGTTTTTTACCTAAAGCTCATGACCATACGTGAGGACTGGAATGTAGATCAACCGGTAAATCAAGAGTCTTGCTTTCTGGCTCAGCTCCCTCTTCACCACTACAGACCAGTTCTGTGTCCATATCGTTCTCCCACTCCTTCCTTCCTTCACTCGTGAACAAGACCCCAAGATACTTAAACTCCTCCATTTGAGGTAGGACCTCTTCTCCAACCCAGAGTTGGCAAGCTACCGTTTCTAGAACCACAGTCTCAGCCCTTTGCAGATTCCAACCCACACTGGGAACACGTTCGACTAACTGCTCGCTATGCAGACCAAGCATGTGCTCCTCTGGTACAGGGACTGACCTCACAGGTTGCCTCTGGGGACACGGTCATAAGCCTTTTCCAAATCCACAAAACACATGTGGACTGGTTGGTCAAACTCCTTTCCCCCTCCATCACCTTAGCAAGGGTAAAGAGCTGGTCCACAGTTCCACGGCCAGGATGAAAACCACATCGCTCCTCAATCTGAGACCAAACTCTCTTCTCCAGTACCAGTGCAGCGCACTGGAGTAGACTTTTCCGGGGCGGCTGAGGAGTGTGACCCCTCTATAGTTGGAACACATCTTCTGGCCACATTTCTTAAAAATGAGGACCACCACCCCAGTCTGCCACTCCACAGAAACTGCCCCTGATGTCCATGCACCATCCACCACTGTGTAGTTGTTTGGTGGGTGGGTGGATACACTGAGTTGCTATTTGGATGAAGGAGGAACCACTGACCCCACTGGAGATAGACGGCGGATTTATGTCTCAAAATGTGTCCAAAACACCTCATTTAGTAGCTTTGTTGTAATATTCCACAAATACCAACTGTTATATTGCAACTGCATATTTCTGAGTTACCATTTGCTAGTTTATTATGTTAATAGAAAGTATATTTTGTTTGCATTTACTTTTTCTTTATGCTGATAATGTTGAAATAATTCAAAAAAACAGAACCAGAATCAGGGCAGTGAGAGGTCAGTTTGCTGTCCCAGAACATCAAACCTCTTTAGTTTTCTAACATCGTAGTTTGTTCTGAAGATGCTGCATGATGCACAAAGCTTCCTGTCTACAGTTACCAACCAGGAGCCTGGGCTCCAGACCCTGAATATGAGACTCCTACATTAGCTGGTTTCTGATGGATCCCCATCCATTTTAATGCTGTCTGTGTCCAAGGCACCCTGGTCCTATTCCCTGTCCCACTCCCCATTGTCTCCCTGCTTCTGAAGGAAGGAGCGTAAACCAACACTGCTGCTCTCATTCACATTCAATATGGCTGAGACTCGACACCATGTGAAGCAGAGACTCTGCTTCTCTCAGAGGGATACTGTTGCTGAGGTAAAAAAAAAAAAAGGAACTTCGGGTACGAAACAAAGTCAGAGAACAGAATCTTTTTCATCAAAATGAAGAGCTTTGTAAGATAATGGAAGGACTGATGATGGAAACAGCAAATCATTGATATTTATATAAAAGAAAATGTTTAACAATAATTAATAGGTAACTGGTCTGTATTTATAGAGTGCTTTCTAAAGTGTTGTACACTCCCCAAAGTGCTGTACAGTCATTCACACACTGGTGGTGATAAGCCATGTTGTAGCCTCAGCTGTCCTTTGGGCACACTGATGGAGGTAGGGATGACACGCACCAGTGACCTCCAAGTCCCTCTGACCACCACCAGTAGGCAAGGTGGGTGAAGTGTCTTGCCCAAGGACACAACGACAATGTAACCCAGCTGGAGCTGGGATCAAACCGGCGACCCTCCAGACCGGCCACTCTACCAACTGAGCTACATGTCGCCTCACTATAAAAATAATCAGGTATGAAGAGCAGGTTGTGTCTTTTTTTTTTTTGCCTCAAGCAGAGGAGTTTCAGTCTCTTTGACCTGAATTTACCAATGGATTGTTCATCTTTTATTCTATCATGTTTCATCTAAATCACAAACCCCTGGCAGACAGACATCAGCTCCCCATTCTGCACTGTAGTCTGTCCACATTTTGTTTTTTTTCCATAGACTGTTTAATTTGTTTAAATCGAACCCTGGTCAGTTCTCCTCCTTGGTTCAGTTTATTTGATGTGAACGTAATAATTGTGATGGAACAAAAGAATAGTACAGAGACCCATTGGAGGACTGCATGCTGTGCCCCGCCTTCTTTTTATCATTGGCTGTTTGCATCACGTGTTTGCAGATGAGTCTGTTATCAGTTCTCATGACTGCATGCAGATTCAACCTGAGAAATTCAAACATGTTTGACTGTGGCTGACATTGGGTCAGGTCTGTTCCTCTCACGCACTGAAGATTTTAATTCTAACTAAGCAACAATCCCTAATCCCCAACAAGATCAGACTGGTGCAGACTGGTGCAAAGTTTGCCCGACTGTGAGTTGTGGGTCTCTGTGTAGCCCTGTGATGAACTGATGACGTGTCCACGGTGATGTCACCCAGTTTGAGTGATGTCACCAGTGGATATGGACTTTACTGTAGATAAAGTACTGATAGAACACCACTTCAAAATGACCCAAACATGTCTTTAACGTGAAACTTCACCATGAGTACCTCTAATACTTTTAAGGAAGAGTTTCATTTTAGAATTTTTGTTCTTTACTTCTGTGTGTACTCTTGATGTTACATAAAAAAAATAATCTTTAGAGTAAATTTCCTTCCAATGTAACAGAAGAACTAAAGCTTCCAGAGGGTTAAAACCAGTAAAACACCCAGACCTGAGTGGAAAAGCCACTTTCAAAGAAAGTCTTCTAGAGTTGTGACATCATACAAGCAGGTTGTGTTGTTTGTTTTCAAACTGTGAAATGTGGTTGAACCAGCAGTGACTCAACACACACTCTGTCTGAACTCAGAGCCTGTCATGTGCACATGCTGACACTGATAAATCTGTCCACCCAGATCACTGTGGGTGAAGAGCCTTAGGGTGTCTTAAAGGTGGAGCCTTCTTTAAAATATGATAAATATCTGTTTGTTGTGACAAAGGTCCCAGCACATTTGACCTCTGAGGACTAATTATTGTGGTAATGCTGTCTTTATACGTTGTTTTGGAGTGACAGGTTAGAATGATGACCCACCCACCCACCCTTACTTTCTCCCTCCCTCCCTTCACTTCACACCAAATCTGTGGTGAATCCCACCGGACACCTCTCACCTGGGGTCTTCCCCAGAGTTTCTAGAGCAGGGGTGCTCAATCCTGGTTCTGGAGGGCTGGTTTCCAGCATGTTTTAGTTTTAACCCCGCTTCAACACATCTGATTTTAATCAACATGAGATTAACAGACTTATGCAGAGCCTGGTAAGCTGCTGAACAGGTGATTCAACCACTGAATCAAGTGTGTTGGAGCAGAGAAACTAAAACATGCTGGATACCGGCCCTCCAGGGCCAGGATTGAGCACCACTGTTCTAGGGTCGTGGCTTCTTCTGATGACTCTTCTTGCAGCCTCCCAGTCGCCTTTAGAGACCATTTGTTTAGTTTTTGCTGTTTATGCTGCAGTGTCACAAACAGTTGCAGAGTATTTTGGATGTTTTTATTAAACACCATAAATAAATGGTAAATTGTAGAGGTTTATTAACAGGTAATATAACCAGGAGTGCACATAATTCTTTCACTGAAGTAAGTTCAACTTTATTTATATAGCGCCTTTCACCACAAAGCATTTTACATGACAACAAAAACTTTTAAAGAGACATAAAACATAGTACTCAAGGGAGTCCCTGACGTGGAAGTTTGGTACACACGCCTTTGTTGTGAGTTTGTCTCCGGGGTAAGGGTGTACTGGGGGTTCTTGCGATGCAGCTTGTGTGTGTCCGCAGCCACATGAGCGTGCCGTCGCAGCACCCTGCAACGAGAAGTGAAACTTACAACAAGCCTCTCAGCTCACGCTGCAGCTTGTCTGTGTGTGCTCATGGGCTGTGTGATTGATACAGAGACGTAACACACCGGTGCATGAAGGAGCATTGTGGCAGAAAGATCTGGTGTGCATTCATGATGTATGCACCAGCACACCACTTGTGTGCACCCCTGAATATAATATATCAGTATGACTCTTTTGCATAAGAGTTGTTTTAAATACCTGAAAATTTGCTGCTAATTTGTCACCAATTTGCATCTCCTGATCTGACTAGCCATGAGCATTGCTCCGAATAGAGGATTTCTTCCTGTTTCTAGAGACTCCACTCACTTTGAGTGATGTCACTGGTGGTTATGGTCATTACTGTGGATAAATAACTGATAGAATGCTACTTCAGAATGACCCAAATGGCCCTTTAACTTCATGGTAATAACAGAACTATTGTTTTTTTTTTTTACTTTATCACATTATCAATCAACATTTTAAATATGTGTGGATTATACTAATGACAGCAGCTGACAGAAAGCAGCAACCAACTAGAATGTACCTGTTACACCTCAGTGTGTGTCCGAAGGTACAAATCCAAACTAAACAAAAGGAGCTTCCTTATGGTCTGCTGGTGTCTGATCTGTGATGTTGTACACTCTTGTTCTCTTTATGGGAGAATGGGTTCTGCTGATGGTCCTCAGTGACGGCTTTGCAAAGGGAGCTGCCACAGCACACAGACTTTACACATGTCAGAAAGGACACGAACTACATGAAAGTTTAAATGGACGGAGGTTATCTGCTCTGCAGATGTTAAAAACAACAAATAATTCCATCTGATTCTATCAAACAAAGATGCATTATGTTGTGTTTCTAAATGCACTGATTTACAGTTTAGTCTGTGTTCCAAGGCAGGGAAAGCCTGGAACAACAGCTCCCCCCACTGGTAACTACAACTCACCGCCATCTCCAGCCAGCTGAACCCAATGCAATGGGACATGACACTTGGGTCAGTCAGTTGCATTTGTTGCTTTTTGTTGTGTTTGTGTAGTTATTGTTTACAGGAAACTGTTGTTTAAAGAAGTGGAAATAAACTTAAAATGAATCTAAAAGTAAATATAAAGGGTTAGGGTCAACAGATGTTGATCAGAGTGCTGCAGAGCACTGTCTCACATCAGACCCATGGTTAGTGAATACATGGATCCTCTAGTTTGTCTACCAGCTACAGAGGGTGAAAACACACATAGACACGTACGAAGCATCTGTGAGGATTATCTACTCTGACTTTTCAAGTGCCTTCAACACCATCCACCCAGGCTGGGAGAAGATGAGGACCATGAAGGTGGAGTCAGGACTAATCTCCTGGGGGATGGACTACCTGGCACACAGCCTACATACAGTATGTCCACCTGCAGAACTGTGTCTCTGGGAAGGTCTTGTCTCCCTTCCTCTTCATTCTCTACACATCTGACATCCAGCACAACTCTGAGAGCTGCTTTCTTCAAAAATTCCTGATGACTGTTGTGACTGTTTAACAAATAAAATAGAAAAACAACTGTTTTTGTTGTTGCTAACTGTATGTGAAAAAAGTAACTTTATCTATCTATATCTATCTATCTATCTATCTATCTATCTATCTATCTATCTATCTATCTATCTATCTATCTATCTATCTATCTATCTATCTATCTATCTATCTATCTATCTATCTATCTATCTATCTATCTATCTATCTATCTATCTATCTGTAGCATTTTCAATCAGGCGTTTTTAGACAGCTACTATATGTCAAACCACGGGGGCCTTTCGGGTCCTTCCTGCCCTCAGCCTTCGCTAGCCGCCTGACAGAAACTGGCAGCAGCGAAGAAAAAATCCCAAATCAACCTGAAACTTGTGCAAAAAGAAGCGGTTTGTCAGCGTAATGATGGGCGGCAGGACGAGCGCAATAGCGGCGGGGGTTTGCGGGGCTCTGCTGGTCGGGTACTGCATCTATTTTGACAGGAAAAGACGGAATGACCCCAACTTCAAGAACAGACTGCGGGAACGTGAGTGTTGACCTCCTCTTTCTCTGTTTTTTTGTCCTCCATTCAGCCTGGTGACTAAGAGAAGGTTCGGTTTAATCAATAAATTCGACCTAGTTATTGACTAATTCAAGATCTGTGCGTTTTTGCTCAGTTTGTGTTCGCGTGTCACTCCCACCAAACTCCATTCAAATTTCAGCTGATTTAACGGAGGTAAGCTCCTTAACGCCGCAGCTAAAACCCGGCTCATGTTTAACTGGTTGATGATTCACCAAGTTAAACTGGTTAAAGGCAACCTCTTCACGTGGTTTAACATGTTAATATCATGTCTTTCACATGTAGCAGCGAATAGCTCAAGGAAGTGTCGATTTCTTGAACATGTTAACCTACCATTTGTCTCATTTTGCTAATGCAAACTAAACGCATGTGCTTGAAGTTTTTTGTACAAATACGTGAAAAAGTTCCATATTTTTGTCACTCATTTCAGAAAGTGATAGATATTACATATACTCACTTAGCCTTTATTTCTGGTAATTTTAATGATTGTGGCTTAGAGGAAATTAACCCCCAAATTTGGTGTTTCAGAAAATTAGAATATTATATCAAGTAGCTAAAAATGTTATTTTAAACAAAAATGTCAGACTTTTGAAAAGCCTGGCCATGTCTGCACTCAATTCTTGGTTTGGGCTCAATTAGCATGAATTAATGCACCAGTGTAGCGTGGTATGGAGGTGATCAGCCTGTGGAGCTGCTGAGGTGTAATGGAAGCCCAGGTTAAAGCTGTTCAGCAGCATGAAGGTCTCTAAAATGTCCTGGTAGAGGCTGTGTTGACTGTAGACTTCAGAAACACAGTGGACTAACACCAGCAGAGGGCATGGACCCATATCATCACTGACTGTGGAAACTTCACTCTGGACTTCAAGTAACATGGATTCTGTTCCTCTTCACTTTTCCTCCAGACTTTGGGACCTTGATTTCCAAATGACTTTAAACATTTACTTTCAACTGAAAAGAGGACTTTGGACCACTGAGCAAGTCACGCTTCTGACCCTGTCTCTGGTTCAGGAATGGCTTGAGATGCTGATTTCAGTTTCCAGCAGACTGACCTGACCTGAACCCCATAGAGAATCTCTGGGGTGTCAAGAGGAAGATGAGACATCAGACCCAACAATGCAGCTGACCTAAAAGCTGTCTTCAAAGCAACCTGGACCTCCATTACACCCCAGCAGCTCCACAGGCTGATTAGAAACTAAAGATCTTTTTTTTTCTGCGTAATGACAAGCTGTGTGGCCACACTGACTTGCGATGGTAACGGTCATGTTGTGAAAGAATTACAGCTCGTGGGCCAGAAAGATGCAGCTTGTGGTCTGGATGCAGCTCTAGATAAATAACTGAAAGAACGCTGCTTCAAAATGACCCAAATATCTCTTTAAGTAGTGTTAATTTAGAGATGTTTGTCTTCACAGGAAGAAGAAAGCAGAAGGCAGCCAAAGAGAGGGCAGGGCTGGCTAAGGTGAGCACACACCTCAAACCAGCTACAGACCCACGGGACAGGACAGATCTCCAGGAAGGTTTTCTTGTGTCTGAAACCAGGACCTAAAGACTCTTTGGGTCATGTGACTGTGTGGTTAGGCTGCGTGGTTTCTTAAATTCTTCAGACTCTTTTGGGTCTGTTTTAGCGTGTTGCATTGTGATGCTGGCATTCAGACATGTTGGTACTAAGGTTACATTGATCTGTTAGTGAAGCAAAGACCAGATGGAGGAGATCAAAATAGTGTTTCCCTTTTAAACCAGTTTATTCCAACACTCTAAAACTAAATGATAAAAACAAACCCAAGCAATACTTGTTGATGGGATGAGAAGAATTCACTTGTTTATTTCCTGTAGAGGTCATGACCTCTGTTTCCTTGCTCCAACTACTCTAGTGACTCCTCCCACTGTAATGATCCTCCCACTCACACTCTAGTAACTCCTTTCACTCCAGTGACCCCTCTTAAGCCTAATTTATGCTTCTGCATCTACGTCGCCATCAGATGCACGCAACGTCATTATACGTCGTTGCTTCGGGTCCCCGACGAGGACGCAAGGGACGGACGGATTTGAGCTCACTTTTCTAACTATTCGTCGAACAAGACGAAGAGTGCACGTCTCTGATTGGTCGGCCAAACAACCCGAGATCATTTTCGGCTTGACGCCAATATCAACAGAGTAGTAGAAGTAGAATCTTGTGGATCAGCTCGAGAAACGTCTGACAGATGAAGTACGAACATTTATATAATCCATCAAAGGTTGAAGAAGAGCTGCATATTCGCTCGTCGTCTGCCTTGTCCTCAATGATCGGACAGACGCCGCCGTCTCCTTCACTCCCATTTAATTCTTTTTAACATCATTTGTTCTTTGATATAAATCCGTTACAGCTCAATCAAAATTCGCTCTCTTGTGTATCCAGGAAATGGTAATCAGATACGTGAATGTACTGCTCCCAGTGCTACGCCCTCTGTTGTTTCGGCAGGGAATTGCTTTGCAACATCCTGCAGCAAACGTAGAAGTCTGAAGGCAAAACGCCTACGTCAACACGTCTGCGTCTCTCACTTGTGGAGCTGACGCAGAAGCATAAATTAGGCTTTACTCTATTGACTCCTCCCACACTAGTGACCGCTTTCTTTTCTGTTGACTCCTCTCACTCTGGGAATTCCGACTCCTCCCACTCTAGGTGACTCCTACTCTTTTAACTCCTCCCATTCTAACAATTCTTCTTACTTTAGTGACCCCTCCCTCTTTTTGTGACTCCTCTCGCTTTTGTTGATTCCTTCCTCTCAAGTGACTCCTCTCTCCAGTGACTCCTCCCACTCTAAAGATTTCTCAGGACAGTAAAGGAAACAGATTCATATTGAAGCTTACATTTCTGAGTTATTTGAGTTTGTTCTGTTTAGTTGATGACATTTCTGTTCTGCAGCTTCCAGACCTGAAGGATGCAGAGGCGGTGCAGAAGTTCTTCCTGGAAGAGATCCAGTTGGGGGAGGAGCTGCTTGCTCAGGGTAACCTCCACCCACCAACACCAGCACCAGTTCCAGCAGTTTGACTGGATTTCATGAGCACTCAAAACGATTCATCGAATTATTCAGAGAATTTAATTACAAAAATCCTGAAGGTAAAATGACTAGAATGGAGGCTTGGTTTAAACCAGGTGCTCAGTGATCACGTGTCATGAGGACAGTTATTAGAACAGGAGGGAACACAAATTCTCTTTCTTCACATCTGCAGTCACAGCTGAGCACATTTGGTGAACATCTCATTGTTTGGAGTTAGTTTAGTAAATGTTTCTCACTCTTGTCTCTGCGCTGCTGCCTTCAGGAGACTATGACAAAGGTGTGGACCACCTGACCAATGCCATCGCAGTGTGTGGTCAGCCTCAGCAGCTGCTGCAGGTGCTGCAGCAGACTCTGCCTCCTCCCGTCTTCCAGATGCTGCTCACCAAACTGCCGACCATCAGCCAGGTGAGAGACGGCGTTCAAAACGCTTCTTTTCCAGACTGCTCAGGACCTCTCACAAAATGACCCTGAACTCTGTCTGTGTCCTTCCTGCAGCGCATCGTGAGCGCACAGAGTCTGAGTGAAGACGATCTAGAATGAGAAGCCGAGAGGAGCCCATCCTCTTCCTCACCTGGACCTGCCATCACTTCCCATTAAAGGAACGTGTGTGTCATGTTTAAGTGGCATTTCGTCAGTTCACCTACAATCAGGACCACACCCACTGGTGACATCACTCAAAGTGGATGGAGCCTGTGGAAACAGGAAGTGGTCCTCTGACACTGCTGCAGATCGGTGATGAGCTAGCGGCTAACAAACTGGCGTGTCTGTAAATCCATGTGACTCGGTTCATCTTCACATCACTAGTTGGAACGCAGCCTTATGACTTTTATGAGAAAGAGTTGTTTTTAATACGTGAAAATGTCACCGATCTGCAGCAGTGGACTATTGCTCCAGACAGAGGACTACTTCCTGTTTCTAGAGACTCCACCCACTTTGAGTGATGTCACCGATCGTATGGACCTGACTGATCAAATGCCACCTCATAATGACCCAAACATCCCTTGAAGGCGTTCTAAATGAATCTAGTATTTTTTATTCTGACTTTCCATATCAATTTTTTTTACTGGTTTTACCTGTGTGTGTGGGGGGGGGGGTTAATAAAACAAGCCCCTCCCTCTGGCTGCAAACGTAGATATGAAAGAACTGGACTGAGTTCATCATCATATCACTACTAAACAAGTCTGCCTGGATACTGTCTGATTATTTATTGTTCATCACTTTCTGTTCTGTTCAGTTTAAAATTAGAAACATGTTTTAAAAAGTGACAGTGTTGAGTCTGATTTAAGGAGCACCGTCTTTGGAAAAATACAATAAAAAGTGACAAAGTGTTTGGATTTAAGGAGGAGGACCGTCTTTGGAAAAAACAAATAAAAAGTGAAAACCACTGTTGTCTGAGTTGAATGTTCTTTGTGGAGGTCACATGACCACATATGACCAGAGAGAAGTGAGGAACCAGGCTAAGATCTGACCAGATGCTCGTCCCTCAGCGGTCTCATCGGGTTCTTCTAGAACATGCAAAGAAAATAAAAACGCTGAGAGTCCCAAATACTAGACCAGAGCACAGGTCAGGAGACTTCAGTAATGAAATCGGTTGAATCAACTTCTAGATTTTTAGAACAACAAAAAGTTTTGGTTCTAAATGAGCTAAAAAGTCCCTGATCAGTCATCATTTGGTCTGGGTAAAGTGTTCTGGTCATGCTGGCTATCTGTCCAGATTAAACAATATTTTTTGTTACAAAAAACTCTTCATATATCTTAAAATTATTTTTTAATCGATCAATAAAACACCCCATTTGTGCCATTAAACCTTTAAATTTGACACCAAGGCAAAAAAGATGAAAAATTATTTGCGTTTTTAAAAATAGTTGGGACACACAGGGTTATGTAATATTGATTTATAAAAATACAATTCTAAGGCAAGACTAATGTAAGGTGATTAAGGTTATAAATCTCCCTATTCATTTAGATGTGTTCATTTCCCCCCCAGTTAAGTTCAGCGAATGTGTCAATAGGATATAAGGAATAAAAACTGCTAAACAGTTGATCTGCCATCTAAAAATGTCCACTTCCAAAAAACTGCTATAAAAACTTTATAAAATATTTATCATTTATCTTTTGATGTTTGTGGTTAAATCTCAATCAATTCATCCCTGACTGAAACAATAAAATGATCAGGATTTTAACCCTTTAAATGCCAGTTTGATTACACGATGCCAATATTTATTATGAAAAACACAAAAGCTGAATTATTGTTTCTAAAGCAAATTTTCACACATCAGTCCTATAAACAAAACCCTAAATATGAACTGATTCATTAGGAGTTTAACTCAGATTAAAAATATACAACCCTCCTGAGTCACTGCAGAAAGAAATGTCCAATTTCAAAATACTAAAATAGTTTAAATAAAATAAAACAGACTTTACTTTTGGGTTAAATCTTTCAATCGACCTAAGTCCTGATCAGAACAATCAAATGATCAGGATTTTAACCCTTAAATGTTGGATTAAATGATGCTAATATTTATTAAAGTTATTTTTAACAAAATTAATTTAATCTAGGAAGAATGATAATCTTCAAAGGTTTCATATGCATCAAAATTAATACTTTTTTTTTAAATATTAAGGACTCATTTGCAAAAAATAAAAATCCCCCAGCCACCCAAAATTGGTTAAATTATAAATAGTTTTTATAGGGATTATCTTTTTCATCAATAACAAGAAGGATATTAGTAATAAAATGTGTGCTTAAAGGGTTAAAATCCTCCAAATGACTGAATGTTTGGTAGTTTTGAGCAGGACTGAAGTTGGCAAACAGGTCTATGAGGGAAATGTATTGATTTGTAAAGTGGACATTTTTGTTAACCATTTAACTAGCAGGTTAACTAGTTTCACCTCTAAACTGGTGAAACATGAACTGAATTTCTCTGGAAAAAAAAATAAATGTTGACTAAAAATTACTTTATATTCATATTACCTTCATAATAGTATTTATATTATACATTATTATAATGCATATTATAATCCTCATTGCCTCAAATGAATAAAAAACAAATGACTTTCATCTTGATGTGGAGATTAAAGGGTTAACAACACAGGAGGGCTGGTGCCTGATGAATGAACACATTCTATTTGATTACATGATGCTAATATGTATTATGAAAAAACACTAAAACGAGTTAGTTTTAATAAAACTATTATGGGCTGGCTGAGGGATTAAAGGGACAATCCAAAAACACATCACACCTCTAATGTAAACAAAAAAATCCTACGTTAGGAACTAAAGGACGCCACATCAGTTAAATTTAAACCGAAGCAGCAGGTAGCTGCAACATCTGCAGCAGCTCTAAATGGTTCTCAGTAGTTTGTTTGGCGCCACCTGCTGGTAGCATCCTGACAACGATGGATGGAGTCCTGGAGTTTCTCCTCTCGGATCCTGACCAGAGCATCACTGAACTGAACTCCTGGACAGTCTGAGGTCAACCTGGTTGACAAATTGTGATTCCTTTAAAAATAAAGTCTAAATCATACTGCTCAAATAGTGGAGCGTGGCCCCCTGGGGGGGCGTGGTGAGGTGTCAGGGAGAGAGGCAGGACTTCACTATTCATGCTTGAATAACAAACAAGCCTCCGATCAGTAGGTGGCAGCAGTGCTCAAACTCTGGCTGCCTGGTCACACCATAGAAGAAAAACATTGATGTTCCCTAAAGAGGGCCTGACAGAAAACAGTGGAGAACCACTGATTTAAATGTTGGTAAAACTGACTTCATTCAGAAGTAGAACCCATTATAAAAATCATTAATGTCATTCTAATGTTTTCACGTCACTTTGATGGAAACCTGAGCTGCTCCTAACGAGGCCATCTGACATGGAAGTATCCAACATGTTAGCGCTGCTCTACACTTCATAGGTTTTGAAATAAAAGTAACAGGGAAAATCAAAGTGGTGCCTCGATGCATCAGAACTGAAACCGGTTTGATCTGATTTAAACGCCGTAGTTGTGTCACTTTTCAGAATACGATGAGTTTGTTTACAACAAACACATTTCAACCAAGTCAAAAACTAAAACAGAAAATGTGTTTTAACAACAGAACTATATATTTTTGTTCAACTCGTCTGGACAGAAGCTTTACAGAGAAACCAGCTGCTTGAAACAATCAGAGGAAAAATAATGACGTCTTCCTTCAGAGGTGAACAGCTTTTTTTGCCTTCACTCTCTTCTTCAGTCCTTTCTTTTTACTAGTCTTTTTGTTTGGATCTGCCATCTCTCCTTTAAAGGAGCCGTGACTTTTAAATGACTTCTGGTTTCCTCCGAACTTCTTCGAGGACCTGAAGCCTTCTGGAACTGGTCTCTTTTCCTGTCCTGAACTTTTAGTCTTCTCCTTCTTCACCGACCTCTTCACGCGGATGGACCGGCCTTCTAGCTTCGAGCCGTCCAGTTCTAGTGCCAGCTGCACCGAGTCAGCGCTCTGTAACGAAGACACAAAATCAAAAACGTGAAACTTTTCTTTATAAAATATGAAATGATGATTAGTTTCTAGGATTTAACTCTGATGGATTATTCAAGGTCGTATCATGGATTTGAGTCACGAAGCAGATCATTTTTTGGATCAGCAGAAAGAATAATAGAAGACAAATAACTGCTCTATTTATTTTGTAGAACACCGCAACATTTTTCTACTCAATGCTCATTAAATACAAACAACATTTAACTCAAGATGTGTCAATCTGAAGCTTAAAAACATTTTGAATCATATAAAAACAAAGCAACAGAGAATGGATCGGATATCGATCAGGAATCCTTCGTTCTGGTCAACTAAAACGACTGAGTTCGATAGAGTGAACCTCTACACGTGACGGCAAAATGAACGCCTTCCTGAGACGGGAATTCAGATTCAGAGAGCACGAGCACAGGATGTCGGGGATGATTTAGCAACGCGCGAGCGCTGCATGATCCACGGACCACGTGTGTCTCAAACCGTAGAGGGCGATCCGTACGGATCACGGATCGACGATGATCCATTGCACCCCTAATCTCTGGTTTCAAGCACTATGACTTCCTTACTTCTTATCTCCAGTCCACAGATCAGATCATTTCTAGATGTGAAAAACACCAAAGATAAAAAACAGCTGTTTTAGTTGCGCTACCTCAAACAGGACGTATCCGAATCCTTTGCCTAGACCGGAGTTCTTGTCCCGTACCAGCCGCACCGCCTCCACTGCTCCACACTTTTCAAAATGCTTTCGAAATCCCGAGTCGTTGATCTCTGCAAAGACATGTCAGATGAGCACAGAGTATATCCTGACTTCAGGGTTACACCAGCATCATCTCTGCAGAGCGACTCACCGAATGACAGATTCCCCACAAAGACGGAGCGCTTGTGGTCGTGCTGAAGGACAACAGGTAGATTAACTAACGGTTCTGTAGACTGATCAGATTTACCGATGTTTGGACTTACCGAGGAGCTGTCAATCACCGTGTCCACTCGGATGTGGAAGTCCTTCTCTATCTCCACGCCGTTCCTGAAGACAGATGGAGCGAACGCAGTTTGATCATGTCATCTGCCACGGTTCACGTCTATGTCTGGATCAACTCACCTCTCCAGAGCTTTACCGACCGACTGTTCATCTTTAAACACCACGTAGGCGTTCAGGCTCTGCCTCTGAGGGTGAACTTTTCTTCTGTAAATTAAAATAATTGGATTAGATGATCAAATAAAACAATAATTTCTGCATTTCAGGACTGCAACACATTTCAGTAAAAGGCTGAAACCAATTCTGGCTCATGATTCAGAAAAAAACTAAGAAAAAGTTATTTAAATCAGTTATTTTTAAAATAAGATTGTAGTTTTTGACACCAAGTAAAGCAGAATCTGAAGAGCGGGACACCCACCACCCTCATCACTTCGTCCCCTCTGGGAGGAGCAGGAACAGTAACGTCAGCGGAACGTGGTCCAGGTCTGACGCTGATGAGACTAAACTAATGAGAAAACAACTTGGAAGAATTGTCTTCTATCAGCGTCATTTTACCCTAAAAACACTTTAAAAACATACAGGAACTGGGATTGATGGGTTCGATGGGATGAGTTTTCAAGATGGTCTAGTTATTACCTCACAACAGTGAAGATTTACACCACGTGTGAAAAAAACAGATATACTCTAAAGCATCATTTCATTACTTGTCCCTGAGAAGTAAATGTTTTTGTGATGTAACCATTTTCAGTTGGTTTTAAGTAGAAATGCACTGATTTTGATTTTGAGGGCTGATACTGATTTCTGTTCAGATGTGACCTGCTGATACAGATTAATATGATTTATCTGTAAGAACTTTAATTAACCCTTTATATTTAGGATTTGTAGCCTAAATCTGAAACTTTTACACTTTTTAAAAAGTTGCTAAAAAAGTTGTTTTTATTTTAAAAATAAAAACTTTTTAACCCTCGCACTGTCTTGGTGTTTTTGATGTTTCAGAGTAGGGATGCACCGATACCATGTACTTGTACTTGTTAAAGTTAACCGAAAATAGAACCTGTCTTCCAATTCATTGCATTTTTTTGTGCGGTAGAAGTATCGGTGCATCCTTATTTCAGAGTTAACGAGGTGAGCGATTCCGACTCACTTTCCAGATAAAACTCTGCTCCTGCTTCAGTCTACAACTCCATGTTTGGGTATTTATGAAAAGCTGGTGTGGAATGACATAAAACCTACACAAATTACAATAATACAATGTTAGCATCACGATTAGTAGAAGTACAGGCTAACTCAGGGTTTTCCACTTCAGTGAAAGAATAAAAAAATGTTATTCTTATTTCTATCTTTATACTGTCACCTTAAATCTTTATTAAATCAGCCATCTGATTCAGTCTTGAATTATTTCTTTGTTTCTCTCCAATGTAGCATAATAATAATTTGTCCAGATACTTACTTTATAACCGCTACTTTGCGAGACATGGAGGGATCCTCTCGGACCTGTTGAGGTCAAACAAACAAACAAAAATCATGAAAGTTAAAGTGAGAATAGAATACTTTGCAGGTCTGAGGTATCTGAGTGGTTGTTCTCATTATAATTTAAATTCATCAGACTCCAGAGTGACCTGCATCACAGCACATCATGATGCTTCCTGCTGCAGAACTGCTCTGTCCGACTCATTTAAAGGGACATTTGGGTCAATCGGTTGTTTATCTGCAGTAAGGACCACATCCACTCACTCAGGTTTTCTGAGGCAATACTCAGAGCTAGTCAGATCAGGAGAGATGCTGCTGCAGATCAGTGACAAATTAGCAGCTAATGGGTAGGTTGTTCCAGAGGTTCGGGGCAGTGATCACCTCTGCTCCTTAATCTGATCTGGGAACAGTGACTGAATTTATGGTTCTGGATGGAGTGTGGATCAGTACAGTCTGGAGATAGGACTGAGCCAGACCATGAAGAGCCTTGAACCATAGCAGCAAGAGCTGGAAGTGGATCCTGTATCAGACGAGGAGCAGCTCTGCTGTTCTGAGCTGAGTTTTCTAGAACAGGAGCATCCTGTTTGACCTGCAGACGGTGGAGGGAGGACTGATCTAGACCTTTCTACAAGGAGTTAGAATAATCTAGGTGTGTAGTAATGAAAGCATGGATGAGTTTTTAAAAGTCATTGGGGTAAGAAGTAGGATTTTACTTTAGCTAAGAGTTTCAGCTGAAACTTGTTTTGACAACTTTGTCAAATTTAAGGGAGGAGTCAAAAATGACTTCAAGGTTTATAACAGGAGGGACTGAATGAAGCCAGAGGGTCAAGAGCAAAGTCAGGGTCAACACACTCCTTTCTCTCTACAGGATGATTTCTGATTCCTCTTCATTTAGATGGAGGAAACTTGAGGTCATCCAGGTCTTGATGTCATTTAAAACGCCTAGCAGAGTAATCCTCCACAACTGTGTTTGAGACTGATTAATTGTTCTGAAGGCTATAAAGAAGAACCAAGTGTTTCTGATTGTTCACAGGTCAGAGTGATCAGTATCAGCAAGTCCAGGTCCTTGTGACCTGAACAAAAGCTGTTCAAAACAACTGTCTTGCCTATACATTTTCAATGTGTGAATATTTGAGAAATTACTTAATATTTGCATCTTGACCCAGTTTTTATTATTTAAAGCCACTGTGCACGCACTCTTTAGATTTGAGATCTTGTTCAGAGATGTATTATGTGTATCTGAAATAAATATCTAGAGCTGTCAACTTTATGAGTCTTCATTTTTTAAACAATTCCAGAACAAAAAGACTCGTCAAAGCATCGACCCAGATGTGACCAATCAGAGGTACGACACTGCCCACCCCTAGTGTATTGTGTCTTTCTTTTTTACCACAGAACGAAACCGGACAGATTCGATGGCTCCTCCATCTTTGAAGAAACTCCTCAGGTCCTGAAAGACAAAAGATCACAAATCAGACTCTTTACAACCCAATCCAAACCTCTAGAACAGGGTTATGTCACCCTGCTCCTTGAGAGATAGTACCTGCATGTTTTCTATGTTTCCCTGCACCAACACACCTGGTTTAAATCAATGGGAGATCTACGGGCTTCTGGAGAACTTGAGGACACTGAAGAATGGATTATATTATTGCATCAGGTGTGTTGGAGCAGGGCAACAGCTAAAACCTGCAGGGCAGTGTCCCTCCAGGACCAGGATTAAATAGCCCTGCTCAGATCCAAAGAACAACACACAAGAGTTCCTAAAAATCATCCCCGTGTGGCATCCCCTGTGGCACCTCAGAAAAACCAAAAGTATGGTTCTTACATTTTCAACAAAATCAAATCCAAGCACTTTGAAGGTGAGTTTTCAAGAATCTCCAGCACCTACAATGGTGAAGATTTGCATGAACAAAACATTTAAAGTGAAAATGATTATTTAACTTCGTTAACCGTGCGTCCCTAATCTGTTAGGAATCAGATTCATCTCATAGGACTTTCAGTAACAGAACACCGTTTTAAAATTCTGATTAATTTGAAAATTATGAACATGGAACAGAAAACCTTCACACAGAGATTAGCATGACTAGCGGTTAAGCGGTTAGCACCCCACCCCAATCCAACCATTTGATGCATCTCTAGTTTCAAGCACTTTACAATCTGTTAAAACACCATGTTAAAATTCAAGCATTTTCAAGGATTTCAAGAATCGTAAGAACGCTGCAAAAGGCATTTAGACAAACACCTGTGGTGGATTTAGTTAAAATTACAGAAAATCTGTGATTTCAGGAGGTTAAATGTGAAATAAGAAACGTGGATAAGGAGTGGGGAGAAGGAACTGACAGGAATCTTTATCAAGCGCTGCTCCTGGAGTGAATGTGGTGAATTAAAGGTTACAGAATTAGGCCAAACATTCATAGACGTAACTCTGACTGGACACGATTCTGTTGGAGGCTAAGAAGGGAGACAGTACCTTCTCTGAGCAGCTGGTGGGCAGGTTACCAACAAACACTGTCCTCTTCCTCTTTAAGGCCTCCTGGTGTTTGTTGGCCTTCAGCCTCTGCCTCTTCATCACCCAGTGCTCTGTATCGTTCACTCTTCCCATCTCTGTGGACTTCCTCTTCTTCTTCTTAGCCAAGTGTTTCTTCCCTTCCTCGTCATTGTCTGCCTCCTTTAAACTCTCCTCCCTGAAGCAAACAAACAAGAAGATTAAGGAGGAGGAAGAGGAGTGCGGCGGTGACCGATTGGATCTGGGGATTTTACCTGTTCTGCAGCTTCTGGTCAGCTGAACTGATCCTGATTGGCTTTTTCTTCTTCTTCTGCCCCAGTTCCAGTTCACGGCCCACCTCCTCCTTCTGTTCCTCTCTCTCTGTGTTCTTCTGAAGGGGCTGTAATAAAGAAATAGCATGATCAGCCCGATACCTTACCTTTTACTTTATGAAAATGCTTGAGAGACTGGTCCTCAGTTATGATTCGAATTGGTGTGAATCTAAAGTGGTGTGAAAAAGTGCTTGCCCCCTTCATGTGCTTTTTTTTGTACGTTTGTCACACTTAAATGATTCAGATCATCAAATTTAACTATTAGACAAAGTAAACACAAAATGCAGTTTCTAAATGTCTGACCATCTGTTCCTGACCTCAACCTGGAGCTCACTTGGGTTCTGCAGCAGAACAATGATTCAAAACACACCAGCAAGCCCACGACTGAATGGTTTCAGGAAAACTAAATGAAAACTTTGGAGTGTCCTAGTCAAGGTCCTGACCTGATTGAGATTCTGTGGCATGACCTTAAAGTGCCCATGACATCGGTTTCCATGTTTTCTGACTTATCTATCATGTTGCAACGTTGAGTTCTCACCTTAAACCTGCCAGAAAGAGCAAAAAACGGCGTCCATCTGTCTCCTAGTACAGCCAGTGAGAAGCTCTTCCAGATTTCAGACCCAGGTTTCAAACAGTTTTTTTCACTCCAGCCCGCTATGAGGTCATAGTGATCCGGACTTGCTTATATGGTCAATTCTCCGCCCACATGCACGTTCACGACACCTGGAGCGAGGCAGTGCCGCCGCCATTGCCCATAGACCGTGTAGTGTTTAGTTTCAGTTTCGTTTCTCTTTCACGCGACGGCACTGCCCCCTGCTGGACACTGCCCCCTACTGCAGCAGAAGTGTCAGGCTGCCAAATAAGGAGAAACCCAGCAGAACCGGAAGGCGGCGCTTTCTTCTGATCTCTGAGTTGCTCGTTAGGAAATAATTACAGCGTATTTTGAGTTATAATGGTGCAACGCTAATCTAGAGGCATCAAAGATTACACCTGTTTAATATAAAGTGATTTAAATATGGAGTCACAGGCACTTTAAAGGGCTTCATGTTGGAAAACCATCAAATGTGACTGAATTAAAACAATTCTTTAAAGATGAGTGAGTTAAAATTCCCCTACAGCCTGTAAAAGACTCAATACCAGCGGTGGATCGAGGCAGCATCTACAGTGATATAACACTGAACTGGTCTGTTGTGGTTTAGAGGGAGCAGAGTCAGATATAGAAAGTCTCCATTTATCAGTTATGTCCCAATCCTCTCCTATGGTCATGAGTTTTAGGTAATGATCGAAAGAACAAGATCACAAATACAAGCGACCAAAATGAGTTTCCTCCACGGGACGATCGGGCTCAGCCTTAGAGACAGTGTGAGGAAATCGGATATCCAGGAGAAACTCAGAGTAGAACCGCCGCTCCTCTACATCAAGAGGACCCAGTTGAGGTGGGTCAGGATGCCTCCCCTGGGGAGTTGTTTCGGGCATGTCCTGGCAGGAGGCCCCTGGGTCAACCCAGAACAAACTGGAGAAAACACATCTCCAGGATGTCCTGGGAACGCCTTGGGGTCCCACCGGAGGAACTGGTGGAAGAAGCCAAGAAGAGGACAGACTGGGATGCTGCCCACATGACCCGAACCTGGATAAGAGGAGGAAACTGTGGCAAGGCTAACGATAAGTAGCTGAATTCCGATCTACTTGAAAATTAAAATTCCGAAAGTAAAGTCTTCCACATCTCTTTGCATGAATTAGCGTTTAGTGATGGTGAGAAACTCAAGCATTTTCAAGAATTTCAATCACCCTTAAGAACCTTGTACACAGTGAAACTAAACAAACAGGTGAAAGTGGTATTTACCTTTGGTGCAGGCTTAAACTGAAGAGGGGCTGCTTGTCCAGTGGTGCTGAATAAAGCTGACAAGGAACCAGAAGCTGCAGAGTTCTGCTGGAACAGACTTCCTGAGACCTGACCGACCATATAGTCAGCTGACTGCTGTCCACTGAAGACACAAAAACACAGGTGAAAAGATGCACATTTCCCAAAACACAAAGTACCAACTACGGTAATTGCATATATCAAACAGAAATGACACTGTTGGGTTAAAACTCCAAAGCTTTTATGGCTTTCCATAAGTCAGCTCTACTATTCACCTTTCACATCTATGAGCTGTTTTATGGATGACTTTTCAAATAAAACATTGACCCAATAGTTAAAAAGGAGCCATTAGAATATATAGTAAAGCTGCTTACAATAAACACATCTCTTTATATGATCAAGATATTTAAATGTACAGATAATTAGCTTCAAATAGAAACCTGTTGAGGTCTATTCAGTTTTTAATCGCATATAACTTATGGGGGTTATTGATATTTGCCAGATGCGTTTCATTTTGGGGAGTCAAATTATGGAGTTCTTTCTATTCTAACTGGGAGGGGAGATGGCTTTAAGTGCTTTTATGATTCAATTTTTGGCTCTAATTATTGTTTAATAATCTTATTATTATAAGTTTGTCGAAACTGACCCGACACTTCAAATTTAATATACTTTTGCATTCGATATATGTGGTGGTACCGACTCTAACACAAGAGGAAGGTTAAGATTAAGGCCCATTGTGATGCTAATAGTTTCTACTATTCTGGACCAGTGAAGCAACTATCGGAATCAAAAGCATCATTTAATTCATTACGACGTTGTATTATTATGATAAAATCGAAGTTAAATGGTACATCTTCCCAGTAAAGAGCGTTCCAGAGTTTCCCTGTGAAACCCCCCTCCAAAGTGTAAACAAACCTGAGTTTAACTTTCTTCTTCATGGTTACAGGAAGGTAATTAAGCCGAAGTGGTCTGTTGCTTTGATGCAAAACTGAATAACTATGTCAAAAACCGATATTTTCACAAATAAAACTCCATGCTAATCAACGCGCGTCCACATGTTTACATCCAGCTTCACAACGGTCCCTCCTCTAAATGTGTCCCCCATTAAACGCTGTGATGGAAACGCAAGGTTCCTGTAAAATATTCTCAGATAAATAAAAATGGTAAAGGTTAAAATAAAAAAAATGAAATTCAAAGAATTTTGTTATTAATTGAGAATATATCAAAATAAGAATAAACGCTGAAGCTAGTATAACAGAACAACGTCAGTAAGACGTCGAAATGTGTAACTTCCGGTTACCCACGTACTATTAGAATTCGTTAGCTGTTCAACGCGGCTCTGGGTAAATAAAGGGTAAATGTGTTTATAAATGTAATAGTACCACACAGAGGGCTTCATGGGGACTGAGATGCCGGTGGACCCGGTGGGCAGGCTCGTAGCCATTGACCAGGAACGGGCTACGGTGCGGTATATTGGCCCGGTGGCACCGACCACCGGTAAGATGATTTTCTCATTTTAGTCATAATAAACTCTAATCACCCAAATGACGGGTCACTTTAAGCTGAATTATATTTAGTAAATTGTCTTTTGTTCATGTGTTGATCTGACTTGGAGAAGGCTTAGGACTAGGAGTGACTATAGAGGTGTTCTCAACCACAACAGCCATCAAGTTTCGGCGGTAGAGAGAAAAATTCATATTTAGAATAGAATAGAATAGTAATAGCCTTTATTGTCCTTCAGTGGGGAAATTCAGGTGCAACAGGAGCAAAGTGACAGCAAGTCAAAAGCTTACAGTTGAGGATCACAGTTGTAGAAAGTACTTTTGAAGTATATGAGGTTTGGGCCCCATTAAATTAAATTGATATTTGGGTCAGTTCGAAGTGGTGATCTCTCAGTTATCTATCTACAGATATGACCACACCCACTGGAGACATCACTTAAAGTTGGTGGAGTCTCTAGAAACAGAAAGTAGTCCTCTGACTGGGATCAGAAAATGATTTTTTTTAAAAAGAGAAACCCAAGAGTTGGGACTCTAAAGGCCTCAGTTTTAGGGTCAAAGGTCATGACAGGTCATCTGACCAAACCAGTGATGTTTACTTTTAATGCACTGCAGCACAACCAGCTGATCCCAGCTGTCCACATGGAGGTGTTGGGCTGACGGTAAAGTTTGTGGAGAGCTGGTGTTTATTTGAATTTCTAGCAGTCGTGGGACAAGAGGCGTGGGACGCCCTGGACAGGTCACCAGCCCATCAAAGAGACAAGCAAGATTTACAACCAGTCACACTCTCACTCACACCTAGGGACAATTTAGAGTCACCAAATAATCTAACATGTGTGTCTTTGGACTGTGGGAGGAAACTGGAGTACCTGACAGAAACCCACACATGCATGGGGAGAACATGCTAACTCCACGCATAGAGGCTGCAGCTGGAAGCGAAGCCAAGCCCTCTTTGCTGTGAGGCAACAGTGCTACCCACTTCACCACAGACAGTCTCATGTTAGATTGTAGAGGTATAATGTACCAACAGGTAATATATCGTTCCAATGCATCAATGTGACTTATTGAACAAAAGTTGTTTTAAATACCTGAAAATTAGCTGCTAGTTTGTCACTAATCTGCAGCAGTGTCTCTACTGATCTGATTAGTCAAAGGACTGCTTCCTGTTCCTAGAGACTCTGCCCAATTTGAGTGATGTCACCGGTGGGTTTGGTCCTTACTGTGGAAAAATTACTGATGGAACACCACTTTAAAATGACCCAAACATCCCTTTAATCCAGTCAGCAGCAGTACCAGGCTTTCCATACCTATATTATAATAAAAAAAATGTAGTATCAACATGAGTGTGAAGAAGGGATCCCATATATTGAGTTTTGTGTTTTCTGATGATAGGGGTGTGGATCGGCGTGGAGTGGGATGACCCAGTGAGAGGCAAACATGACGGCAGCCATGAAGGAGTGCAGTACTTCACATGCAGGTAGTCTTCCAGCGCTGAACCTGTTGGGAACTAATCTGTTGGGATGAATGACTTTGTAGATTAGTGTTAATGATAATTCTTATACTTGGTACGCAAAAAGATTCAGAACTCGTTCTTCTTACGTGAGTAATTGTATTTAATCAAGCGCTTAAGTTGTGTCAGATACCTGAGTCAGTGCCTCAAGTGGAGGAGTTCAAGTATCTCGGGGTCTTGTTCACGAGTGAGGGAAGGAGGGAGCGGGAGATCGACGGGCGGATTGGGGCAGCGTCAGCAGTGATGCGGACGCTGAACTGGTCTGTTGTGGTGAAGAAGGAGCTGAGCCGGAAAGCAAGGCTCTCGATTTACCGGTTGATCTACCTCCCAATCCTCACCTATGGTCATGAGCTTTTGGTAATGACCGAAAGAGCGAGATCGCGGATACAAGCGGCTGAAATGAGTTTTCTCCGCAGGGTGGCCGGGCTCAGCCTTAGGGATAGGGTGAGGAGCTCGGACATTCGGGAGAGACTCGGAGTAGAACCGCTGCTCCTCCATGTCGAAAGGAGCCAGCTGAGGTGGTTCAGGCATCTTGTTAGGATGCCCCCTGGACGCCTCCCCAGGGAGGTGTTTCAGGCATGTCCTGCCGGCAGGAGGCCCCCGGGTCGACCCAGGACACGCTGGAGAAAATATATCTCTGGTTTGGCCCTGGAGCGCCTTGGGATCCTGCCGGAGGAGCTGGTAGAAGTGGCTGGGGAGAAGACCGTCTGGAACTCCCTAATTGGGATGCTGCCCCCGCGACCCGGACCCGGATAAGCGGAAGAAGACGAGACGAGACGAGACCTGAGTCAGTATCATGGCATCAACAACTTGACATCTCATATGTACACTGCTGTGAAAAAAGATTTTGCCCCCCTTCTTTCTTATTGCTGAATCATGACCTCTGACCTTAACTTTAACCAGGTGAGGTCTGCAGTGCTTTAGATGATGTTCTGACTGCTTTTGTTATTGACTTTCTTTAGAACAGGACATGATGTTTTGCTTTTTGAGATCTTTTAGCCTCCTTCATGCTGTCAGACAGGTTTTATTGAAGTGATTTATTAATTCTACAGGTCTGACAGTAATCAGATGTGGCTAATGGAACTGAACTCAGCTTTATAAAACACATGGTTAAACACAAATAATTCAAAGGGGGCGAGTCCTTTGTCACATAAGACCAAGCTGGTTTGGATCGCGTTTTTTCCTTTAATAAATTAAATCATCATTTGAAAACTACATTTTATATTTACTCAGTCCAGACTCCAAAAATATTTGCAACAAGTCAGCAAAAACAGAAGAACTCTGTGAAAGCGCAAATGATTTTTCCAGCACCGTATGCTTTGAGGTCCTCTTTACCTGTCTTCTTCTGCTTATGTCTGAGCCTGTCTGTGGATTTGCTTCTGTGTCTTTCTCCCAAACATCTGCCGATGTAGGGCCTTCAGTTGACTTTGCTTTAGACATGAAGTTTGTGTATGTTTAAATGTGCTATACTTAACGCTGACTTTAATCTGACTTCTCCTATATCTGTACTACATTTCTATATAGGAAATAAAGCTTTACAGTAAAGCATACAGAAATGTAATGCTAAAAAAGTGAAGTATAGAAAACATGTTTTGATTCTGTTTCCTGTGCTACAGACACCCTAAAGGAGGCTCTTTTGTTCGTCCGGTGAAGGCGAGCTTCGGAGTGGACTTCCTGACCGCTTTGCGACAGGTGTACCAGGTTGATACAGAGGACGTGCTGACTGATGAGGTCGTTTCCTCCTCAAAGCTCAACTGGTCTGAAGTTAAGGAGTTCAGGTACCATATTTTCTGTTTTATGAGCTTGTTTTTTATTTATATGTGAGAGGAGTGCTGAATACAGGGTTCTTACAGGTGCTTGAAATACTTGAAAATCCTTGAATTTTAAGGAAGTACTTTCAAGGTTTTAAAAGTGCTCAAATGATTAAAGCTACACTCGACATGTTGGTAAACAAGCTACGTATCACTAGCTATTTTTCACAAACACGTCTCAGAGCACTCACCCCTCCCGTCGGGTATAATCCGTAGGTCCAGCCTTTCCGCGGACATGGGACCATGCATTGCCACGGTTACAATAGAGACCAGAACTCCAGCCATAGAAATGCTCCCCCAGCTTTTCCTTTTTTCACCTCCAAATGTTTTTAGTTTTCTGCTGAAAATGTGTTTTTGGGGGGGACTCTGGTATCTTTCTCCTTCTCTCACTTCCGGGATGTTCTGCTGCAAAATGTGCCCGGGCCGATTAATGGCAGATCCAAGCAGTGCGGAAGTGCAGCAGACAGACAGCCGGATTGTTTTAGAGAACTGCGGGACAACTACTTTATTGATTTCTGTCAGGGTTTTTTTAATCTCCACAATATATTTATGGCTATACTATGTTAGAACGTGGTTAAGAGGCATTAAAAAAAACTTTAAAAGCTACATTGTTTACCAACCTGCCGAGTGCAGCTTTAATAAATCGATTGAAACTTGAACTAACCCACAGATAATTTGAGCTGAGGAAAGCCCTCATCATGAGCTATTTTCATTTAGATTCATTACATTATTGTGTCAGACCAATAGATTGATGCATAACAACACAAAGTGTCTTTATGAAGTTTTTTATTGTGTTTAACAGACTTGAACAGATGCAGTTTCAGCCATTTAAAATCGTCTGTTTTTGCTCATCTGCGGGGTGTTTAGTTTAGTTTGGTGAAGAGCTTTGCTCTGGCTAACTAAACGTCTTTGCTGCTAGCGTTAGCTGTGTTAACTGGGTGCTTTGCGTTGATGTAGTAGACTAACCTTGAGTGACTTTGGTGGTGAGCAAACTCACCGTCTGCAGGACGTGTTTGGCTCAAACTTGCAGTGTACATGTGGTCGTTGTGTCGGATGGAGGGCGGTTCACGTTCACGCTATAAATAATCTCAGACCATCCTCTAGTGGCGCGCTCTACCATTCTGTTGTTCCATCCTAGAACATTTACTTTGTTCACACCAAACAAACAAACTGAACAGACTTAAAACTGCAGGTGTGAAAACATCCTAAATCAGTTCCAAAGTGTGCTGTTTGATGTTGCAAATGCTGCTGTTTTGTTATTGTTGTGCAGCAGCTTTCTGTGTAAATGTTTGAACCATTTAGGTGTAACCGTATTTGTGCTAAAACTATACTTTGAACTTTTGACAAACATGCTGTTTGAGATGAACATTTGTGTAAGGACACCCGTCAGAGGAAAGCATTCAGACATCTTATATCTACAGTCAGAACCACACCCACCAGTGACATCACTCAAAGTGAGTGGAGTCTCTAGAAACAGGAAGTAGTCCTCTGACTGGACTACTCATGGCTAGTCAGATCAGAAGAGACGCTGCTGCAGAGCAATAACAAACTAGTGGCTGATTTTAACAATTTGCGCTAAAAGGTCAGACTGATATTAAAACGCTATATTATCTGTTTGTAAACCTCTACAATTTAACATGAGACTGTCAGTCCACCACCAGGCCCCAGGTCACACACCCCACTGGGTAGGCTGCCTGGTGGGGTGCGGTCTTGGAGGGCCCAAACCGTGTAGCTACATGGTGGGTTTCTGGCTGTAGGCATGGGATGGTGGCTGCCTTGGGCTGCTTATAGCCTCAGGCAGTATGTTAACTATTTTATCATGGTTTGGTTTGTTTTAATCTCCATTCCCCCCAGAATAATTCTAGTTTTGTTACTTTCTACAGATTTGACCAGCTCTCATGCGTGGCGCTGGACCACTATAAGGTGAACGGACCGGGGGCACCTGGAGAAATCAGGAACACGACACCCAGTATCCTTCTCTTATTTACCTTTTAAAATCTAAACTGGGATAAAGGTCACACCAACACTGACCACATTGCAGATATAAGGGAAACTCACCACGCTAGCTGGTATTAGCGTGGTGTACATTATCTTTAATGGGTTGGACATTACCAGAGGGGAACCCTCAGGGCCTTCAAGGCCCAGCATTTATGAAATGTTCTAGTTGTTTTTAAAAATGTTATTTATAATTTATTATATGTGATTCCAGCATTATTTTCTGTAAACTAATATGCAATTGAACAAGAAACCTTTTTTAACTTCAAAAACTAAAATCATCCAAGCAGTGTAAAGTGGGTGGGATCAAAAGAAGTTGGGACTGGACTTTAGGAAGGCCTGTGCTCCTGTGCGTAATGGTGGGTGGGCTATACCCACTGCTACATGGTTTTCTGAGATGAAAAATAGCAAGAAACCCTTATGAGTTATGTCAGTATAACTCAGGGACTGTGGATTATCTGACTCGGACAGCAAAGGTAAGAAATAATTTCTAGCTATGGCAGCTTGAGGCAAAGTTTGTTTTGTTTGTTTTTTAGCTGCTGGTTTGCTGAGTTTTACACCTAAAGTGATGAAAACAATACTGTTGTAGTCTGTGGAGCCTGAGCTTTCATATAAGTTACTGTTTGGTGGTTTGAATCAAGTTGTGTGGTCTTTTTTTCAGGTATGCATCTTTAGTGTCATTTTGCTGCTTTTTCATGCACTCTAAAAAGTAAAACCATCATTTACTTAAATTTTTTGGTGTAACATTTTACACTCAAGAATTTTGAGTAGACTGGAGACAGTTATATTAAGTAAAAGCCAACTTTATTAATAAAATTGTCTCCAGTCTACTCAAAATTATTGAGTGTAAAAATGTTACACCAAAAAATTTAAGTAAGTGATGGTTTTACTTTTTAGAGTGTGTTGTTGCTTGATAAGTTTGTGTTTTGTTTAGTAACTGTTGCTTTAGTTTTCAGCTAAATTTCTTCCTGTTTAGTGGATATGTAGCCTTGTGTCGATTGGTAAAGGTGAAGCAAGGTTTTGGATCAAATTTGTTGTTGGAAGTTAACAGAGGTCAAACCAAAATGAATGAAAGAATCCCCAGGAACATTCCGATCATGTCACAAGGACCTGCTAAAACCAGGGAGTGTTTGGTCTTCTTAGAATAGGCTGATTTTTTTCAGTGTGGATTATTGAGTTTACGTGTTGTATTTGAATCCGCCAAAAACATCGCGATCCCTGGTTATAAGCATCACCAAGTCCACCTCCTCCCTCCTACCTGCCTCTCTGAATCTCTTCATGAAATTAAAATGTGGTTTACGTTTTCTTCAACTGTACAGTGGTAAAACAGATTCTTCTCATTGTTCCAACTTCCACCTTAGCCAACTCGGATAGCTTCTTTTTGTACCACTGACAGCTCCTCCATTAGTCCATCACACCGCTGCTGTTCGTATCCACTAGAGAAGTCTTGTTGGACGACAGGATTGGGAGAGGACTCTGGTGATGTGTGTTCATTGCTTCTCCTAGGTTCAAGCAAGTTTTAAACAAGTTCTAAGAAGTAGTGGTTTATGTTATCCTGTCTGCCAATTAGACGCCTTTTTGGACAGTTTTTCAGTTTTCACATCGTTTATAAACCTGGTGTTTGCCTCCCTGATAGCAGGCTCTGTCCTATTGACCAAGTCGGCTGTATCTGCTCATCACTGCTGACGAAGCTAAAAGCAGTCAGGTTGTCACTGTTTGCTGGATGGTTGTCTGAGTGTTCCTTAACAACACTAATCAGATATTAAGTGGTTGAACATCAGTAAGTCTCTGATGACCTCTTGGGAAGATGTAGCATCCATCACCAAGCAGCTGGACAACCTGGAGGAGCTGAACCTCAGGTAGAGCTTCTTTGAAGATTGCTTCATGTTTTATGTGGTTTTTGTCTTAATTGATAACTTTTCTTTTGTGTTCTTTTGTAGCAACAACAGACTGAGGTTGCCCTCTGACCCCTCAGCTCATTGCCAGGCTTTTTCCAGCCTCAAATGTCTCATCCTGAACAGTTGTGAGCTCACCTGGCAGCAGGTAAACTAATTCACAGTTCATCACTACAGAACAAGAATGTGAAATATAGGGATGCTCGATATTGGCTTTTTCACCGATATCTGATATCCGATATTGTCTCGCCTCGCCTCGCCTCGCCTCGCCTTCCTCCGCTTATCCGGGTCCGGGTCGCGGGGGCAGCATTCTAAGTCGGGCAGCCCAGGCCACCTTCTCCCCGGCCAAGTCCACCAGCTCCTCAGCTGGGACGCCCAGGCGTTCCCAGGCCAAACTGAAGATGTATTTCCTCCAGCTTGTCCTGGGTCGACCTGGGGGCCTCCTGCCGGCAGGACATGCCCAGAACACCTCCCGAGGGAGGCGTCCAGGAGGCATCCTTACCAGATGCCCGAACCACCTCAACTGGCTCCTTTCGATATGGAGGAGCAGCGACTCTACTCCGAGTCTCTCCCGGATGTCCGAGCTTCTTACCCTATCCCTAAGGCTGAGCCCGGCCACCCTGCGGAGGAAACTCATTTCAGCCGCTTGTATCCGCGATCTCGTTCTTTCGGTCACTACCCAAAGCTCATGACCATAGGTGAGGATTGGGACGTAGACCGACCGGTAAATCGAGAGCCTCGCTTTCTGGCTCAGCTCTCTCTTTACCACAACAGACCGGTTCAGCGTCCGCATCACTGCAGACGCTGCCCCAATCCGCCTGTCGATCTCCCGCTCCCTCCTTCCCTCACTCGTGAACAAGACCCCGAGATACTTGAACTCCTCCACTTGAGGCAGGACCTCTCTCCCGACCCGGAGTTGGCAATCCACCTTTTTCCGGTCGAGAACCATGGCCTCAGATTTGGAGGTGCTGATCCTCATCCCAGCCGCTTCACACTCGGCTGCGAACCTCCCCAGCAAGAGCTGAAGGTCAGAGCTCGATGAAGCTAGGAGGACCACATCATCCGCAAAAAGCAGAGACGCGATTCTCCTGTCACCAAACCCAACCCCCTCCACACCACGGCTGCGCCTAGAAATCCTGTCCATAAAGGTTATGAACAGGACCGGTGACAAAGGGCAGCCCTGGCGGAGTCCAACCCTCACTGGAAACAGGTCCGACTTACTGCCGGCTATGCGGACCAGACTCCGATATTGTCTAACTCTTAATTTCCGATACCGATATAAGCGTGGTAGCCCTCATTAAAAAAAAGACAAACACAGTATTTAATGCAAGGTGTGCCAAGTAAATAAAAAATATCTCTAAAACTATACATCAGATTTGTTATATTTTGACATTTTGGGAGAGAGGAGAAGTAGCCCAACAGTTTGATGTATAATATGTGCATGGTATGTAAAGGTCATGTGTGCCATCATTACAAAAACCGATACCAATATTTACCGATATTGCCAATATCGGCCGATATTATCGAAAAACCGATACCGATACCCATCCCTAGTGAAAAACATGTTATATTTATTTTGTAGGGCATAAAGGTGGCCAAGGGTGGCAGGTGCCCCTCCTGAAATCTGATTATTTAAATAAAAATACAGTCTAAACTGGTGTTTAACCCTTTGATGTACCCAGTCACATTTTTGTGTTTTTGAGTTTAATTCTTTTTTTTTCCATCCAATATTGATGCATATTGTTGATAATTTAAACAAGGTAGTGCTTTAAAAAAAAATTCTCTTATTTCTTTTTTACTTTTAGCCTGTAAACAATGTGATCTAAAATACTAGCAAAATAATAGCATTAGCATTCACCAATCTGCAGCAGCGTCTCTAGGGTAGGGCCGCTTTTTTCTAAATGTCATCTTTCTTCTCCTCTGTATCTAAACCACACTCCTTCTAGCATAAAGGCTGTTTTTCATATTAGTGTTTATTGGCCTTACAGCTTGTAATGAGTTGTTTTCAGAGCTGCCTTGTTTTTAGTGACACATATTAAACGAGGTGGGAGAAGGCTCAGACTGTGAAAATATGAATTCTGAGTTTAAATTGCATCGTTATCCTGTTGAATGCTTCGTGAACGACACTGTTTTCATAAACCTGGACAGTACAGGCGGCAGCATTGCGGCTGTTCTGTGATAAATGCTGTTCTTCTGCAGCCTTACTGTGATTGTTGAATTTGCCTGACTTTGACTGCTAATCTGTGATCAGATCCTGGAGTGCGCCCCCATGTGGCCTCAGCTGGAGCGTCTGTTTGTGGAGAACAACAACGTAACAGAGCTTCAGAGGTAACCCATCTGGTCTGTTGTATGTTTTCACCAGATCAGCTGTGAAGTGAGTTTCTGTTGTGTTTGAATCTTTTAAGGCCAGAGGGAGTGCTGCAGACGTTGAGACATCTCAATCTGTCCCATAATCCTGTGGTGCAGGACAGCTTGCTCAGTTTATCTGCTCTTCCCAGGTACAAGCACCATGAAGACACTCGCTCTGTTCCAATGTCTCTGATAATTAGATTCATTTGATAGAAACAGAATGTTTTGTCTTTGAAAGCAGAGAATATGTGAGAATCTGTTTATTTGGATGTCTGCGTCCTATACATTGAAAACAATTTTCATCATGCCTTCTACAAATTAGCCGCAAAATCGACAGAACCTCTAAAATTAGGAAAACACAATTTATAAAGTTCCATGTCTCTAGCTATACAGTATATCACCAATTTTATAAGTACATTTATTTCTAAAGGTTCTGTTGACATGAAATTCTCACCAGATGTTGGTAACAACCCATCCAGTTCACACATGTAAAGAAGTCAAACCATACATTAAGTCATGTGTAAAAACATGGGACGACATAGGGAGAAAGTACTGAACACATGAAGAAAGGAAGGTGCAAAAAGGCATGGAAAGTCATGACATCAGCTGGAATCTATCAGTAATTAGCAATTCTGCCTCTTGAGTAAGAGATGCCTCCATACCGATACCAGCATTGGGTTTTGGTCTGATTCTATGGTCATGTACTAGTACTTCTACTCATAGAAGTATTCTAATAGTGTGGAACTGGTACTGATGGGGTCAGTCTAAATAGTTGTGTAGCAGTACGTGTGTTCAGGGCTCAGGCTGTCCGAATCCTCATGATTCCAACGTTTGGTTCAGGTAAAGTACACACGATGAATCCATTAGTTACAACTGGTCAACGCTCTAAAGTGCTAGCACGTCTTGTTAACGGCTATGACAGAAGACAAACAGTAGGGCTGATTAAAGCTTTCAACATGCTGTCATATAATCAAACGCTCTTTGAAACGTTCAGTTTGACAGATGAGCTGTAGGACTCTGTTTATGGTTCAGATTGGAGGAAAAACACAATAATGTGACTTTTATTTTATAGTGAAGAAACCAGCTGATCCTGCCTTTATGGAACACAGCCTGCTGCTTTAGATGAAAGTTTGTGTCTGTTTAAAAAAAGAAGAAGCAAAACTAGCATTATGCTGTTTTTTGTTGTACTGAATCATGGCTTAGGTCAGTGGCATTTATTAGTACTCTGTATCAGTACTCTGTATTGGCACATACTCAACTGTAACTCTGGGGAAATGTGATATTGGTGCATCCGTAATACAAATCAATACTAGATGCTTCAGTCCCAACTGATGGTCTATAAAAAAAGGTCTCATTACCAAAGTGTCACACAAAAAACATCTTATGATCGGTGAAACCAAAGAGCTTCTCAAGACCTTCACAACCATACTGTTGCAAAATATCCAGATGGAGCTCGGTTGAGGTCATAATCAGGAAGTGGAAATAACATCTTTTCACCATAAACCAGCCACGACCAGGTGCTCCACACAAGGTTTTCAAACAGCGGAGTGAAAATAATTATCAGAAGAGTCCAAGAGCCAAGGACCACTAGTGGAGAGCTTCAAGATCTCAACCTCCATGGTCTGAGCAGCTCACCCCCAGGACCCTGCTGATGAGAAAAGCAGGTCGTTATGTGATAATAAATCTGGATCTGAAGACTGTTTGTGTGGAAGAATGGACCAAAATCACACCTGAGACTACTTTCTCCTCCAGGAGGCGTCTGGAAGCTTCAGCACCAACAAAGACTTTAGACCAGGAATTAAATCAATCTCAGGAAGAGTCTAAAATACTTTTTCCTGTTCTTGTTTAAACTGAACAAAAGACCTCGTTCTTGTAGGCAGTTTAAACATAAACACTAAGGTTTGGAGAGCCACGTGTGGCCCCAGAGCCACAGGTTGTAGACCTCTGTGTTGTTGAGCTCAGTGATGACTCCTTCACTCCTCCTGTAGTGATAGTATTTCTGTTCTGTTGCAGACTGGAGCTTCTGATCCTGTCTAGTACTGGACTTTCTGCCATTCGATTTGAAGATGCTGCTCCAGGTAAAAGAACCGGGTTAATTAATATTTACTGCTGTGTTTTTCTGTGATGCATTACTTTAAAACATTCTGACATTAACCTGTGAACCCCTGCTCTGTAGGACATCACACTGCCATGTTTCCAGCTCTGAAAGAGCTCATCGTGAATCACAATAACATCACAGAGGTCAGAGCTGCACCTGTTTTTGTTGACCTCCCTTTCTACAAGACCCTGAAAACACTTGAGTGAACATGTAATTAGCTGTGGGGTGAGTGGGACCCAGGGGAAAGAGGACATGACAATCTGAATCAGCATTCAGACTATTAACTGGTCGATAACTGGACATTTGTCATGTATAAGATGAACTCTTCCTGAAGTATGGCTTCAGCTTATTCCTATGACCCTTAGTCATGTTAAAGCGATACTTTTTGTTATGGTTTCTTTCTAGTTTTTCTTTATATTTCTTTTTTATGTCATTTGGATTTTTAGTAAGTACTCAAACTAAAAATCATTCAAGCAGCTTTAAACCAGCTTGATTAGTCATCCTGAATCTTCTTCTAAGAGATTGTCTGTCTTTAAAGCCTGAATTGAGATGATGAAAATAAAAACGTCTCATTTTTAAGTCGGTAATATAACAACTATTTTATTAGTTTTATTTTATATAACAACTATATAACATTTAA
This sequence comes from Callopanchax toddi, assembly GCA_006937965.1. Lineage (NCBI taxonomy): Eukaryota > Metazoa > Chordata > Actinopteri > Cyprinodontiformes > Nothobranchiidae > Callopanchax > Callopanchax toddi. The sequence goes on from SSNR01000094.1 coordinate 2,092,755, forward strand.
TTTTTTTTATTAAAGCCGCACTCTGGATTATTTCAGCAAGAGAGCAGTTTTTGAATCTAGCGTCCAAAGGCTCCTCCTCAAAACATCTCGACACGCGCGTCCGGTCGCGTGTGTGCGCATGCACACAGCGCATATACTTCGGGCATAAGCTGTACAGCTCAATGTGTAGGGTTTAATCACTCACAGTTCACAATCTTATTCCAACAACACTACGAGGGTCTGATGAGCCCTCTCTGTCCCTGCTGCTTCTGATATTAGCTCTGTTAGCACCGAGCTGCTGCTGGACTCTGAAGCTGAACTTGACTCGGCCCTGGATGAACTTTCTGACCAAAATAAACGCATAATCCTGTCAAGCCTTGCCATTCTGTGAGGTGAAAGGTTTAAAAATAAAAATAAACCCGTCTTTAGCTGGGGAATGGGTAGGTTTTTAGTAGAAATGAGCTATGAGTCCTCAGTGAACAAGACGGTAAACAGAGAAACACACGGAGCGTCCTGTACAACAGCGCCCCCTACTGGTACAGGTTTGGTCGATGCGCGTTCATGTTGAGAGAATGCAGACATTTGAATTTCATTGGCTGAAAAATGTCGGCGGCAAGAAAAAATGGAAAGGGGTCTCTAGGAGGAAGGAGGGTCTTCATCAGAATGACAGATGTTGTGGAACTCAACCCATAGATCATAGTTTAGACCTGAAATATCATTTAAAACATTTAGAAAAATTTGATACATAGAAAAATAATCCAGAGAGCCACTTTAATTATATCACAATATAACAGTAATAAAGAAACAAAGTTGACCTGTAGATCCTCCACCAGAGGGCAGTAGACAGACAGGTTTTTGATTAAAGTACTAATAATAATACTCCATCTGCTCACTTTAGGCCAAAAGTGGTTTGATGTAACCTTGCGACACAAGGGTTTAAATCATTATATCGATGTCTTTCCTCTTGGTCCTGGGACAAATAAGTCCATGTGTGGCTCCATATAAAATATATTTAGTAGGAGGGATGATAAAAATGTCTCTTTCTAACATAAAGGTTGCAGATACCAGATGGAGATGACCTAAACAGTACTGCTGTATGTAAACAGACTCTTGTTCTCTCTGTGTTTCAGTGGAGTGTAATTAATGAACTCGGCAAACTTCCCTGTTTGGTAAAGTTCTCGTGTCGTGGCAACCGACTGGTGAGCAGTGACGGAAACCCAAACACCGCCAATCAGATGATTATTGCCAAGCTGGGGAAACTGGAAACCCTGAACAATTGTGAGGTGGGGAAGTCTTTGTGTGTGTGTGTGTGTGTGTGCACATGTGGTTTTATGTTAATGTTTATTTATTTTCTGTACGCTTGACTTACAATAACTAACCCACACATGCATGAGGAGAACATACAAACTCCATGCAGAAAGGCCACAGCTGGGAAAGAACCTGCAACCTTCTTGCTGCCAGGCAACAGTGCTACAGCGCCACCATGCAGCTGTGAATTTTATCTCCTGTTTTTGTGAGCCCTAGACCTTCGAACATGCCTTGACACATTTGTGAGTGTAAGTTAGTTTAGGATCTGAAGGCCCTCCTTTCACAGTGTTTCCCTGATTATCCCTGCTAAGTTTACATCATCTACATCTTCAACTCTTCTGCAACGCTCTACTTAGAGAGATATTGGGTCATTTTGAAGTGGCATTCTATTAGTTATTTATCTACAGTAAAGGACTATTCCCACTGGAGACATCAGTCAATGTGGGTGGAGTCTCTAGGAACAGGAAGTAGTCCTCTGATTAGAGCGATACTGGTGGCAAACAGGAGAGAGCAGCTTCTAACAGCATGTATACTGTATGTATACCACTACCCAGGTGAAGTTGGGAATAGCGTAGTACATTTACAGTATATCCGAGTATTTGAGGAATCAGTGGATTATTCTATTGAAATACTCGATTACTAAAATATTTGATTGCTGCAGCCTCATGGTGAATCGTAGAGGTTTACTAACAGCGTTAGCGCATCAGTGTGACTTTTTTGAGTAAAAGTTGTTTTAAACACCAACAATTTTTGCTGCCAATCTGTCACCGATCTGCAGCAGTGTCTCTCCTGATGAGTGTTGCTCTGGTCAGAGGACCACTTCCTGTTTCTCTGCCCACTTTTAGTGATGTCACGGGTGGGTGTGGTCTTTACAGTAGATAAACAGCTGATAAAAAGCCACTTCAGAAAGACTCTAATCTCTCTTTAACATCAAGGTATCGCTGTGTGTCTCAGTAGCCAATGAGCTGCTCACCTTAGATGGTTCTGGTTGAACTGGTCCAGTATCTGATCCCAGAACCTCTGAGCTAACATCACTCATCATAACACCGATCAGCAGCAGGGGGTATTGGTCCTGTTCCTGTGCTAAAACTCGCCTGTGGTTTTCTTAGATCAAGTCTTCAGAAAGAAGGGGGGCGGAGCTTGACTACATCAAGATGTTTGGAGAAGAGTGGCTGAAGGCGGGGGGGCCGGGTCAGCCCAGCCTCCAGTTTGTCAGCCAGCACCCAAGCTACCAAAAACTCATCCACAGTAAGTTTCTGGTTTAGTGATGGTGTGTGTGTGTGTAGGTGTGGGTGTGTTTATCCACAGAGTGAACCCACAGATGTTGTTCTGCCACAGATTGCTGT
>SSNR01000095.1:31493-48785 GCA_006937965.1 Callopanchax toddi
CACACACACACACACACACACACACACACACACACACACACACACACACACACACACACACACACACACACACACACAGTCTGTGTTTTAAAAATAAGCTGCAACTTTACACTAGTCGTTTTAACGTGATTGTAAATTAGTTTTTAATTAAAAAAATCAGATTATTAACAAATAAAACTACTTTAAAACACAAGTTCAGGTGTAAAATTTTGAAAACAAAGATCAACTGACGCAAAGGCCGCCGGTACATGAGCGCATCAGCTGTTTCCCTCCTGGGATCAGGGTTGAACATGGAATAGAATTCATCCTTTGAGATTTCGTTGTTCTGCAGGAGATTTTAAAAAAGTTAATGACAAAATTTAACGTGCTTTTTTTTTTTTTTTTTAAGTGGACAATGATGATGAAGTTTGAGCGCATCCTCACCTCGATGTATCTGGAGTCTCCCTTCAGGACGGACAGACACAGCAGCAGGAAGAAGAGCTGCTCCCGGAACGTGCGCTCCATCACCCGGATCGGATCTGCAGGGCTCACCTGGAATCTGAGCTGCTCTGCGGTCAGCGCTGCTTTTATACTGGACCAAATCCTCCAAGGACCATGATGATGGTCGCCCACCGTGGACCCCTCCCCCCTCCCTCTGAGAAACTGCGTGTTTGTGACGAGAGCGGGAAAGCAAGGCGCTGGGAGATAACCGAGAGAAGAGACGGACAGCTGATGAGGGTGAGCGTCATCGACAGCAAACACAGCAAACCTCCTCTCCTCCAGAGGAGCTCCTAGTTCATTATAATGTTCAAAAATACAAGAGATCCTAACACCTCAGAAACATGAAGATTTTAATATTGATCATTTATTAATGTGCAGGTAGAAGCAGGAATATTGATCAGTGATTATTGATTGAACATCAAAAGGATGTCTTTTATTTTGATAGGCTAGACCAGCAGTCTGAACTGCTTTAAACTCACATTTATTTTTATATTTCAACATTTATATTTATTTTCGCACATTTGTATTGTTATGATGAGCTAAATATGGCAACATGTGTTTGTTTTAAAAATATGTATTAAATGTGTTACATTAGTGCCTCATGGCCATAAGACAAGAATGATGTTGTTTTGTGATCCTAAAGGTCAGCCATCTGATACAAACTTTTAATTTAATCATAAACACAAATCTGGAGTAAAAACATAAATTAAGATCGTGTGACCAAAGCGTGAAGATTACATGAAAACACAATATTAAAAATTATTGTAAAAGTTACAAAAAACAAAGTTGAGTCAAGTTCAAGTTGAGTTCTGCAGCACGTTTTAAAGCAACATTCCCTAAAATGTAAAATATTAAATACATAAACCCAACTTCTATTAAAAAACACACAGGAAAAAATGAAATAAAGTTAAACAATGAAAAATCAAGATCCTGTGTTTAACCAGAACTAAACACCAGTCAAAGGAATAGGGGTCGGTGCTGAGAGGCTGCTCCCCTCTGACTCAGGATGCTGAGCTGATCTCAGAACGTTGGCTGGATGTGAGGATGGAGGATGCACACATTGAAACAAGTCCAAAGTTTGAACTGGATCATGAACTAGACAATAAAACAGTGGGGAGACAGGAGGTGATCATGTGATCTGTTTCTTCCCTGCTATACTGAAATAACTGAATTCAGACCTTTTTCTCAAACTGTTCAGACTTTCCTGAGGAATCATAGTTTTAAAAGTTCATCTTGATCATTGAGATGATCAAAGATCACACCAAGGTACAGAATATATGAGACTGAGGGGCCGAATGTTTGTGTTTCAGTTTTTAAATTAAGGAAGTTTATCGTGATAAACGTTTGAACATCTCTGAAATCGTTTAGCAAGGTCTGAATTGATGCACAACCGTTTTCAGGAATGAGCAAACAAATCTGAAGATCATCATCAAAACAGTGAAAGGCAACATGAAGTCATTAAGACTCTAAATAAATAATAATAGTTTATTATGACATCATCTCTGGTTGTCGTTTGTAAAAAACACAGAAACAGAGTTCTGTCAGCAGACGGTTAGAAGATAGATTCAGTTGGTTTGAGCTGAAAACAAATTACCAGCAACACAAAAGGGTCAAATTATTAGAAACGCCTATAATACACTCCAACATACCTGGGCCTCATGTAGAGATGGTGTAGTAGACAAACCCTCAGGGACCTCACACACTGACTGTCAGAGTGAGAAAACACCAGCTAAACGCCACATGAACTCTGAGGGTCTGTTGTGACCATGTGGAAAGCAGACATGTTCTAAACACACAATCAAACAAATGAAGCATGACATGAGTGGCTGACAGCTAAGCTCCTGCTGTGGCTCCTCTATTTTAAAATAAAGTTTCAACATCTGCAGAATAATTTCTTAATTTTCTGGTCAGGAGAAAAACTAATTAAGAGCAACATTTAACCAGTAAAACCAAAGTTTGTGCCGTATTTCCTCAGAGAGTCAAGGACACACGGCGCTCGTCTTCATGGCGCCTCAGGCTGTTGGATAGGTCAGTCCAGTAGGGCCTCTGCGTATTCCACCTTTAATAGCATGTTTGTTTCTGCAAGATAAGCTGAGACAAAGTGTATAACGGCATATCAGAATCTGAAAACTCATATTCATTATACCCATAGGCAAATACAGGTGTTGCAGGTTTACACATGTCAGTACAAAAGGAATGTTTTGCTGCAACAGCACAATCATAGATAAGCATTTCTAAGATTATTAATGCAAACTTTCTAGAAAAGAATAAAGAAACACAAAAGAACAGGTTCTTATTTATAAAGACACAAATAAACCAACCTTTAAAAAGACATCTTTTTGAAATCATGAATGTTCTGATTAATGACATTTGTTGTAAGCCTGAGTTCAGCCTCCTGAGCTTGATTACTGATCTAGAATGATCAAATCACTACGTTAAACCTGTTTGACAGCATAAAGGCTAAAAGATCTCAAAAAGCAGCACATCATGTCCAGGTTATGAAAGTCAAGATTAAAGGGATTGTGCTGCATGGGGATGGATTTAAATAACAATATGTTGTAACTAATGGAACCACAAATTCTGCTCTCTACCAGGTCATCCTGTAGGAGACTGTCTGACCTTTGACCTTAAACAGGTAGTAAATACTGCAAACTCCTCCAATGTGACTGAATTCAAACAATTAAAACTCATTTATGAAGCTTTGTCTTTGCAGGGGACTGTTGTCTCTAAGCTGTCACCGGGTGAGAGACGGGGGACACCCTGGACAGGGCGCCAGTCCATCACAGGGACACAGTTATCACATATGATTGACTGGAGCATTACAACTGGTTATTAACTTTAGGTAACACTGATTTTTCACACAGGACCAGGTTGGTTTGTTCGATTTTTATATTGTAGCGTCATTTTATTCCAAGTTATTGGGAAAAAGATGGTTATTATTTGTGATGATCTAGAGGTCAAAGTTCAGAGGTAGTAACGCATTTGGGGGCGTTACAATATCGTCATTACAAAACCGCTTTCTATTTGATCAGGTTTTCTTTGTCTGAAATTGAAATGTAGTTTGCTGACCTGAAACATCTACTTTACTTGATTTATTTTAGACAGAAAAAAGAAAAAAAGAAGAAATATTTTTTCACAGCAGAAAAAACCCACGTCTGCACAAGGAAAACGTGCAAACTCCACTCAGGTGTACGTATACCACATCTATCTAAACGTGGTCCTAATTTGACTTTATTCCCAGAATGCTGCAGCATCACATCACCTGTCTGGTCCCACTGTGAGAAGAGCAGCACCTTGGGATTCTGCTGCTTTAGGTGTTTGTAATCTGTTGATGCTGCTGGGTCTGTGTGTGTTGACCAGTTAGAAGTTTAATCTGGGATTGTGTTGAACAAAGCTGATTTAGACTTTTACCGTTAACAACCCCTCTGTGTTTCTCTAAAACATGTTCGTTTAAACAGTCAAAGGACACATTTTTAATCGGGTTTGTTGATGCTGAAATCTGACATCTGCTCCTTCTCCCACAGAAACTCACGCCTGGTTTGGTTATTTTGTTACGAGTGTGTGTGTGTGTGTGTGTGTGTGTGTGTGTGTGTGTGTGTGTGTGTGTGTGTGTGTGTGTGTGTGTGTGTGTGTGTGTGTGTGTGTGTGTGTGTGTGTGTGTGTTACCAGTTAATGGAAAATGAACCAAAAGTATCAAAGATAATCAAATCAAATATTTTAGAAAATTGTTTTAAATTTTTCCTACAAATTGTAAAATTACTATAACAAACTGACCCAGATCCAAAGGGTTTTGTTTCCTACTTCACACTTAAAGCTTCTTGGACATAAATCTCCTGACTATACGACCTGGAGCTTGTAAGGATCATGTTTCTGTGAAATGAACAACACAGATAAACATACAGTACCGACAAAATCCCCTCCAATTAAAACATTAGAAATGTTATCAAGTTCTGTTTGATCATCTTTAGTTCTATTCTCTTGGTGGATGAAGCTAAATCAGCAGCTGTTTCTTCATGGAAGCTCCTAGCTTTTCATCCTTTAGGACACTCACTAAAAGGATGTTTTTATGCTACCAGTACCTCCTGTACCTGTTTACCTGTGTAAATCTGAAAATCAGTTATGATCATACAACTTCCAAGCACAGCATTAAACTCACTGTCAGTGGCCACAGTGACAGAAACGGCCTCTGTAAGCAGCTGGACTCATGGCAGAACAGAATCTGATTGGTTGTGTTTGCAGTGACTCACACTAAACACAAACACCTGCAAGAACACGACCAAACGACTAGAAGAGTCTCCTGACTGAAACCTGTGTTTGAGGCTGTTATTTTTACATGAGGAAGCTCCAAAAGATGCACAGAAAACCAAAACAGTCCTAAAAGATTCTGTTGAAGTGCTTCAAGCCTTCAGTTTATGAGAACGTTTGATTTCTTCTCACTTCATGTAAAGCATGAACATTTCAGTGTGTAATATTAAGAGGATATACGTCATAAAGAAGTACAATATTTTCTTACTATGATTTCAATAGTGATACAATATCTAAAACTCAGGCCTATCATTTTGCAGATGTCTTCTACCAGTCTTGTTGTGCCGTCATGTCTGAGGAGGGAGGGTGGTCGGTCAATCAATCAATCAATCAATCAATCAATCAATCAATCAATCAATCAATCAATCAATCAATCAATCAATCAATCAATCAATCAATCAATCAATCAATCAATCAATCAATCAATCTCATTTTATTTATAAAGCACTCTTCATGCTATTGGCAGCTCAAAGTGCTCTACACACTCAAAACAGAAATAAAACAATAATTCCATAAACAGTACCCCCCCCCCCCCCCCCCCCCACACACACACACACACACCGGTGAACACTCAGGGCTCAGAAACTGAAGTAGTGGATCCTTTAAGTACCTGGGTGTCACTTCAACAACAAACTGAACTGGTCCCACAACACAGACGCTCTTTAGAAGAAGGGCCAAAGCCGCCTCCACCTCCTGCCCAAATATTGTATCTGGTACCCCCAAATCTCTGTTTTGTTTTTGTTTATATTGTAAAGCGCTTTGTGATGTATATCTGTGAAAGGCACTCTATAAATAAACTTTACTTACTTACTGAGGAGGCTGTGGTCCTTTGGAGTGAGCACCATCTGCTGAGGACTTCTGACCACTCTGTGGTTGGCTCTACTGTCCACTACGCTGTGGTCTGCTGGGGAGCAGCTGCTCCGACCGGGACCGGAGGAAACTGAACAGCTGGTCAGGAGAGCCAGCTCGGTTCTTGGCTGTCTGCTGGACTCTGTGGAGGAGGTGGTGAGAGAAGGATGTTGGTGAAGCTGACCTCCATCCACCTGCCTGTGAGGCTCTGAGCAGCTCCTTCAGTGGCAGATTGAAGTAAAACAGAGCGTTACCGTAGATCCTTTATCCCCACGGCTGTAAGGCTGGTTAGGTTCATTCTGATCTAACTCAGTAGGGTCTAATGGTCATATCGCTACATTTCTCTACAGTTTGTTAATTCACTATAGCATTCTGTTTTTATATTGATATTCTAATATCAGTTCATTTCTGTACAGCCTGTAAATTCACATCTGTATTTGATCTCATCCTCTTATATTGTCTCTGTGTCATCATGTGAATTAGTGTGTCATTTACTTGCTTTTTATTCTCATGTGTATGCTGATGTGAATTTACTCACTGTGGGATCAATAAAGTTATTCTGTTCTATTCCACACTTTATTCAGAAGCACGTAACCTCCTTCAGCATGTGATTCTTGCTTCTTTTAATTAAAACAATGAAAACTGTTTAAAGCTTGACTAACATTTCTTAATATCACTCACAAATTGAACCAAAGACACTGAACAGATGACAGCACACATGCAGATACACATTCTGAGCATGCTGCTTTGCAGGGTGCTGAGCCAAACTGTGTGACTGAGATCCTGAGAGCAGACTGTGAGATCGCCTTGTATCTGCTCCCCCTGACACTGATGAACAGCCTTCAGCTCACATTACATGTTTCTGCAAACCACAGGTGCCTCCATGTTTTCAGCAATAAGAATATTGCATTTCTTATCACAACTGAAAGTGTCAGAGCTTATTGATGGCCTCCTGTTGATCCATTTAGATGTCCAGCCTGAAACAAAGAACAGAAAAGGAAAAAGACGGATCTGTCTCCAACCTGTTGTTTCTTCAGCCTCGCCAGCATTTCATGGATTAAAATATATTTCTTAGTTTTGACAGTTTAAAAACTACTGTGAACTAATCATAAACAAATAGTAGCATGGACTGACAGTGAACTAATCATCAGTTCATAGTGAACTAATGGTGATCTAATCAAGAAAAAATAGTGAACTAATGGTGATCTAATCAAGAAAAAATAGTGAACTAATGGTGATCTAATCAAGAAAAAATAGTGAACTAATGGCGATCTAAATTTAATAAAAGTGTTGAAATACCTGTAAACTACCTGTAATTATGAACTGATGGTGAACTAATAGTGATCTAATCAAGAAAAAACTGTGACCTAATCATGAACTGATGGTGAGATAGTCATAATAATGAACCAAGTGTGAACTAATAGCAACGCAAAGTTGAATTAACAGAAAACCAATAGCAAAATTATCTTTATTAATAGTGAAAGAATGCTGACTAATAGTGAGCTGTAATCAACACCATTATTGTGCATTTTGGAGTAGATCTAGTTGAAGATGGCTGCCACAGCTAACAGCAAATCCAAAAATGTAACTCAGTCAGTTTTTATGGATTTTGAGCCAAAATAATGTGAAGTAACAGCTGAGAGTCGGTCATGATTCCTCCACCTTTAATATTAAAGGCTTTGCATATCTGGCACGTTTTGTCAACTTTACGGTAAACTCTAAAATGTTCCACAAACTGTGAGAAGAAGTATGCTGGTGAAGGTTCTCAGTCATCAGGTCATGATAATCCAAAAAAGTGTTTTAAATAAAGGCAACTGGACTTATTTGGTTCTCTGAAGACGTTTCGCTGCTCATCTGAGTATCTTTGTCAGTTCTGTCTGAAGTAAAGGAGAGAGAGTCTTGTCTTCCTCTGTCTGTGACACACCTCCTTCCTGCCTCCTGAGAAGGTGTTTGCTCCGCTGTTGCTCCAGTTGAATACAGCGGAGCAAACACCTTCTCAGGAGGCAGGAAGGAGGTGTGTCACAGACAGAGGAAGATTCTCTCTCCTTTACTTCAGACAGAACTGACAACGCTACTGGGATGAGCAGCGAAACGTCTTCAGAGAACCAAATAAGTCCAGTTGCCTTTATTTAAAACACTTTTTTGGATTGTGAGAAGAAGTAAACGATGCTATTAGGATTGATTCAGAGTCTCTGAAAATAAAAGATGAGCAGAACGGCTGTATTTGGCTTCAGGTTCCAGAAGCCTCTATGTGTCATTTACCTTTTCTTTTCTTTTTTGGTGCTAATTCCGTTCTTTAAATAAGTTAGAGTTAGGGTTAGGAATTTCTTCATTGTTTTACTTTTAAACCATCTGTAACAGCAGAATGATGACCTCATGCCCTCATGCACAATTACACACAAACGGAAAAGCTTTGTTTACGCATCAAAGGCGTGATCCCTGTGTGTGGGAGAGGAATTCAGTTGAAGCATGCATAATTCAGATTTAGAGAAACAAAAGCCTGCTTATTTCATAATAACAGTGTGAGCTGGAAATTCTTGCAGGTTAAGCAGAAGAGACTGAAATCCAGCTTCCGGATAAACAGGATGAGAAAACATGTAACACTGTCTGCTTTCATGTGTCTCCCAGGGAAGGTTTTACACATTTCACACAGTGACATGTTTAGAAGAGACAAAAAGGAAATCATTTAGATGTTGCTTTAACTGCATGCAAAATGTTTTAAATCGTGTTTTAACGTCATTTTGATGTTTTATTTCTTTTTATTTTGTGCACTGTTTAACGCAAACATGTCATTCTATTTCCATCCACCTAATGCTCGTCATCACACTTATGGATAAACTTACATCTGCTGTCCTTCTCTGCCCCCTGCTGGACAGATGAAAACACTGCATGGAAGAAACTTTTCCCTCTGATCTCTTTCTCACAATTTGAGGAACCTGTTTATTGTTTTTACTAAATTTCAGTTGTGTTTTTGTTGTTCAAAATTAAATATGTGTCAATTTTCCTATAATAAAATATTCAGAATACTGTGTGATCAGTTTTAGAAAAGAAACCAATGCAAATACACAGGTTGTTTTAGTGTGTTGCTAAATTGTTTCATCAGTTTTAAAACTTGCAGCAAAGACAAACAGAATTCAATTTGTCCAAGGAAAAAAACTCAAGTGCAACATAGAAGCAATTTAACATCGCACAAATAAGTGATGCAAAACCAGGGAGTCTGATGAATAAAACATGAAGATGAATGCAACACAAGACTAACACAGAAGAAGAGCAACACTCAACAACACACTGGGATATTATTTGACAAGGAGACAATGAAAAAGGACAATCCAAACCTTCCAGGATAATTGTGACATTAGAGTTGCTCTTTTTCGGTCATAAAGAAGGTGAGCGTTATAAAAATACAACTTCAGATTGAACCCAGATGAACACATAACAGTCTGGACATGGTGGGATCCTGCAGGAACGCTCCTCCTACTGAGCTCCTGCTCCTCCAGCATCAAAATGAATCTCAGTTTTTGAGGTGACTCAACCATGCAGCCAAGCTGGTGACAGAAAAAGAACCTCTGTGCAGAACAACCATGCAGGTCTTACACCTGTATGGCTGTTATCATTCTATCTAACTGAGATGTGAAATCAAGATACTTCCTAAATCAACCTGAAATCATACATTTGAGCTGATTAGATCTTGTTGGGACTTTGAATTCAGATCTAGTGTTGAAGCTGAATCACACTGTGGTGCTCTGAGCTGAATACTTTCCACTTCTCCTCCCCCACCACGCCATGAGGACACTAGGGCCTCACGGACACCCAGCCCGCCTGGTGCCAGCTGCACTGAGGAGGTTGTGAAGTTCAGAGGCCGACATCAAACCAACCAGCTGTTGGAAACCGTGTATTTTAACAGCTCCTCTCTGCAAATACAGACAGGGCTGCGGCTTTGGGTAGCATGCAAATGTATGGTCTCGTGTCCCCCTTTGGTTCTGATTTCCTATTGAAGGTCAGGTCATTGAGGCTGTAAAGACATGAGTGGACTGTCAACAGAGACATTTCCCTCCAATGGACCTCTAAAGGTAAGAAATCACTGCTCAGACTACAATCAAGTTTTACACTTAAACTCACGAACACTCACACTCACTCTAGTGTTTGGGGTTAAAACAGCAACATTTTGATTCTATTCTAAGAGTTCAGATCATTTTTTCTGAGAACACAGCAGTAAAAGATCTGAGAGTAAAAACAGCTCATTGTCGTTTCTGTCCTTGTAAAGTAACCAGACCTGTTGTTCTTGTTGATCATTTAGTAATCAAAAGAGATGGTTCCATTTTTACTAATAAAAAAAAATGCATAAATGGAAAAACAAGCTTCTATTTTTCTTTTTAGACAAACAAAGAAAAACAAATGAGAGGTTTGCAGCATAGAATATAGAAATCTTTGATGATGAAATGTGGCTTGTATTAAAAACAACAGAGTTCACATCTTTACTGTTTTATGTGCTGTTCTCTGAACTAGTCAGACATGACCAGCAGGGGGCAGCCTCATCAGGAGGAGCTGAATTCTAGCTGTAAACATTCAGTTTGAACTAATCTGTTGGGTTAGTGTTCAGATGAGCTCCAGCTGAATGTGTAGACCAGGCTGTGATATTATTGATGATCAAACTGTGATTTGTGATTTTAAAAACGTTTTATTAAAAAGATGTTTTATATTATCAACTGTAAAAATGTAATTTGCTTACTAAACGAAAAATAAATGAAGGAAAAACAACAACATCTTTAAAGTGATTCTGAATATATTGTTATGAATTGTTTTGTTTCCTACAGATCTGAGTTATTGATCATTAATTACCTGCTGACACCAGGTTTCAGTTTGATACCTATTATTTTTATTTATTTACATAACAGACTGAAGACCATGAGGATATTACCGTTATTAAAATCAATGCATGAGAATTTCTGTAGAGGATCACAGTCTAGGGAGACACTAAACAGATAACATGGGTTGTCTTGATATTCCTGATAATGAATGTCTTAAAGTGATAATATGCAGTTTTGCTTGTTTTGGGCGCCCTCTGGTGTCCGTTTTAAATCTCTGCATTACACAAGTTAGCATATTGTTTCAGTTTCTAAACGTCTAAATCTACCTGTTGAAATGTCTCCTCAGCCTTCATAGCTTTCTACAGGAGCGGTTATTTACTCCTTCAAAGAAATCAGTTGTGTTCAAGCAGGGAGAGATGGGAAAAATCAGGAATCATGAGCTAAAAACGCTCCAGCGCTAGCATAACAGCTAGCCACTTTGGGTTAGCCTAACCCTCGTGAGACACGTGACTTCCTGGGTACCGTGACGGCGACGGAGATCTTACAATCGTGGTATTCTGGATCTAACCACCAGATGGGGCTAAGTGACTTTTCATTAACTCTGTAAAGAGTCATATTAGCACAGACTGGCTCAAGGAGAAGATTCAAAAATATGAAAAAGTTGCATATTATCACTTTAATATACCAGTTTCATAAATACTGCTATTAAAAGCCACTGTTGCTTGGAAACATTTTTATTCAAACTCTGATTTTTTTGTGTGAAAAGTAGCTGTGAATGAGTCACACGCCCATAAACATCAGCCGGGAACACAAAAAACCTGACAGCGTTTATAAATAATGTTTCACTCGTGTTACTGACTCCCGTTAAAAACAGGGACTGTGATGGAGTGTTCTGATAGTGACTAAAACACAAACAGCAGGACGATTAGAGCTCATGGTGTTTCATTTATAACCTGACTTCCTGCTCACCTTGAGGCAGAGCATTTAGTCTAAATGAAGTGAAACTCACTCACACGTTTACTCCCTACTTTTTTATTGGTTGTTGGTTTCTTTTAGCCCACCTCCAGCTTCTGATCTGATTTAAACAATAGGCAGGAAGAAAAGTAAGGAACCATAAAACTATGAGTTGTTTTCAGACTTGAACAAAACATCAGAATCAATTTTAGAACAAGGTGAAACAAAAAGTGTAGACTTGGCGCTCATCGCAGTGATGTGACACTGGGATTACAAAAGTCTTGATTATAGCAGCCTTCAGTCGAATGAATGAATAAATGAATGAATAAATGAATGAATGAATGAATGAATGAATGAAAGCTAAGTCATTTCATTTGTAGATCACCTCTTACTGCAGAAGCCTCTTAATCACCAGCTGATCCAGGTCAGGCGATGAGCTGAGAAACGTCTAAAACATGACGGATAGCGCTCCTCCAGGACTCTGTTTGATGTGACATCAGAGCCTCCAGAGAGGCGGCCATCTTTGATGTAGCTTTTCCTGAGCTGAATTGCTGTTGTTCTGAATTGGAGTCTATAAGTTACCAGCTGGATGTGGCACTAAGCTCACTGTGTGGTTGAGCGAACTTACTGCTCATCAGTTTAACATCGTGAGCAAACTGAACATTGTTAGACTGTGTGCAGGATAACAAATGAGTTATTTAACAAAACAGTGGATGATCAGTTATAGATTTACAAACACTAGAATAACTACAGTATGGTAGTTGAAGACATGACGTGCCCCTCAGTGGCTGCATTATGACGTCTTAAAGGGATAATTCTATCATTCTGCAGTGGCATTCTAGTCATTTATACTGTATACAGTAAAGACCACACCCACTGATGACATCACTCAAAGTAAGTCAACATGAATTAGTGACTGACAGGAACACTACTCATGGCCAGAGAGAAACACTGCTGCAGATCAGTAAGAAATGAAACAACTCTAAAAGTTAGAACTCTACTGGTCTCATGAAAACCTGTAGACCAGGCGTGTCCAAAGCGCGGCCCGGGGGCCAAATGTGGCCCTCAGAGTGATTTTGTGTGGCCCTCAGAGTGATGTTGTGTGGCCCTCAGAGTGATGTTGTGTGGCCCTCAGAGTGATGTTGTGTGGCCCTCAGAGTGATGTTGTGTGGCCCTCAGAGTGATGTTGTGTGGTCCTCAGAGTGATGTAGTGTGGTCCTCAGAGTGATGTTGTGTGGCCCTCAGAGTGATGTCGTGTGGCCCTCAGAGAGATGTTGTGTAGCCCTCAGAGTGATGTTGTGTGGCCCTCAGAGTGATGTTGTGTGGTCCTCATAGTGATTTTGTGTGGCCCTCAGAGTGATGTTGTGTGGTCCTCAGAGTGATGTTGTGTGGCCCTCAGAGTGATGTTGTGTGGCCCTCAGAGTGATGTAGTGTGGCCCTCAAAGTGATTTTGTGTGGCCCTCAGAGTGATTTTGTGTGGCCCTCCCTCAGAGTGATGTTGTGTGGCCCAGAGTGATGTTGTGTGGTCCTCAGAGTGATGTTGTGTGGCCCTCAGAGTGATGTTGTGTGGCCCTCAGAGTGATGTTGTGTGGTCCTCAGAGTGATTTTGTGTGGCCCTCAGAGTGATTTTGTGTGGCCCTCAGAGTGATGTTGTGTGGCCCTCAGAGTGATGTTGTGTGGCCCTCAGAGTGATGTTGTGTGGCCCTCAGAGTGATGTTGTGTGGCCCTCAGAGTGATGTTGTGTGGCCCTCAGAGTAATGTTGTGTGGCTCTCAGAGTAATGTTGTGTGGCCCTCAGAGTGATGTTGTGTGGCCCTCAGAGTGATGTTGTGTGGTCCTCATAGTGATTTTGTGTGGCCCTCAGAGTGATGTTGTGTGGTCCTCAGAGTGATGTTGTGTGGCCCTCAGAGTAATGTTGTGTGGCCCTCAGAGTGATGTTGTGTGGCCCTCAGAGTGATGTTGTGTGGCCCAGAGTGATGTTGTGTGGCCCTCAGAGTGATGTTGTGTGGCCCTCAGAGTGATGTTGTGTGGCCCTCAGAGTGATTTTGTGTGGCCCTCAGAGTGATGTTGTGTGGCCCTCAGAGTGATGTTGTGTGGCCCTCAGAGTGATTTTGTGTGGCCCTCCCTCAGAGCGATGTTGTGTGGCCCAGAGTGATGTTGTGTGGCCCTCAGAGTGATGTTGTGTGGCCCAGAGTGATGTTGTGTGGCCCTCAGAGTGATGTTGTGTGGCCCTCAGAATGATGTTGTTTGGCCCTCAGAGTGATGTTGTGTGGCCCTCAGAGTGATTTTGTGTGGCCCTCAGAGTGATTTTGTGTGGCCCTCAGAGTGATGTTGTGTGGCCCTCAGAGTGATGTTGTTTGGCCCTCAGAGTGATGTTGTGTGGTCCTCAGAGTGATGTAGTGTGGCCCTCAGAGTGATTTTGTGGCCCTCAGCTGCATTTTAAAACTTCTATAATTTAGTTTTCCTGCAGGATTTTGATGTAGAGAGACGCTTTATGACATTTCTTTAGATTTTTACTAACATAAAACCCAACAAACAAAAAAATCCAAGTAAATTAAAATCTTTTTTAGAGCAAAATTTTCCATTCAATCAAAAATATTCAATTTTTTTTTTTAGACAATTCAAGAGATATTCAGATTTCTGACTTTATTTCCTGGTAAAAAGAACCACAGGTCCTCCCTGACTTTTACCAAAACCCAGACTTGTGAGCTCTGTTCATAAAGCCTGACTAAATCCAGCAACAGGACTGGAGAAAGACCCTGAACCCAGCTGTTTTTAACCCAGCTGTTTTTAACCCAGCTGTTTTTAACCCAGCTGTTTTAACCCAACTGTTTTTAACCCAGCTGTTTTTAACCCAGCTGTTTTTAACCCAGCTGTTTTAACCCAACTGTTTTTAACCCAGCTGTATTAACCCAGCTGTTTTTAACCCAGCTGTTTTTAACCCAGCTGTTTTTAACCCAGCTGTTTTTAACCCAGCTGTTTTAACCCAACTGTTTTTAACCCAGCTGTTTTAACCCAGCTGTTTTTAACCCAGCTGTTTTAACCCAGCTGTTTTTAACCCAGCTGTTTTTAACCCAGCTGTTTTAACCCAGCTGTTTTTAACCCAGCTGTTTTTAACCCAGCTGTTTTAACCCAGCTGTTTTAACCCAGCTGTTTTAACCCAGCTGTTTTACCCAGCTGTTTTAACCCAGCTGTTTTAACCCAGCTGTTTTAACCCAGCTGTTTTAACCCAGCTGTTTTTAACCCAGCTGTTTTAACCCAGCTGTTTTAACCCAGCTGTTTTTAACCCAGCTGTTTTAACCCAGCTGTTTTAACCCAGCTGTTTTAACCCAGCTGTTTTACCCAGCTGTTTTAACCCAGCTGTTTTAACCCAGCTGTTTTAACCCAGCTGTATTAACCCAGCTGTATTAACCCAGCTGTTTTAACCCAGCTGTTTTAACCCAGCTGTTTTAACCCAGCTGTTTTAACCCAGCTGTTTTTAACCCAGCTGTATTAACCCAGCTGTTTTAACCCAGCTGTTTTAACCCAGCTGTTTTAACCCAGCTGTTTTAACCCAGCTGTTTTAACCCAGCTGTTTTTAACCCAGCTGTTTTAACCCAGCTGTTTTTAACCCACCTGTTTTAACCCAGCTGTTTTAACCCAGCTGTTTTACCCAGCTGTTTTAACCCAGCTGTTTTAACCCAGCTGTTTTAACCCAGCTGTTTTTAACCCAGCTGTTTTAACCCAGCTGTTTTTAACCCAGCTGTTTTAACCCAGCTGTTTTACCCAGCTGTTTTACCCAGCTGTTTTAACCCAGCTGTTTTAACCCAGCTGTTTTAACCCAGCTGTTTTAACCCAGCTGTTTTACCCAGCTGTTTTAACCCAGCTGTTTTAAACCCAGCTGTTTTTAACCCAGCTGTTTTACCCAGCTGTTTTAACCCAGCTGTTTTAACCCAGC
The DNA here is from genome assembly GCA_006937965.1 of Callopanchax toddi. Classification (NCBI taxonomy): domain Eukaryota; kingdom Metazoa; phylum Chordata; class Actinopteri; order Cyprinodontiformes; family Nothobranchiidae; genus Callopanchax; species Callopanchax toddi. The sequence goes on from SSNR01000095.1 coordinate 46,826, forward strand.
TGTTTTAACCCAGCTGTTTTACCCAGCTGTTTTACCCAGCTGTTTTAACCCAGCTGTTTTAACCCAGCTGTTTTAACCCAGCTGTTTTAACCCAGCTGTTTTAACCCAGCTGTTTTTAACCCAGCTGTTTTAACCCAGCTGTTTTACCCAGCTGTTTTAACCCAGCTGTTTTAACCCAGCTGTTTTAACCCAGCTGTTTTTAACCCTGCTGTTTTAACCCAGCTGTTTTAACCCAGCTGTTTTAACCCAGCTGTTTTAACCCAGCTGTTTTTAGAGTGTAAACATTGCATTCCAGCTGCTCAAATGAAAAGTTCCTGTATAGTTTTAATAATGATGATAATATAATGTTGTTCTGAACAGTTCAGTCCAGTCAGCTGTGAGCCACAGTAACATCAGCCAGTTTGACAGGATCCCTGGAGACTCCTGGAGAGTCCTGGAGAGTCCTGGAGAGTCCTCCTGGAGAGACACGGGGACATGATGCTGGTGATGGACAAAGGAGAGGGAGGAGAGACGGAGATGGATCTCAGCCAATGACCGGCCAGCAGAGTGACTAAAGAACAGACTCGGAGGAGACCTGATGGAGACAGTTTCTCTCCACGACCTGAACAGAGGATGGGAGCAGAGCTGAAGGCGCAGGCAGGTGGTTCGGTCCACTGGGCCCGTTAGTTCGGAGCTTCAGCCTCATCACCAGCGGGTTGGGGGAGATTACAGCTCGGAGGACATTCTGTCCCCAGAATGACGCTCAAGATCCTGGACTAGCGCAGGCTGAGGAGCCCGATGGGACGCAGGACTTAACCAACCCCCCCCCCCCCCCCCCCCCCCCCCCCCCCCCCCCCCCCACACACCCCCCCCCCCCCCCCCCACACACACACACACACACACACACACACACCTCACGCTCCTCTCCTTGATGTTCTCTAACGGAGGTGAGCGGAGGAGAGAGCGATTCTGGCCCGCAGCCGATGCCGGTTCGCAGGCAGCAGAGGACGACCGGACGGAACCCGAGTGTCGCTGTTTCTGCTCCGGGACCGGGCTCCGGAGGCGCTCCGCTGAGGGATGGGCTGCGCTCCCAGCATCCACGTCTCTCAGAGCGGGGTGATCTACTGCCGGGACTCGGACGAATCCAACTCCCCGCACCAGACCACCACCATCTCCCAGGGCACCGCGGCCACGCTGCACGGGCTCTTCATCAAGACCGATGCGGCCGAGACCATCCCGTCCGTCATCACCTACCAGAGCCGGCAGCCGCGCAACAACACGCACCGGGACCGGAGGGAGAACAGCGGCGGACAGGTCCGCATCGAGGCCGAGACGCAGACCAGCCAGACCAGCGTCAAGGTAGGGGGGGGGGGGGGGGGGGGGGGGGACAGCCCCANTTAACCCAGCTGTTTTTAACCCAGCTGTTTTTAACCCAGCTGTTTTTAACCCAGCTGTTTTTAACCCAGCTGTTTTAACCCAACTGTTTTTAACCCAGCTGTTTTAACCCAGCTGTTTTTAACCCAGCTGTTTTAACCCAGCTGTTTTTAACCCAGCTGTTTTTAACCCAGCTGTTTTAACCCAGCTGTTTTTAACCCAGCTGTTTTTAACCCAGCTGTTTTAACCCAGCTGTTTTTAACCCAGCTGTTTTAACCCAGCTGTTTTAACACAGCTGTTTTAACCCAGCTGTTTTTAACCCAGCTGTTTTAACCCAGCTGTTTTAACCCAGCTGTTTTAACCCAGCTGTTTTTAACCCAGCTGTTTTAACCCAGCTGTTTTAACCCAGCTGTTTTAACCCAGCTGTTTTAACCCAGCTGTTTTACCCAGCTGTTTTAACCCAGCTGTTTTAACCCAGCTGTTTTAACCCAGCTGTATTAACCCAGCTGTTTTAACCCAGCTGTTTTAACCCAGCTGTTTTAACCCAGCTGTTTTACCCAGCTGTTTTAACCCAGCTGTTTTAACCCAGCTGTTTTAACCCAGCTGT
>SSNR01000095.1:51085-66757 GCA_006937965.1 Callopanchax toddi
GGGGGGGGGGGGGGGGGGGGGGGGGTCTGAGTGACAGCCACATGTGGACTGGAGGCCTTTGTTCTGAGATCTGATCAGAGGAGGCCGAACATCTGGAGCATCACCAGGTTAGGGGTCAGCCTGTAGGAGTGATCAGACCAACCAACAGTCTGTGGTCCAATAGACAGGACAGGACAGGACAGGTCAGGACAGGACAGGTCAGGACAGGACAGGACAGGACAGGACAGGTCAGGACAGGACAGGACAGGTCAGGACAGGACAGGACAGGACAGATAATATCCTCTGGTGGTCAAAGTGAGCATCATCTGAAGGTCCTTCAGCCTCCAGCTGCACTTATCTGTAGTTTGGATCTTTCTATAAGCAACATGTAGAAGAAAACAAGATGTTGATGATCTTCTCTACAGCCAACAAAATGTCTCAGATCAGCATCAAGAATAAAAGAACCAATCAGGAGATACTAATTATTACAGATGAGCACATTTTAATCATGTCAAAGTCTCTGAGAGTGCAGCTTTATAAAGATTTATCTTTTGATCCAAGACTTTACCAAGTCTCCTGAAGGGAGCTGATGCTGCTCACTGACACAAACAAACTCTGTCATGAACAAAATCATCTAAAGATAAACACTCAAAAGTCATGTGAACATTCAAATTCATGAGGGGCGCCCAGCTGCAGCAAGATGGCGACAGCCACCGTCTCACCGGAAGTCCTTTGTGAAGTCTTCTGACCTTCCTGCCGGAAGTTGTTCTTTTTATTTTATTTTATTGTTTTAATTTCCACACCCTTAAGAAAACGAAGACAAGAGGTGTCTTATCGGTCTTTGTCAGACACGTGACCTACCTGTTTATAACACACACACACCCCTGCGCCATTTTGAGGGTACGAGTCGCATTGTTACCAAGTTTTTGCTTCTTGTGATCTGGCAGGTAGTCCTTTACACAACACGGGTGTACCATTTTCACTGGTGTACCATTTTCACTGGTGTACCATTTTCACTGGTGTACCATTTTCACTGGTGTACCATTTTCACTGGTGTACCATTTTCTGCAGGTTAATAAGCTCACAACACACACAGCGACCGTTTCATCTTATGTTGTTTACCCCCATCCATCCCATGATGCAATGCGCCATACGTCATCTGACAAAGACCGATTACGAACAGATTTACACTTATGAATATAAAGTTTAGGAGGAAGTTGTTCTTCATGGGTCAGGATCTGTGTAACTGATGCCTCCTGTAAGGTTCGCTGACCATATTGTGATGACTTTTATTTTGAAGGAGACCGATAACAGAAAGCAGCATTCCAGTGTCATATCTGAATGAACTGGTCTGATAAACAGAAACATAACATAAACACACTGAGGGGTTGCAGACAAACTTTGAGTGTTCTTTACTAAACGAAGCAGCGATGGCAACATGTCCGTCTGGCAGACAGACAGGAGTAGGTTCAGTAGCGCAGTGGGTCAAGACGTTGGTCCTGTAACTAGAGGACTGGGCTGCATGGTGGTGCAGTTGTTACTGTCGCCTCGCAGCAAGAAGGTTGAAAGTTTGAATCCTTTTCTGTGTGGAGTTGGCATGTTCTTCATGCATGTGGGTTTCCTCTGTGCCCTGTTTCCCCCACAGACCACAACAGGCCTTATAGGGTGAAACGTCATTGTCTGTACCATACGTCACTTTGGGTAAAAGTGATTAATAAATGAATACATATAAACTGCAGGTTTGAATCCCAGGTGAAGCTGTTTTTAACTTCATTCCAGAGGTTTGAGTAGATTTCTCAGTTCCTCTAGTGGTTCTGTGGAAAACGATTTTCATTACTCTGGAAATGTTCCAGACAGGATGTGGACATGTCTGGGGTGGGGGGGGGGGGTTTGGTCATTAGTAGGAGTATACTAGTAGTTCGGGAAGAACTCAGTTACCCATCAGCCACAGGGCAGTGGTCACTAGCTAGGGAAGTAGCACTGTGTGGTTGTAAACATAGATATCATATATATCACTAGATACCTTACCCGCGCTGTTTGTCAATGGACCCTGACGTAGCTACGCCGGCGGCCATCTTGGGGCAGCCACCTGCCCCCTTTCTTAACACTGGTGTCAATAGAGCATGTACTATTAAATACCTCTAACTTGCTCAATTTTTAACCGATTTTCAAACGGTTTGCATTTTTATAAACGTCAGAGACGTGTCTGTGAATATATATCAAAATATAATGATAATGGTCGGGAAATTCATAAATTGTAAAAGTATCAAATCTCAAGTCTATACATAATAAGGTTTGTAAGAAAGTAACCCGTTTGTAAATCTGTTCATTTTTCATCAGGTTCTGAGTGTTTTTAGTTAAACTGATGCTCACCTTCCATCTGCTGCTCACTGCCCCAAGATGGCCGCCGTGTAGCTACGCTGTTGAACCCTGGATGATTCATCTAGCCTTTACATATGATTTCTATGGTTGTAAACGCCTCATTAGGAGATTAAACAGCAAACCCAACGCAAAGACGAACAACTTCTAAGTTAAAATCTAAATCACGTGACTTGTTTTGTAATTGTAAGAATTAAAAATTAGTGTCACGTGACCTCTGACACAAAGGACTTCCAGCGCGAAAGTGGCCAAAGTGTGTGAGAGTTACACTTTGAAACACAGATAAACATAAAGGTTCCCAAATAACATTTATGTTGAAGCTTGACATCAAAAAGGATCAACATATCTGATGATGGATTTGATTCAATTAAAACATGAAGTCTGTGTCCTGAAAATACAAAACGTATGAGAATAGCACAGCTTTGTCATCACATCCTGTGAGTCTTTGTGGAGCTCCCTCTCATGAGGCAGCATGTGAACCGATGCTTCGTGATATTTTAAAGTGCCCATGTCCTGGTTTTCCATGTTTTCTGACTTATCTATCATGTTGCAACGTTGAGTTCTCACCTTCAACCTGCCAGAAAGAGCAAAAAACGGCGTCCATCTGTCTCCTAGTCCAGCCAGTGAGAAGCTCTTCCAGATTTCAGACCCAGGTTTCAAACAGTTTTTTTCACTCCAGCCCGCTATGAGGTCATAGTGATCCGGACTTGCTTATATGGTAAATTCTCCTCCCACATGCACGTTCACGACACCTGGAGCGAGGCAGTGCTGCCGCCATTGCCCATAGACCGTGTAGTGTTTAGTTTCAGTTTCGTTTCTCTTTCACGCGACGACACTGCCCCCTGCTGGACACTGCCCCCTGCTGCAGCAGAAGTGTCAGGCTGCCAAATAAGGAGAAACCCAGCAGAACCGGAAGGCGGCGCTTTCTTCTGATCTCTGAGTTGCTCGTTAGGAAATAATTACAGCGTATTTTGAGTTCTAATGGTGCAACGCTAATCTAGAGGCATCAAAGATTACACCTGTTTAATATAAAGTGATTTAAATATGGAGTCACAGGCACTTTAAGGTCTAACCCCAGAGAATAGTGTTGTTTTGTAAGGAAGTGGTGCAGCAGATGATCGAGTCACCAGACTCTCAGAACACATTAACCAGTTCAGACACTGATATAAGAAGAGGAAGGTTTTACAGAGAGACCCAAAACTTTCTCTTTAGTTATTAATATGTAACCAAAGATGATAAGATGGCAGATTCAGTTCCTGCATGTGTTAAAACATAAAAACTGAAAGTGACTGAATAGAATCATCAAAATAAAATGATTGTCCATTAAGTCATGGTGTGAGGTGGAGAGGATGTTTCTGGGTGGGGGTTGTTCTGGGGAGAACTCAGCATCAGGGCATCATTTGGTGAGTTTAAAAAATGTACTTCCACATTTATGAGGTAAATGTGGATAATAAAGGTGGGGAAAAATGCATTACTCAGCATAAAGATGCAAAGCAACACTTGTTCATAGGTAGCACTTCCACAGCTCTGTAGCCACCTTAACCCCTAAAATTCTACCAATTTATTCCTGGAACAAAAAGAACCTTAGAGCTCTGTTTCATCTGGTTTTGACAAATTGGGAGTTGCTGAGCTCCCCTTCAAACTGATTTCCATTTGAAAACGTGCTAACCCAAACAGGAGAGCTGCATCTGATCTAAACCAGACCTGTATTCTAAACTAGGCTGATTTCAACCACCTTCTGTAGCGTCAGATCGTAGAGGATGTGCTGCTTTACTGATAGAGACCAGTGTTCACTACAAAACACTAATACCATTGTATTTAGACTTGAGCATAACTGGACACTTTTCAGGCTATTCTGAGCCGCTGCCTACAGCGTGTACTTTACACCGGCTGACATAACGTTATCTCAAACGCTGGAGGGAGAATCACTAGACCGTCTAGTGAAGGATGTCCTGCAGCAGATCAGGAAAATGAGGCTCCATCTTCTCATCTATTATCCACATATGTTGCTAGCAGACAAACAGGGTTGACTCCAACAGCAAAGTTTTAAACAAAGATCTCCTACAGTGTGTATGTAGTGCTCAGTAGGGCTGGGTAAAAATATCAATTTAATCAATTCTGAATCGATTTCATATACATTTTTCCGAATCGATTCATTAGGCCTGAGATCGATTTTTCCCCTTGACTGAAACTTGACAGTTCTGTTTACAGTTTTATGACCATTTGGTTAATTCATGGGTACAATCAAAGTTTAAACTATTTAAACTAAGTTTGCACTTTAAACCTGTTGTTCAAGGTGAAAATAAAAATAAAGTATATTTCTATTTTGGAACACAGTTGAGCCTTTTTAATTATTTGACCAAACTGCAGTGAATCGAATCGAATTTAATCGAATCGAATCGTGATTAATCGATTCAGAGCCTTATGAATCGAAATCGAATCGATTTGGGAAAATGGCCACAATACCCAGCACTAGTGCTCAGACTGTGTGTTGAGGATGACTCTCGGCTGCTGTGACACCAAACTTTAGCTCTTATAAATTGACAGAATTAGAGTCATTCTGGTGTTTTAAAGGTCAGTTGGCTGCAATGGGATTGTATGTGTTATGAAGAGTTTCTGAAAAGTGTATTAAATGTGTCCAGTGGTAGGTAAACCGGGTTAACTCCAATGGGAAATGGATGAGTTAATGGCAACGTTTGAAACAGAAATATCACACAATCAGTTAGCATTCATGACTCAGCACTAAAACATCAGATTTGAACTCTATCTGGTTGAGTTCAAGTCATTTCTGTGTTTGCTGATATCCATTAGCTGTGGCGGCCATCTTTAGTTGGGTTAATCATTAATTTTCCAAGAACAGATTGATGAAGCCGTCCAATAGGCTGTGGCTGTCGTTTCACCCATTCATCTTTTTCTTCTTCATCAGGCAGCGTCATCTTCAGTTTGACCTTTCTGCATCTGCAGCTCCATCACTATCTTCACTTTTGCAAACACACTTGCTATCTTTCTATAATTCAAAAATGTTCTAAAATGTATTCACTGAACTATAAATACAAGTTTATTTTCCTCTTTGCTCCCTAGTTTTCCATTCAGTACTACTGCCACTTGTTATCTCTTGTTTCAGATTATTCTGCTTCACAGCCGTGTCTAATGGAAAAATATGAACTGACACTAATCTGATCAAAAAACTTAATTCTGCCAAAGCCACAAGTAAAAATCCATGAACAGGAACTCATTGGTTTTTAGAGAAATAAATAATTCAAATCAACTTTTTCAAGATGTGTTATTACCTTTATTTAAAAAACAAAAAGTGGTTCACATTGACAAACTGACTGGACAGATGATTCATATTTTTTTCTACCAAGAATAAAATTAATACTAGTAAACATCAACAATTTAGAAGTAATTGTAGATGTACTGTCATGTATTTATTATTTCATAAGGTTACTATTACAACCTCTAAATGTTTTTCTGTGCTGTATTCAGTGGCTGTGCTTTTTTTTTAAAGGTGGTAAATTTAGATTTCCCTAAAGCTTCCTAAATTAAGGAGATGGCAGTGAGAGAGTTGGTGATTTTAAAGAAACATAACCTATAGTCAGACTATTTCACATTCAAATGAAGTGTTGATGGTCCAGCATGGGGAGATGATGTGACCACTGACCACTGAGACAGGAATCCAACAATTCACCTGCATCTGTAGCTTTGCTACGGAAAGCTGCTGCATGTGCTCTTTGAATTGAAGCGTCTTTATTGACTTGTGATAGATTTCTCTAATGTACCTGATAGAATGACTCAAATATAACGCTGTGAGGTTACCTTGTTTTTTAAATTCTAATAGCACCAAAATGAGAAACAGCTTCCTTTGACACCCTTTCATAATAAGAGCCTCAGGTAATGCATGTGCTGAAGTTAAAAACAACCAAACTTGAAGGTCTCCTCTGTACAAACACAACAGACTTAGAGCATCATCTTTCCTTATTGCAGATTATATTCAGCTGATTTTATTATACAGAAGGCGATTTTTCCAACAAAGAGTAAAGGATTAAAAGAGTGATTGAATAAAATATTGATTGATAGATTAAAAACACTAAAACGACACATTAGAACAGAGGGAAACGCACCGTCTTCTCTGTGCAGTCATTTCAGTTTCTTCTGGCACTTTTGCACATTTTCATTTAAAATACTTTACTGTGTTCATTATGTCTTCTTTTTCAAAATTGTTTATACGTTCTTTTTTTCAGACATGTATATTTTTTTGTAAGTTTTTACCTTGACATGTTTCGACTGCTCCTGCGGTCTTCATCAGAAGTGTCACTGGTGTTGGTGTGACGTGTCGTTTATCAGCTGTTCTTCCCGATGGGCGTGGCCAACCCCGATCTGTCAAATATGCGGGGTTGGCCACGCCCATCTCCACCGGCTGGTCCCTGGAGCAGTGAGTCCCAGGTGTGAGACAGCTGGTAGGCCCCCTCGTCCCGGTTGATGGACCACTTCAAAATACTGTGATAATACCATTAAATGTGATCATTTTCTTAATAAAAATCAATCTTTTCATGGTGTTTCCTTTCTACCGTTGATGTGGAACAAAACTATGGCAGCATGTCACTTTAAGAAACAACCTGATGCTTCCCACCAACAAGCACCAGCTTTAAAGTTCCCGACACTTCACTGCTTTTTATAGATTTGTATTGTGAACTTTGTTGGTTTGTCAGCTGTTCTGCTCTCCCTCAGTTTCCTGTTCTTCAACTGAGAGAGGATCAATGATACCATTTATTATTAAAACCATCTGGCATCCCCTGCAGGATTTTGATCATCTGCCATGGTGTTGATCACGCTCCCATGTGTGTTACTGTTGTGTGTGTTTGGACACACACACCATTTGTTTTCCCCTCTGGTGAGTATGGCAGGGTCACATGTAGGAGCTGATTCTGGTGTCCTGTCCAGACCAACCCACAGGCTGCTGCTCTGAATCGCAGGTGTTCCTCTGAATTATGTTACGTTATAAGATAAGGTCATTTATTCTCTGTAAGTGGAGTTGTGTGAAGTACTTATAAAATGTCAGACCTGTAGCAGAAAGCAGACGGAGTGCATCAGGGAAGCATTTCATTGAGAAGTCAAGAGCATGCATTCATGAGGGAATTTTAAATCTAAAGCAGGAATGTCCAAACTTTTCAAAACAAAGGTTAAAACATCAAGCTTTACAGTCCTCACAGCTACTAATATTAGATTTTAAGATTTTTTTTAAATGCAAAAAAATGTTTTTTTTATTTGTTCAGCTGCAAAATAAACAATAAATTCAACATTTTATCAAACAGAACAAAGTTATAGTTTTTTGTAAAAAAGGATCTTTGAATGTTTGTAACATTAAAAAGCTATCGTTGACTTAATGACAGAAGATCTTTAAAGTCCCTGGATCTGGGTGCTCCAGTTGTTTTCATCCATTATCAGCAACAAGAACAGGATCTGTCTTTTTCAGTAACACCTCTGGATTGTTTGTCCCTGCATGAACATTCTACAGGAGGATTCAATTCTCTATTCTTGAAATGCAGTTGAGGGCCAAACACTTTGGACATGTCTGACCTAAAGCAAACCTAACCAAAACATTAGTTCCTGTGAAAGTTAAGGATCTCCATGTGGATTTCAGATGTGAATTGATAAAGAAAAAAGTTTTTTTTTAAGTTTTTAAAAAACTCTTTATATTAAAAAGGTCAGAATGTGTGGAAAAATAACTTTTGGGAAAGATTAGCTTATGTCTCCGTACACACAGTTGTGGGGTATTTGGCTGTCACTATTATTATGTAATTGCCAGATTGCTGCTATTTGTGCAGACCGCAATCATTTTGCATACTCATCATAATCGTCTCTACTTACATGTATGAAAACAGCTGGATGAAACTAAGTTGTCCTTATTCTGTCACTATTTCCACATCATTTTCCGATGAGGTCTGACTGTCATCCTTTTGATGACATCACTCCCATTTTTCTCTCCTGCTCTGCTTTATTGACACCTGACTGGAGAATTAGAGCCATCATCTGATTATTCCTGATTATTCAAACCATTGATGAGCATCTATCTGCTACATGGATTTAAATGAAACGACATTTACGTCATTCCAGAGTGACACAAACCACCATCCTAAACCATCATCACACTGGATGAAGACCCACAGCAAAACAAAGAGTCAGATGGTTTTTAGCTTTGAGCAGTTTTCAGAAGCATTTCACATTTAATAGATCAACAACAACTTTTAATATGTGCAAAACCAGAGCACCAGCCCCACAGCATCAGCTAGCATGACCTGATCGTCTAGCCTGTAGCTGCGTTCTGCAGGATGGGTTTTAGGAGGGTCATGGTTTATTTATGTAGAGGGGGGTTAATGTCTCCAGGATGTGGAAAGAAGCAGGAAAAAACATATTTAATGAAAATTAACACATTCACATGGTTTTCCAGATAAGCTGCAATCAAACCTTCTTCTAAAATTGAGGAATGTTGAAAGCTGAACGGAAACAAATGGCCCTCTAGTGGCTGGCTGTAGTATGCTTTAAGCCCCGCCCCCCACGTTGGTTGGTTGATATGTAACATGTTTCATTTAATTTGTCAGTCCAACAAATGACACTTGCAGTAACTTCACATGTTATAATGTTAATAGGAGCAGCAGCTGTTTTCTGTGTGTGTGTGTGTGTGTGTGGGGGGGGGGGGGTCATTTTTTCTACCCTGTTGATGATGTCACTTTGACACATCAGTGGACGTTAAATAAAAAGGACTTTTCTGTGTGTTCAGTCTGTTTCCCTGAGTTTTCCATGTTCCTCCTCCTGTGTCCTGCACTAATCCTCCACAGGTGTGTCCTGTCTCCCTTTAGTTCAGTCACTCTCTGTGGGTTCCTCGTGTTGTCCCTGGCCTTATTTGTCCTGTGCCTCCCTTCCTCCTGCACTTGGGTCCTGCCTTTACCTCACCCCTGACACTTTTCATTCTTGTTGCTATGAAGAGTGTGTTATCTGCAGAAGGTTGTCTTTAAGTTATCACCTGTAGAGGATAAGAACATTCACTCATCTCATCACGGTTTATTCAGACAAGACTTTTCTCTTTTGGCTGCAGAAGGTGGTGCAGGTTTATAATGAGCTTTTCATTGTTTTAAGTTGTTCATAAGCTGGGTTTGGAAGACACTGTGTTTGTGGAATCGAGTTTTAGGTGTTACTCATGAATCCGTCTTTACATGATTGTTTTCTGTCAGATTCACAACCAGCTGGAAAGCTACAGCAACAATGACCCTCAGTGACTTTAACTAGCGATCAAACTGACCTTTAGACTGAATAGTTATTCTCAAGAAGCTAAATAAATATTTGTTACCAGTCTTGTCATATTTAAATTGTATTAAAGCACCTGTTTCTAAAGGATTTGACTGATTCATACATGTTACCATGTGATCATACAGCCTCACAGCAGAGTGGAGTAGTGATGTTTATGACTGACTTCAGAGTAACTCATTAGACTGGAAAGTGTAGCGGACTGCGGCTGACCTCAAGTCCACTAATGCGCTCTTGAAGGCGCTGATAGGACGATCGCTGCAAAAAGGACTGAAATTCTAATGAACGCCAATGGTTGCACTTAATGAGAAACATGACACCACATGTTTTCATCTTGATATCAATAATAAATCAGGAAAACATGACGGTTCTGAACATCAGTCCAGCAGAAAGGTTTCTGTTTGGTTACATTAACTTAAAGTCTTCAGCACCTTAAAGGAACACATCACATTTCTTCATTTATTTCATCGTACAGAATAAACTCCCCTGTTGGGTTATTCCTGTGTTTGATCAGTCATGTCAGTGCTGTGAATTCATATCTGGGTTGACACAGAAACACTAACAATAGATGATCATGACATTAAAATAGCCTGAAACATGAAATAATAATTGTAAAAAACTCAGATTTTTTTAAATTTGAAATGTTTGTTGGTCAATGTTAAAATAACAATCATTTATTTTTATATTTGACTGTGCAATTATATATTATCTCAGCAATAATTAAAATGAAATAAAGTTTGCTGATGCCAACTAAAGGGGGCATGAACACCTGCATAACATTTAAAATAGGCTATATCAGCTTTATGAGGGAAATACAAACCTTGTTATTAAGATAGAGACCTTATGAATGTAGAAATGTGTGTATCAGATTTGATACCATTTGTGTGAAATGGTTTGACAAAAAGTATTATTTTTATGATGATTTTTTCACATTCTGTTTCTCAAGCATGCTCTTATTTTGTCATGTTTCAAATGACGTGTGATTCCTTCCTATCTGAGGCTAAACTCACGCTTGTCCTGTTGTGTTTTAAAATGTAGAGGCAGGAAAAGATGGCGGAATAAAGGTAAAGCACACTGGTGTCAGATATGAACCACAGACCTGTCCCGTCATGTCAGGTGACTTTTTCATACAGTTCTATTTTCAAACATTGATTCTTGAGTTTTTCTTTCACTCTGTCATCCTGTTTGGACTTCTGGGCTCCCGTAGCAGCACTCCTCTGATTTTACCTCAGCACCTTCTGCCCATATTTTCTTTTTGTGACTGAATTGGATTAGTTACAGATGTTTTAGGCTAATATCTGAACTTTACAAACATTTTTTGATATATTTCTTATCTGAAATAGGCCTGTACAGTTTTATTATAATGGTCTATGATGACGCTAGTATAAAAAGTAAATTTGATCTCAAATATTTGCTCCTTAAATTTTAATAACCACTAAACAGCTCAACTAGTCTACACTCTAAAAAGTAAAACCTTCAATTACTTAAATTTTTTGGTGTAACATTTTTACACAAGAATTTTGAGTAGATTGGAGACAATTATATTGATAAAGTTGGCTTTTACTTAATATAATTCTCTCCAATCTACTCAAAATTCTTGAGTGTAAAAATGTTACACCAAAAAATAAATGATGATTTTATTTTTTAGAGTGTATTGGCGATCAAAGTATATAAAGTTATCAAAAAACAATAAGGATGGAAACGTGAGTAAAATGAACACAGATCATAATATAGTGCCGAGTGCTATGTGTTCTGTCAACCATGTGTTCAGGTAACATGTGTGCTATGTGTTCTGTCAAACACGTGTTCAAAACATGTGTGTTATGTGTTCTGTCAAACATGTGTTCATAACATGTGTGTTATGTGTTCTGTCAAACATGTGTTCATAACATGTGTGCTATGTGTTCTGTCAACCATGTGTTCAGGTAACATGTGTGCTATGTGTTCTGTCAAACATGTGTTCATAACATGTGTGTTATGTGTTCTGTCAAACACGTGTTCATAACATGTGTGTTATGTGTTCTGTCAAACATGTGTGTTATGTGTTCTGTCAAACATGTGTTCATAACATGTGTGTTATGTGTTCTGTCAAACATGTGTTCATAACATGTGTGTTATGTGTTCTGTCAAACACGTGTTCATAACATGTGTGTTATGTGTTCTGTCAAACACGTGTTCATAACATGTGTGCTATGTGTTCAGGGCGTCACTTAATGCTCTTATTTTGACGAGCGTTCTTGTGTTTTAAAGAAAAAGTGGTTCCAACTGAGGCTAATCCTGTTACATAATCATCATCAAACAGCCTTTAATTACAGAACTGAACATAAAAATTCATGCCTTACATTTATTTGTATTTATATTTTATTGCAGACCGTACTGACTTCAAGTGTAGCTTTTCTTTAGTCTGTATGGTACTGAGCCACATGTTTGGTTTTCAACCTTTCTGAACCCAAACAATAATTGATTGATTTCTCTCAATCAGATTAACTTGTTAGTTAATCTGTGCACCTTTTTTTTTTTTTTTACCTGATGGAACTATTTCTTACGTCCATTTAGAGGTGGTGTTTATGTACTGATTTTATATTTCATATTTACATCACAGACTGTAAATAAATCATCACCTGCTCTTAACAACACAGTCTTTTAGGTTGTTGATTTATTCCTTTTCCAACCTTTATGAAATCTATCAAAGAAACAAAATAGAAAAACGTCTTTGTTTGCCAGGAAATGACAGTCAACAGTAAAAGTCTCTGTTTATATTTTTCATCCTACACAGCTTTTTTTGTTTGTTCAGATAATTAGCTGTTAGACGTTTGATGATGTCATCACAAGACAGCAGCTGTATAAAAAACACAAATTTAAAGAGACACAAACACTGGAGCTATTCTGAAGTCTAACATATTTTTTAATGAATAAAAGCCTTTTAGATCACACGACATCATACAGTTCTACTGCTGTGTCACTAGTGTTATCAGGAAGTAAAAAGGTGCTGTTGCATTATGGGAATATCCAGCTCTCTGCTGTTAGCTGCATGGATTCATATCAGAAAGTCTTAGCTTTTAAATCACTTCTAATGAAGTGAATAAATGATTAGATTTGATCATCTAAATATCATTTTAATGAAAATGTCAATAACATTGTGTTCAGCAGACATAAAGCTGCTTCTATCCACTTAAAGTTTAATGGACACTAACTGAGTCTGAAGTTGTGCCAAACACTGACAAACCAAACGTTTCATTTTTAGCTTGGTTGATGCTGAATATATATATTATTTTAAATGATGCCTATTTTTTTGTTTGGGTTGATATGTTAGACTGTGATTTAGTGTCCCTGTCCTTTACCTTTGTTGTTGACTTTGTCTTTTAGTTTTCAACATGTCTTAAACCTTCTAGTCTCGAACAGATTGTCTTTTTCTCTTCCTGTTTCCTAAATTTCCTTCTTCATGTCTGGATCAGAAACATTAAGTCCAACTCACTTCTACAGGATTATGTTTGAGTCCAAAATCTATTTCAGAAGGTTCTGTCAGTGACGGCTCTCCTGAGCTCTGACTGGTTTCTGTCCCGTTGTCCCCATTGCTCACTGGGCTGTCCCTCGTTCTCCTGGCTTCCTTCCTGCTGTTTCACATCTGGCTGTGACGTTCGGTTAAACACAATTACTCATGTTCCCATGAAGCAAACCATCAACCACACTGATACTCTTGGACTTTGTCCTAATCAGAGCTTTACTGTAGTCTCTGTGTGATCCTGATCCTCGCTGGTTCCTTTGGATCATCTCTGGTTGACCTCATGTCAAACCACAGCTGACTGGAACTGTTCAGCTTTCCAAGAAACAAACAGATGGGATGTGACCACATAACAGTCTGCTTCAACATAACTCCATCTTCACAAAACTTCAGTCCACAAAGCACCGCCTGTTTAAAGACACTTATAAGAAACCTAGAACCTCCAAAACTCGCTGGTTTTAATCCTTCAAATCAGGACTGTCAGTCGATTCAAATCAAAAATGTGATTCATCACATGAATATAACTTAATCACAAATGAACCGCATGTTCTAAATCAGGCGTGTCCAAAGTGGGCCCCGGGGGCCAAATGTGGCCCTCAGAGTGATGTTGTGTGGCCCTCAGAGTGATGTTGTGTGGCCCTCAGAGTGATGTTGTGTGGCCCTCAGAGTGATGTTGTGTGGCCCTCAGAGTGATGTTGTGTGGCCCTCAGAGTGATGTTGTGTGACCCTCAGAGTGATTTTGTGTGGCCCTCAGAGTGATGTTGTGTGGCCCTCAGAGTGATGTTGTGTGGCCCTCAGAGTGATGTTGTGTGGCCCTCAGAGTGATGTTGTGTGGCCCTCAGAGTGATTTTGTGTGGCCCTCAGAGTGATGTTGTGTGACCCCAAGAGGGATTTTGTGTGGCCGTCAGAGTGATGTAGTGTGGCCCTCAGAGTGATGTTGTGTGGCCCTCAGAGTGATGTTGTGTGGCCCTCAGAGTGATGTTGTGTGGCCCTCAGAGTGATGTAGTGTGGCCCTCAGAGTGATGTTGTGTGACCCCAAGAGTGATTTTGTGTGGTCCATAGAGTGATGTTGTGTGGCCCTCAGAGTGATGTTGTGTGGCCCTCAGAGTGATGTTGTGTGGCCCTCAGAGTGATGTGTGGCGCTCAGAGTGATGTTGTGTGGCCCTCAGAGGGATGTGGGTGTGGCCCTCAGAGTGATGTAGTGTGGCCCTCAGAGTGATGTTGTGTGACCCCAAGAGTGATTTTGTGTGGCCGTCAGAGTGATGTAGTGTGGCCCTCAGAGTGATGTTGTGTGGCCCTCAGAGTGATTTTGTGTGGCCCTCAGAGTGATGTTGTGTGGCCCTCAGAGTGATGTTGTGTGGCCCTCAGAGTGATGTTGTGTGGCCCTCAGAGTGATGTGTGACCCTCAGAGTGATTTTGTGTGGCACTCAGAGTGATGTTGTGTGGCCCTCAGAGTGATGTTGTGTGGCCCGCAGAGTGATGTTGTGTGGCCCTCAGAGTGATGTTGTGTGGCCCTCAGAGTGATGTGTGACCCTCAGAGTGATTTTGTGTGGCCCTCAGAGTGATGTTGGGTGGTCCTCAGAGTGATGTTGTGTGGCCCTCAGAGTGATGTTGTGTGGCCCTCAGAGTGATGTGTGACCCTCAGAGTGATTTTGTGTGGCCCTCAGAGTGATGTGTGGGCCCTAGAGTGATGTTGTGTGGCCCTCAGAGTGATGTTGTGTGGCCCTCAGAGTGATGTTGTGTGGCCCTCAGAGTGATGTAGTGTGGCCCTCAGAGTGATGTTGTGTGGCCCTCAGAGGGATGTTGTGTGGCCCTCAGAGTGATGTGTGACCCTCAGAGTGATTTTGTGTGGCCCTCAGAGTGATGTGTGGCCCTCAGAGTGATTTTGTGTGGCCCTCAGAGTGATGTTGTGTGGCCCTCAGAGGGATGTTGTGTGGCCCTCAGAGTGATGTTGTGTGGCCCTCAGAGTGATGTTGTGTGGCCCTCAGAGTGATTTTGTGTGGCCCTCAGAGTGATGTTGTGTGGCCCTCAGAGTGATGTGTGGCCGTCAGAGTGATTTTGTGTGGCCGTCAGAGTGATGTTGTGTGGCCCTCAGAGTGATGTAGTGTGGCCCTCAGAGTGATGTAGTGTGGCCCTCAGAGTGATGTTGTGTGGCCCTCAGAGTGATGTTGTGTGGCCCTCAGAGTGATGTTGTGTGGCCCTCAGAGTGATGTTGTGTGGCCCTCAGAGTGATGTTGTGTGGCCCTCAGAGTGATGTTGTGTGGCCCTCAGAGTGATGTTGTGTGGCCCTCAGAGTGATGTTGTGTGGCCCTCAGAGTGATGTTGTGTGGCCCTCAGAGTGATGTTGTGTGGCCCTCAGAGTGTTGTTGTGTGGCCCTCAGAGTGATGTGTGGCCCTCAGAGTGATGTTGTGTGGCCGTCAGAGTGATGTAGTGTGGCCCTCAGAGTGATGTTGTGTGGCCCCAAGAGTGATGTTGTGTGGCCCTCAGAGTGATGTTGTGTGGCCCTCAG
>SSNR01000095.1:68184-93930 GCA_006937965.1 Callopanchax toddi
AGGTGGGCTTATGTTGCCGGTTAGGGTGTGTGATGTTCCGGGTGATGTTGTGTGGCCCTCAGAGTGATGTTGTGTGGCCCTCAGAGTGATGTTGTGTGGCCCTCAGAGTGATGTTGTGTGGCCCTCAGAGTGATGTTGTGTGGCCCTCAGAGTGATTTTGTGTGGCCCTCAGAGTGATGTTGTGTGGCCCTCAGAGTGATGTTGTGTGGCCCTCAGAGTGATGTTGTGTGGCCCTCAGAGTGATGTTGTGTGGCCCTCAGAGTGATGTTGTGTGGCCCTCAGAGTGATGTTGTGTGGCCCTCAGAGTGATGTTGTGTGGCCCTCAGAGTGATGTTGTGTGGCCCCAAGAGTGATTTTGTGTGGCCGTCAGAGTGATGTTGTGTGGCCCTCAGAGTGATGTAGTGTGGCCCTCAGAGTGATGTTGTGTGGCCCTTAGAGTGATGTTGTGTGGCCGTCAGAGTGATGTTGTGTGGCCGTCAGAGTGATGTTGTGTGGCCCTCAGAGTGATGTTGTGTGGCCCTCAGAGTGATGTTGTGTGGCCCTCAGAGTGATGTTGTGTGGCCGTCAGAGTGATGTTGTGTGGCCCTCAGAGTGATGTTGTGTGGCCCTCAGAGTGTTGTTGTGTGGCCCTCAGAGTGATGTTGTGTGGCCCTCAGAGTGATGTTGTGTGGCCCTCAGAGTGATGTTGTGTGGCCCTCAGAGTGATGTTGTGTGGCCGTCAGAGTGATGTTGTGTGGCCCTCAGAGTGATGTTGTGTGACCCCAAGAGTGATTTTGTGTGGCCGCAGAGTGATGTTGTGTGGCCCTCAGAGTGATGTTGTGTGGCCCTCAGAGTGGTGTGGTGTGGCCCTCAGAGTGATGTTGTGTGGTCCTCAGAGTGATGTTGTGTGGCCCTTAGAGTGATGTTGTGTGGCCCTCAGAGTGATGTTGTGTGGCCCTCAGAGTGATTTTGTGTGGCCCTCAGAGTGATTTTGTGTGGCCCTCAGAGTGATGTTGTGTGGCCCTCAGAGTGATGTTGTGTGGCCCTCAGAGTGATTTTGTGTGGCCCTCAGAGTGATGTTGTGTGGCCCTCAGAGTGATGTGTGACCCTCAGAGTGATTTTGTGTGGCCCTCAGAGTGATGTGTGGCCCTCAGAGTGATTTTGTGTGGCCCTCAGAGTGATGTTGTGTGGCCCTCAGAGTGATGTTGTGTGGCCCTCAGAGTGATGTTGTGTGGCCCTCAGAGTGATGTTGTGTGGCCCTCAGAGTGATGTTGTGTGGCCCTCAGAGTGATTTTGTGTGGCCGTCAGAGTGATGTTGTGTGGCCCTCAGAGTGATGTTGTGTGGCCCTCAGAGTGATGTAGTTTGGCCCTCAGAGTGATGTTGTGTGGCCCTCAGAGTGATTTAGTGTGGCCCTCAGAGTGATGTTTTGTGGCCCTCAGAGTGATGTTGTGTGGCCCTCAGAGTGATGTTGTGTGGCCCTCAGAGTGATGTTGTGTGGCCCTCAGAGTGATGTTGTGTGGCCCTCAGAGTGATGTTGTGTGGCCCTCAGAGTGATGTTGTGTGGCCCTCAGAGTGATTTTGTGTGGCCCTCAGCTGCATTTTAAAATGATATAATTTAGTTTTCCTGCAGGATTTTGATGCAGAGAGACGCTTTGTGACATTTTTTAGATTTTTACTAACATGAGACCCAACAAATAAAAAATCCAAGTAAATTAAAATCTTTTTGAATGCAAAATTTTCCATTCAATCAAACTATTTTAGACAATTCAAGAGATATTGAGATTCTGACTTTATTTCCTGGTAAAAAGAACCACAGGTCCTCACTGACTTTTACCAAAACACAGACTTGTGAGCTCTGTTCATTAAGCCTGACTAAATCCAGCAACAGGACTGGAGAAAGACCCAGATCCTGAAGAAAGACCCAGATCCTGGTCTTGGTGCTGAGGATGGAACTAAATGTAGAAACCTAAAAACAGTCGACCAATCAGATCCAGTCAATCTGATGCTTTTTATTATTGAGTCAAACATAGAGATCCCTGTGTCGTATTGACAACGACTGTTCATTAAAATGTTGCATTTATAATGAATTTTTGAGCAGAACAAAATATTTTTTGCTCGTTTCTTTTAAGAAATATTCTAACTTTTGTGGCCCTCGAGGACTTTTGTGGCCCTCGAGGACTTGACACTTGGTGATTTTGGCCCTCATGTTGAAAAGTTTGGACACCCCTGTTCTAAATGTATCGTAACAGGACATTTTTCATGTTTCTAACCCTAAACCTTTAGCAAAGAGGAGGAGAGCTCTCAGGAGGAGGGGACTGAGACTCCATGAACCAGTAGTAGTTTGGTTCACGACAGTAAACAGTAAAGAGAACCAGCTCTGACAATAGACTTTACGTCCAAAAGACACTTTTCTCTGTCCATTAACGTTTCCACTAGGGAATCGGGTCAAAGGGCACAGGTATGGAGTCCCTACAGGGACAGGAGACAATAGAGTGGTTTCTGTTGTGCACCAAATAGAATGTCACGTGTGTGAGTCAACAAAATCAATGGCATTAACAGGATTTTGTAGTAACTTATTACTACTGTGACTAAAGAATGATCTTTTTTAAGTAACACAAATAAGAACATGAGACAAACAGAACTCTTTAGAGAGGAAGACTGAAGTTCTGATCTCAGAAACCTGGAGTCCAGGTCCAGGAAGTGTTGTGCTTCTCTAAACAGAACGCCGTCATCACAGACAGCGCTACACCTGCTTTGCATTTTCAGGAAACACCCCCAGGTATTCTTGGAATATCATGTTGTTTTAGGAGAAAAGTGATGAACTCAAGAGGAACAGAGACGTTCCCTCGCTCAGACTGAACTAACACTTTTGATTTTGTCACCTGAAGAACAGAATCTTCATTTCTTGATTATTGTTTCTTTTGTTTGGTGTTCACTGGGCTGTAACTTTTTGAAAGCAGCAGTGTCAGCTGAGCCCAGTGTGACCATAGCTAAACAATCCCAGTGTAGCAGCAGAGTGCGTTTGGTTGTTAAACACTCAGGATGCCTTCCTTTTCTTTGAACTTCAATTTCAGTCTCTTTTTTTGGACATCAGGGAACAAATGTCCTGAATGTGTGACAGGTGTGTACGTATATCTCTGAAGAACCACAGTTTTAAACTTTTAACCAACATAATCAGATCCTTTACCTGATGTTCTGCTGCCTGCATTCATCTGCAGACTCACGTTGTTTAGATCTAACCACCTGGTGTTCAGTCAATCCTGTTGATTTAGAATGAAATAAACATCAGATGACTGCAGAGCTGTGATGTTCAAAATGAAAAACAAAGACCTGACGCCTACAAAGAACTTCAACTCTCTGAGTCACAGCTCAGCCAGTCATCAGCCTCCAACATGTTTGTTTGTTGGGTCCTACGGCGTGCACTGCTTGAGTCATCTCAGCTAAACTTAAACTAAAAAGTTTACATTCTCAGCTGTAAGGAGAACACCACAGCTAGACATGTAGAAGCATCATAAACCTCCCAGTAAAGGGGCCTAATCAGAGTGTAGGATTTACTGAAGAAATAATCAAACACAAAGTGTTGACTTTGTGGACTACAGTTGGTTTGGTGTTCCATCTCAGTGCTGCATTAAATCAGCATGACTGACGTAAAGCACCGTGTTAGTCCACTGATGTACATGTTTCAAACCAATAATCAACCACATGTGTTTCTTCTGTTGGATTTTTATTAAGGCTCACACTCGATTACATGTTAGAATAAAATAATTATTTAGGCTCAAACGAGTTCACAGACCAGACCTGTTCAGATATTTATGACAGACTAGAAGTACCGTTTATTGGTTTAAAAGTCATCTCACATTTCTAAATTTGGAACAAAAGAACTTTTTTGTGTACTCAGTCAAAACCAACCAACATGACTTTATTAGTGAAAAGAGGATTTAGGTCCTAAATTACAATGAATATGTTTGAAGTTGTTGTTTAAAGAGTAAATAGGCAGTAAAAATGATGGTAATAATACAGGAATAATGACATTAATCAGTCCCTCCAGGAAGTAGCGGGGATTTTTTGTGATGGTTGCGATCTAAAATGACTGATTTCGCGGCACATTTTTCTAAAAGTTGCGGTCAAAGTTGGGATTTTTTTCAATGTTTTTATTTTGTTTAAGGTTTTATTTGGTTTATATGAACACACAGTTAACCTCTTTACACACACACACTGTATGCGCCGTTTCATCATAAAATAAAGACTACAAGATGATGTAATCTCCATGACAACACAGCTGACAGCCTGTCTCAGCGTCACTCAGACGTTACAGCGTGAGCGACTTTACTTTCACTTTCAGAGATTCACCTCAAAGGTTCCTCGTGTTCACTGGATACAAACGTCACGTGGTTACTCGCGTGTTTAAAAAATAAACAACGTTCAAAGGAATTCACGTTAACGCTGACGGTCCGATTTATTTAAAATATTTTTCACAGAACAGCAAATCCGCCGACTCAGCACACAGTTTAGGACACAGATCAGTTTTTTTTTAATCTAGTTTCTCACATTGTCCAGATACGGACATTAAACAGAACTCACCTCGTCTCTCTCAGCACTCCTATCAGACCCCAGCCCCCGTCTGCTCCTCTTTTCAGATAATCTCCTCCATGTTTTGCGGTCAAAAGGTTTTTGTCAAGTGATGATTTTCATGTCTAATCCACCACGACGTTGTGTTTGGTTCAGCACAGCTTTCCACCACTCTGGTGTCATACTTTAGGAAACTGATTTGCTCGTATTTTAGCCGTAAAATCTGATGGAAATCAACCAAAGTTTAGCGGCTCGGCTCAAAAACCGGAAGTAAACACAGCTGGAGGCAACGGGATTGGTCAAAACTTATCCGAGGGGCTCTGATTGGTCAAAGAAGATGACGAAATACAACAAAAACAAAGATGATTGGTCAAATTTGCGGAAAAGTTGCGATGATTGGTGAAAATTGCAAGGCCGCAACAAAGTTGTGGCAAATGGTTGAATTTGTGTTAATAGTTGCGATCGCAACATCGCAACTTCCTGGAGGGTCTGGTTAATACAGATAAACCACATCATTCACTGATAAACATCTGTGAGCTTTAGAAGCTGCTACAACAGTTTTTACTGACATGTTTCTGATTTTAATCTTTATACTAAAGCTGCATTCTGTAATCTGCAAACGAGCTAGCTATAGCTAGCTGACACAAACACGTCCCAGAACTCTCGCCCCTCCGTCGGCTATGATCTCTCATTTGTTTTTACTTAATGCAGCTTTAACTGTATTTCCCTTTTTCTCTCATATCTTGTGCTGCTGTAACATGTGAATCACCTACTGGAGATCAATAACGCCCTGTTGGTCTGTCGGTCCATCCAAGAATGAACTGTAATTAAAATATGTAAAAAGTGTCTGAATGTAGGACAGCCAGCTGGAGGAAAAGGTTTCCTCTTGTTCTGCTGGAGAGACCGAACTTCTACTGACAGTTACAACGCTACTTCTACTCGAGTAGTTTTTTTCTCTGGTAACTTCACTTGTACTTGATTAAATGTTACTTGGGGACATCCTTTTAGTCTCCTCTGATAAAATGAACTCCTTTGATATTTTTGAAATAGGACTTGTTTTGTAAAGTAGTTGCTGCTCGTCACAAAAAGACAAACACAGAAACAGAAGTCAGCAAATAAAGATGGTTTCTGTTTCCTCTGAGTTACTACTGCAGGTCTCTCATAATACATTAATAAAGTATAAATAGTGAATTATTCTACTTTTGGGTAACAATTGAATGCAGTGTGAACCATTTGACCTTACATTATCGCTTATTGAGTATTAAATAGTTTCATATTTTCTTATTAATATAACAAAGTTTAGTATCAAATGACATGCTGGCTCTTTGGGAGATACAGGATGACATAACCAAAGTAACTGTTCAGGCCCTTGATGATGAGATCCTTAGAGGCTCCTTGAGGTTTCATGTAGGATGAAGGATGTCCACCCTCAGCCCTCAGAAACATGGTGATAATAGCAGCCTGAGTCACCAACGCACACCTCTGGGTTCATGAGCAACAAACCATCGAAAAAGCATCGCTTGAGCAACAACATCCAGTCATTCACAGTTTGCTGAACAACAACGAGGGTTAAGCCTGACATGCCTCACAGAGGTTACGTGGTGTGTTACATCATGATCAACTGATTCATTCAGGTGTTGTGTAGCGTGGTCTAAGGGCTGCACATGGAGCTGACTCGCCTATTCTACCCAGAGTGACGCATTTGGTTAAGAAGCCTGTTTGAAGCTGCCTCAGACAGGCTGGGTAAACACACACAGCAGAGTGTGTGATGCTCCTGCTGTCGGATTACCCAGGTAAACCAGTGAGTTCAGCGTGTAGCTGCTGGCTAATACCCTCTAAAAGAGGACGGCTGTGGACTGATCAGGGACAGATCCACCGCCGCGTAGAGGAGGTCACAGCAGCTGTTGACAGCAACCCAGATGGCCAGATATTTGTTGTTTTAGAAGAGTTCCAGATATTTGTTGTTTTAGAAGAGTTCCAGATATTTGTTGTTTTAGAAGAGTTCCAGATATTTGTTGTTTTAGAAAAGTCTTCTCGTTGCGCTCCATGTGTCGGCCGTGTGAGAGGAAACGCTCTGTGGATCTAAAACTAAGCAGTGAAGGAGATTAATCCAGGGTTTACAGATGAGAGAACAATATGTCAACATGTTTCTGGACATCAATGGTAAAATGGTAAGAACTGTTGGCTCCTGGTTTTACTGTCGGCTCATTCACACTGTCTCATGTTGTTCCTGTTTGTCCTGCAGGTTTCAGCCACAGAAGAATGCATAGGACCCATGAGGCTGACCAAGGAGCCGATTCAGGTAACACACCGAGATCCACAGGGAAAAAGTATCCAACAAATAGTGTCTGTGTGGTTAAACCTCATGGGGAACTGAATATGTTCTTAGTTTTTGTTTAATTTAAGATGTACAGGATACCTTGCACCAAACAGATGTTTCAGAAGATGAATATGAGTAAATGTCTCTAATACCAACTAAAACTGTCTATCAAACCAAAGGTCACACTGCAAAAACTGATTTCTAAAAAAGTAAAATCGCCTTGTTTTTAGACTTTTTGACATATTTTTGTCTATAAACAACATATATTTTTACAGCTCTACTTGAAATAGGCCAGATCTTCTTAAATATGGTCACATTTTCTAGATTTGAGCAAAAAAAATCTGCCAATGGGGTAAGCTACATTAGCTTGGCTAGATTCCTTAAAACTAGCGAATTGTTCTAAATGCAGAAAATTTTGCTATTTTTAAGGAATCTATAGCCAAGCAAATGTTGCTTACCCCATTGGCAGAATTTTTATTTTTTTTTTGCTCAAATCTAGAAATTTTGACCATATTTAAGAAGATTTGGCCTATTTCAAGTAGAGCTGTAAGAATAAACAACAAAAACAAGGCTGTTTTACTTTCTTAGAAATCAGTTTTTGCAGTGCGGGTCTCAGGAGGATCAAAGACAGAAGAGAAAAGAAAAGTCAGCTCATATCAGACTAGCCAATCAGAAATGAACTTTTTCCCAAGCTGAAGTTGTAATATCTTAAGATCTTAGTTCGTAAACTTTCCACAGAAATTCCCATCAAATGATAGAAACTATATTTAAGTCATTTATGAAAATGTCCTGACTTAGGGATCTATGACCTGTTTTCTATACTAGTAACAGTGAAATAAACCTTAAACTGCTGATTTAGTTTTGACAAAGAAAAGTCAGTCAGTGTTTGTTGGGCCAGCTGTTCAGGCTGGGAAACGAAAACACATCAGTATAGGTTTTAGGTAAAGAGAGGTAAGCCTGTTCTTCAAGTCATCTCTCCAGTGTTGATATGATTTTTATCATAGCTGGATTTGGATCCTGCACTTAAAGATGTGTGCTGTATTATTTAAACTGAGTATTCTTTAATGAACGTGGTACAGGCTGCTGTTAGGGCGGGCTCTGCGGGCAGCTCGCGTCCTGTTTTGCGTCCATCCAGAGGGGATTTCATCTTGGCCGTCAGGAACGTCAGGGCCAAGGTTGAGACGGGGATTGTCTGTGCTCATCCTCTGCTTGGGGATTAGGAGCTGTGCTATTTGTCCTTATGTAAGACCGAAGGTAAGAACTCCTGGAGGTTAGTGGCTGGTTGGACGTCAGCTCCTCAAACATTCCTCTCTTCTGGCAGTTCATCGCTGCAGATTGAGCTGCTTTATTAGGCGCTTGTTTATTGCTCTGATTTGATTTGTTCGGGTTTGAGTCGTGCCGGTTTTTTACTGATCTCCAGGGGTTTCTGAGTTCAGTTCTGTGAAGTGAGAGGCCTGGCATGCCGTAGCTCCAGGATCCTCCTCCATACTGACCAAGCCAAAAAGCAGAGCACCAAGATTGTCTGAAAATCTGCAGGCAGGTGGAAGGTTTTATTAAAAAGTCATGTAAGAGATTGTCTCATCCCCCATAAAACCTCAAACTCTTTCTCTGTAGCTGCACCTCCAACATTCTGCCATGACCTTACCTGACCCTATCTCACCTCACTCCTCCCAGGAACAGAGACATGAAAAGGAAGATAAAGTTCTCTGCAGGGGAGAGCATTATACTGGGAGTTTTCTTTGACATTTACTGTTATTTCCCCTCAGGCCTGGAGAGTTTCATATCCTCCAGACACCCCTCGTTCATCCTATCAGAGAACAGATTGTAAAGCCGATGAGAGGATGTACATAACTCATGTGTTATTGTATTTCTCAAGTGTGCANCTTGCAGTGTTCTCATAACCTGTAGAGAATCTGGTTTCTGCTACTTTTAGAAGTTTTCCCTGTAGGATCATGGATGTAAAAGTAGGAAAAGTCAAACGTAATAGACAGGCATCAACCAGGCTTGGTGCTTGCTGCCTGTCTTTTGGAGAAATGTTCTTTGTCCTTTGTGGTAGACGTTGTTAAATACCCTATTTCAGGACTTGTGTTCATATTTACCATCAATTATGATTAAAAAAATGTTGTACCCACCATATAGGATGGAATTTGGAGCTGATTTAAATGTTGACCCATGTCACTGCATGGCTCTCTTCATCATTTGTCCTCAGTTTTTCTAATTCAGTAGCACTGGAACTGCAACCATGAATAAAACTAACAACTAACTTTCTGATTAGTGTTCAAACTACCCGATTTATCTAGAAAAACATGATTTTTTTTGTCACTAACTTGAAGGAAAGGAACTTGAAAGGACTTGAAGTTTTGACTATCCATCCATCCATTTTCTGTAGCCGCTTATTCCTCCACAGAGGGTCGCGGGGCAGCTGGTGCCTATCTCCAGCGGTCAAGGGGCGAGAGGCGGGGGACACCCTGGACAGGTCGCCAGTCCATCGCAGGGCCACACAGAGACGAACGAGACAAACAGCCACACACACTGTAAAAAATCATAGCCTCAAAAAGTTGTTTCAATCTATCTTTATAATTTCACTCAACTTGTCTAGTTAAGTTTTGCTTGTTAAACTTACTTTTTTGTGTTTTGATCAGAAAAACTTAAATTTATGAGTTATTCTGACAAATTGTTACATTTTTCTCATTCAGTCAACTTAAATTTGCAAGTTATAGATTTTTTTTTAATCTGTGAAATTTGGCAGGTTTGGAGGAGTAGGATTATTGGTGATACCATATAAGTAAAATATTTATATATTATATATATATATAAATATTATATATATATATACTATACATTATATATATTGTATGTATGTTCAACAAGGAACTGCATGGTGGCGCAGTTGGTTAGTACTGATGCCTCGCATTAAGGAGGTTGTGGGTTCGCATCCCGGCACTGCGGCCTCTCTGCGTGGAGTTTGCATGTTCTCCCCGTGTGTTCTCGTGTGTTCTCTCCAGGTACTCCAGTTTCCTAGTAATTTGTCCTTAGGTGTGAGTGGGTGTGTGGCTGATTGTTCATCTCTGTGTGTCCCTGCGATGGACTGGCGACCCGTCCAGGGTGTCCCCCACCTCTCGCCCCCTGACCCCTGGAGATAGGCACCAGCTCCCCCCACAACCCTCTGTGGAGGATGAAGTGGTTACAGAAAATGGACGGGTGGATGTTGAACAAGATAAACTGATTTTTTTAAATGGCTAAGCTAACAGGATTTGTTGTTTCAACTAACAATTTTAAGTTAAAACAATGCATGGTTATAATTTATGATATTTGTACAACTTGACATTTAGAGTTGAAAGAAAGTGTTTGGTTAAGTTGAATTGAATCAAATTTTTAAGGCAGCCGGTGAACTTTCGTTTCTAAGTTGAACTGACTTACTTTTTTTAACAGTGCACCCACTCACACCTAAGGACAATTTACCAGCCCAATTAGCCTGACAGTCATGTCTTTGGACTGTGGGAGGAAACCGGAGTACCCAGAGGAAACCCACGCACGCACAGGGAGAACATGCAAACTCCACGCAGAGAGGCCGCAGAGCCGGGACGCGAACCCATGACCTCCTTGCTGCGAGACAACAGTGCTAACCAGCTGCGCCACCATGCAGCCTGAAGTTTTGACTATTTTAACATTTTAAAGTAAAGTTTTTATTGTCCATATTCTTTCCTCTAAACCAGCGGTTCCCAAACTTTTTTTGCCGCGCACCCCCTTCTATGTCCCAGCTGTGCTCGCGCACCCCCAGTCTCCAGATGGATACCTTTCACATTTGAACCAATTCCTGGTACCTACGAATCGTTAATGTTACAAATTTTCAATACTTTTTAGTGTTTGATAATTAAATAAACCGATAAATAAGTGTAGTAACCTCCTGCTGGAAGTCAGCAGGAGGTTACTACACTGGTTTAAGCTGACGGTTCGATTAACTAACTGCTCAGTGTTTTTAAATTTAAAACCCAGCTCTGTTAGCCATTAGAAAGTATCGCTGCATCTTTAGTACAAAGTAAAGAAAGCGACTCACCATGGAGTTGATTAAATAAGGACACGCATGGAATCAATCAGCAGAGTTGTTACAAGCTGTCAAGAAGGATTCTTTGAATAAATAATATCCATTTGACAAGATAAACAGCCCAGCAGCTCCTCGCAACTTTGCCCCGGAACTAATAGTAAAAGTTATCGTCACCTTCAAAATAAAGGTCTGCCAAAGAGTTCACATGATTGACAGAAAAAAGACTCAGAGTTCATCCAGATATTGTCCCACAGCTCCACACAATAATGGTATACATGTTTATTTACACATCTTTATTGAGTGGGGAAAAAAAACACTGTAAATGTGTCATTATTACATTTTTCCGCCATTACAGTTTTCATCTTGTGCACCCCCTAGTGGCAGCTCGCGCACCCACAACTAACCCACCACAGTTTGGGAATCCCTGCTCTAAACGATCTCTTTACTGATATTATAAAACTGCTCTGAGCTTTTATGTTGACTGGAAATGTCTTGAAACATAATGTTGTGACATCTGAAGTTGGAGCCACCTTTGATTTGGTCCAGTTCCTAGATAGTGTGTGCAAACATGGTGGATTAACCTCTGAACTGAAGATGTGAGTCAGCTTGCTGCAGCAGTCGAGGATCAGCCTCTGTGCCAGCAGAGCCCCAACTGCTCTATTTTCATTCAAACAGTAAATCAGTCTGTTCAGCTCGATGTCTTCAGACTGTGCTCCAGCGGAGTCCTGATGTAAACATTGGTCCTTTCTGTGCACCGTTAGCGGTGCGTTGTGTGGTTGGAGTGCAGCCATGTGTCTGAATGTGTAGCTGTACGTTTGATGGGGTGTTAAGACCAACAGCGCCTCCTATCAGGACCGTCAGTGTTAGCTCAAAGACGTGCGCGGTGTGTGTTGTCCCGTCGCCCGTGGGGTGCTCTACGTGTGGAATTTCACATGCTAGCACCATGGCTACACAAGCCAGCACAGGATCAAAGACTGTAGACCTTTCACAGGCACTCACAAAGATGAGCACACTTTCTCCTCTTTGTACATCTTCTTCTTCATTTACTGAGTCAAGGACAGTTTGTGGTTCTATAATGTGTCTTACTCTGCTCCTGACTTTTAAAAACATTAGAAGAAGAGATGACTTTATTCCTCCTCTTTCACCCAGTCACTCCCTCCTGTCTGCTGAACCTCTGTACACTCGCTTTGTCACTCTATCCTTTGTTGTCCTTACAGCGAGTCAGAAGGTGATGCTGCTGCGAGGCAGAGCTGAGTGCTGTTGGTTCTGGCTGCAGACCAGCTGTCAGTGTGTGTGTGTGTGTGTGTGTGTGTGTGTGTGTGTGTGTGTGTGTGTGTGTGTGTGTGTGTGTGTGTGTGTGTGTGTGTGTGTGTGTGTGTGTGTGTTTTAAAGTCCAGCGTGTGATCAAAAACATAGATCTAGGTTTTACAGACTCACTGATGTTTCCGTCTTATGGAAGAGAGGAAATATGCAGCGTGTTTAGTGTTTCAAATGTGAAGCAGGAGTTGTCTAAAGACAAACCTGAGATGCATCCTGAACACAGTGAGGACATTTAGTTCTCCATAGATGTGTGTCCTGAAGCTGAGGGACCAAATCCAGACAGCTGAGAGGATTTTTAAAAAGAAAAGGCCGTGAGGCTTGGTGGCGAGAGACAAACGCCTCTAGATTCATTACAAAAGTGTGGGGAAAGTGCAAAATGTAAGCGAGCCAAGCGGTTCAACCTAACTCTTAACCTTTAGCCCGGACAAGAAAGGAACAAGGAAGTTAAATTAATTAAAACATCATTCTTTTGTCTTTTGAGGTTTTCTTCTTCTTCTATTTAGTCCAAAGTTGGAAGCCGAGCTATGTGATGGCTTTAACACCTTATCCAGGTTTCCTTGTCTGTGTTCTTTCTTCAGGTCCTGTTGGTGTTTGCTAAGGAGGACAGCCAGAGTGACGCCTTCTGGTGGGCCTGTGACCGCGCTGGCTTCAGGTGTAACATCGCACGAACACCTGAGTCTGCTGTGGAGTGTTTCCTGGACAAGCACCATGAGATCATAGTCATTGACGGACGTCACTCGCGCTACTTTGAGCCTGAGGCAGTCTGCCGGTAGGCTCTGACTCCTGTAATCACTGTGATGGATTCACAGAATCAAAGTTTTAAGAAACAAAATAACCTCAGTGATGTTGCTGTAGCTACTTTAGGTTTTTGGGTTTTTTTGGGGGGGGATGCAGAAACGGGGGGTTGATCCAGTGGCGGCTGGTGACATTTTTTTGGGTGGGGCGCATTTTTGCAAGTCAGTTTTCAGATGTGCAAAAACCCACATCTCACCACTAGAGCAAGAATGAAGCAAAATATTTTCATCTGACTGAATATTTAGCTGGTAAAAATCCCTCCCACCAGTTCTCTAACAATGTGGAGCTGTTAGGTCTAATTCTAAAACACATCAAACAGTAAAGAAATCATAAAGTCTTCATGAGGAGACCTTAGAATAATATCAATATAATCAGATACAAATAAAAATAAAAACAACCACAATGTGGTCATAACAGAAGTTGTAAGAGTTTAAAAAAAAAACAACCTGACCTCCACAAGGTCAGAAACACAACTTAATATTCACAATCAGCTTTCTGCTGACACCACAAACACATCAATCCATCTCTAAGTAACCGTCAGATCATTAATGTTACAATTCAGACAGCAACCACTAACCAAGCAAGTCATGACAATCAGCTCCACTAATGAAGTGAATTAACAACAAAATAAAGTCAAATCCACTGATACTAGGTCCCATCAAAATAAGGTAAAATACAATTTTAGGACTCATACAAAACTACCATAGGCCACTTTGTCATTTTAAGGAAAAGTCACATAAAACTCCTCAAAACTGGTTAAACTACATGAACCAAAGTATTCAATCAACAGTGTAAGTGTTCCACTAACATTCGGCTACAACGACAACAAAGACATGTTTCTGTTTGATGACTAAAATCCCTCATCAGGACAGAGCTAGCTCAGCCTATTAGCTCATAGGCATTTTTGAATGGGGGAACTCAGCGATGCATGGTTAATAAAAGAAAGGAACCAAACGACTCACCGTGGAGTTGATTCAATCAGGACACATGGAATCAATCAGCTGGGTTGTCACAAGCTGTCGAGAAGGATTCTTTGAATAAATATTCATTTAGTTTCCTCCATGATAAAAACTCTGAGCTACTCAGAGCTTCTGGGTCAACGTCCAGATCTGAGCTCAGACTCCGTTTTTGTTGCTTCAGGAGACCCAGGGCTCTCCTATACTTTGTATTGAAGGGGGTACAAAGCACCAGTTATAGCGTAGGTCTATGGTAAAGATGTGTGCACCTGAAGCATGGGCAGAAGACCCCCAAAAACAGGAAGTACTACATCACACGACCTTTCAGTCGTGGTAAAAAAAAAAAAAAAAAGATTATACACATCACTTATTGTATGTATAATGGACAGATTGTTTAGTTTAATTTTCAGTTTTTTTTTAACTATTGTGACTCTCCTCCTCTTCCTGTGAGACTGGTGGGGCGGCGCCACAGTGCCCCCTATTGACAGGCAGCCACTGGTTTGATGATGTCTTCTCAGACTGAAGACAATATGATACAATTATTTTAATTAAATATATTAAAATAAGTTGAAAATTTAGGATGTTTCCCCCAAAACATGTGAATCATATATTACATGTTTAGCTTATTCAAAACATGAAAAACTGGTTTACAGGAAAAAAAATGTACTTGGGTGAATTTTGGCGCCGCCTGGTGGTCACTGGAAGCACCACATTCACTTGCATCCACAGCTGAACCCTGAATCTGAGCATGATGTTCTCCATGTTGTTGAATTCACTGCTGCTATTTAAAACCTTGATGTGGAGACTGGATGTCACAGGTCAGAGAGGCTAACTGAAAGTAGCGTTTGTGTGATTCAGAACTAAATTATGAGTGTATTTGTTGACATGACTGCAAGAGTCTCAGGGGAAATAAGTACACAGGCTGGAAAAAACCCTCTTTTTGTTTTGTCAGTTTTTCCACAGCGAAGGCCCCTGGCTTCTCAGAGACTTGTGTTATTGTAGAATTACCCCATTTACTCTTCAACCAGCTGCTAAGTTCATACTGGTTGTTCATAATTCCCATCTTGCTCTCTGGCCTGTGTGAGCATGTGAGGATTTATTTCGGAGGTATTTTTAGGCCTGTATTCTGCACTGTTTCCCCTTCCTGCCAGGCTTTCCAAGAATATTTTGAACATGTTGGTTTTAATGTGAGTTCCGTTCCTGGATTCAGTGCAGCACTGAAGACTCTGATTAATGAACACAGCTATTCAAAGCTAGATGTTCTTTTTGGCATTTAGAAAAAGTATCATATTCCTCAATATTCCTACCCTGAAGTGTCTATGAGTTCTGTGCCTGATTTAGTTGTTCTGCAGAAAGTTGCGCTCCACTTGTTGCTAAATCCACTCCAGACCAGTCCACAGCTCTGTATTCTCCAAAGTTAAATTACATATCCATTTGTCTTTGTTGTCTCCTTCACACTTCTTTAATATATTTGTTGTTTCTTTGTTCCCTCTGTCTGCACCCCTTCATGGGGACATCTGCCATCATCTGCTCCCTCTTTTTCTCCTTTCATACTCCATCACAGTCTGCTCTAACCTGCTCATCCTGCCAGCTGTCAGTGTGCTGTTGTGGCTCCACTTCCAAAGCAAAAGCTACATTTGGTGTTTTTGTGCCAAGCACAGAAATGTCCTTCCCTTCTCTTGTGGAGATGAGATCACCATCATTCTGCCCACATGTTTATCCTGACCCAGAAGCTCAGAGTCCGAGTTAAATAAAGTTCAGCGTCTGAATAATCTGAACCGTGTGCTGTTTTCTTTCCAGGATGATCCGCTCCACAAAGCCAGGAGAAAGCACAGTTATTCTCGCTGTTGTGCCACAGAAGTAAGCTTGAATTTTTCATTTTAATCATTTATGTTCAACATGTAGAAGTTTGCTTTAATGATAAATTGTGAAATTAATATTTAAAGACCATGAAAACTGTTTTAAAGTTTTTTTATTCAACCTCTTAAAAGATGGTTTAAGGCTGGAATAAAAAACCATTACAGTTCTCCTTTTACCCTTCACATTGTAAAAACCAGTTAAACCAGTACAACGTGTGCTCATTTGGAATGCATCTACAGAACTGGCCTTATTTGGTTTTACCCTTTAAACAAGTACACTGAAAGAAGAGAATAGTTGAACCAACTTAACTGAATTGCTTCAACTGGTAACAAGTAATTCAGTTAAGTTTATCCAACTTAAATGATTAAGTTTCTTTAACTTGACGAATTTAAGTCAAACTCACTCAAATCATTTAGTTTCTACAAATTCAAAATTCAGATCCTTCTGACTGAAATTGATGTAAATTCAACTCAAATCTTTCGGTTTTTCCAAATGAAAAACTGAATGATCAAAAAGCACATTATCAATGACTTTGAACTTAAAGAGCCTGGGGCGCCAGAGAAAACTCACACAGCATGAAGAACATGCAAGCTGGCCACAGAGCTGGGAAGTGAACCCACAACCTCCTGACTGTAACAGTGCTAACAACATGCTCCACCAAGCAGCTCACTGGTTCAGATGATTTTAAAAATATTACACAATGAACACTTTTTATACTTCAACATGTTTTCCTGCTCCTTGAATGGAGTTGAGTATTTATGAATACTTAGTTTTTGTCGCTAACCTGCTAGCAGGGCTTAGCTAGTCATAAATATTCAACTCCATTCAGAGAGGAGGAAAATGTTTTACAGTGTAAAAAAGTCTTTATTGCATTATTACTTCCATCTGTGCAAAATAGTTAAATGTGTGATGTTCTCACAATAAATGTTAAAATGTTCCATCTCTGCAGTGGATTTATTTTCTTTTTAGCCAACTTGAAATTCTGATTACAATGAAAGTAAAAACTAAAATAACACGCTAAAACACACATTTAAGATGATTTACATTTAAATAGTTTTAAGTTCAAAGTAATTGATAATGTGCTTTTTGATCATTCAGTTTTTTCATTTGGAAAAACTTAAAAATTTGAGTTGAATTTACATGAATTTCAGTCAGAAGGATTTGAATTTTTGATTTGTAAGGAACTAAATGATTTGAGTGAGTTTTGACTTAAATTTGTCAGGTTGAACCAACTTAATCATTTAAGTTGGATAAACTTAAAGCAGCTCTCTGGAGCATTTTTCTCTGTATCAAAGTTTTCTAAATGTTCTAAATGATATTTCAGGTCTAAACTATGATCTATGGGTTGAGTTCCACAACATCTGTCATTCTGATGAAGACCCTCCTTCCTCCTAGAGACCCCTTTCCATTATTTCTTGCCGCCGACATTTTTCAGCCAATGAAATTCAAATGTCTGCATTCTCTCAACATGCACGCGCATCGACCAAACCTGTACCAGTAGGGGGCGCTGTCGTACAGGACGCTCCGTGTGTTTCTCTGCCGTCTCAGCCTCACAGCTCATTTCTACTAAAAACCTACCCATTCTCCAGCTAAAGACGGGTTTATTTTTATTTTTAAACCTTTCACCTCACAGAATGGCAAGGCTTGACAGGGTTACGCGTTTATTTTGGTCAGAAAGTTCATCCAGGGCCGAGTCAAGTTCAGCTTCAGAGTCCAGCAGCAGCTCTCTGCTAACAGAGCTAATATCAGAAGCAGCAGGGACAGAGAGGGCTCATCAGACCCTCGGAGTGTTGTTGGAGTAAGATTGTGAACTGTGAGTGATTAAACCCTACACATTGAGCGGTACAGTTCATGTCCGAAGTATATGCGCCGCGTGCACACGCGACCGGACGTGCGTGTTGAGATGTTTTGAGGAGGAGCCTTTGGACGCTAGATTCAAAAACTGCTCTCCTGATGAAATCCTCCAGATTGCTGCTTTCATTGAATTACTTGTTACCAACTGAAGCAATTCAATTAAGTTGGTTCAACTTATCTTTTTCTTTAGTGTGAACATCACTGATTTTATGTTGATTGAACCCAAAACTTTAAGTTGTCCTGACTAAACCAAAATAATAGGTCAGATTTAGGTCAATAAGTCCATCACCTCGACTACAGCTCAGATATTCTGTTTAGAGTGAAAGGCCTTTTATTTGAGACGTGCGTTTAATGTATCTGAACACCTGGCACGGAGAAATGTCAAGTGTTCAGAGTGCAGAGGTTCAAAAGGGAGACTTCCTTTAATGTGACACATTAGGTGAATAAATGGTCAACTACAGGTCATTTATCTGATATAAATGTGTTTTCTTGTGAGTTTCTCTATTAGCATCCAGCTTTTTAAAATGTAGAAACCTCGTGGACCTCTGTAATCATGTCTTGACACATGATGCAAATAGTAACTCTTTTCTGTCGTTTCACAGACTAGCTGACCAAGAGGAGCCATCTGTTCTTCCTCTCCTGTGTGCTGGATTTAGCAGAGTAAGTCTCGAGTTTTCCTTTAACTGGAATCTAAGGAGATTGTTAACTAAAATAGCAGTAAAGGGGCACTTACTGTTCCTGTTGTTTAGCTGTGTGAAAATGACGTAGGAGGGTTGAAAAGGCTTGAGTGAATCCTGACTCATTCGGTTTTCCGACTGCTCTCTCTGCTTCTCCGTCAAACACCACTTACCCTGTTTGGCCTCCAGAGGTTTGTGGAGAACAGCAGCGTGTCAGCGTGCTACAATGAGCTCATCCAGATCGAACACGGAGAGGTGCGCTGCCAGTTCAAACTCAGGTACAGCAGAGAAATGACTGAACTCACAAGTGTGTTAAAATACACACGAGGCTTTTGCACCATCCACCGGCACTGACGCATAGTGTATATACAGCACGTTGACTGGGCTAAAGCTGCTAACCCGCAGGGTTACTCGTCCACAGGGCCTGCAACTCTGTCTTTACTGCTTTGGAGCACTGCCAAGAGGCCGTGGAGATCACCAGTGAGGATCACATAATACAGGTGGGAAGTCACTCAACACTTTAGCTTGTCTCCCTTTTGGAGTCAGACTGACAGATGGGGGCTCGTCCAGGATAGTCACATTTTATATTGCAGATTTTTAGGAAATTCTGTAGAAATTTACAGTACATTTGTATTTAAATGCAAGTCAGACCAACATTACCAGTTCTGTTCAACAGTATCAAAGCTTGTCAGTAGGACTAAACAACAACTGGCTCTATAATACAAGGGAATGTCCGTATTTTTCAGACAATTGTTAAAAGATTATTTCCAAACTATAAATCTGACCTTTGACTCTGAAATCTTCCTGCTCTGTATCCCAGTATGTGAACCCGTCGTTTGAGAAGATGATGGGCTACCACAAGGGAGAGCTGATCGGGAAGGAACTGACTGAGCTTCCCAAAAGTGACAAGAACAGAGCCGACCTGCTGGACACGATCAACAACTGCATCAGGAAAGGAAAAGTGAGTTCTGAATCCATCGCACGTCGAGCCGCGGTGGATAAAACAGGAGCGTTCTGACGGATTATCTGTGCCTGTAGGAGTGGCAGGGCATTTACTACGCCAGGAAGAAGTCAGGCGACAGCATTCAGCAGCATGTAAAGATCACGCCTGTCATCGGCCAAGGAGGGTAAGCTACGTTCTTATGATTTAACGTGTGTGAGAAATGAAAAGTCTCAGAATAATCCTGTCCTTCTCCTGACAGAAAAATTAGACACTTCGTAGCCATTAAGAGACCTCATATGGACAACAACAACCAGGTGAGTACTGCACTGCTGCTGTTTTATACTTTAGTAGTATACAGTACGTACAGTTCTCTAAAAACCTCTAACATTTTGATATGTTTTCACATACTACTGGTTCTGCAGTGATGTGGTTTAATAGTGTTGATATGAGGTCAACGCTACCTCCTTCATGATAACCCACACCTTGTTATTTAGGGACACAGTTTAAAGTGACAGTTCCAAACTATTTGAAGTGTGTTTCTTTGATGAGTGTGAATAATTAACTTTTGTAGATAGCTCTTTGAACAACCTCAGTTTGGAGAAACAGAGATGAGTTCTAACCAGACAGATGGGCTAATCAGAGTAGGACCACTTTGCACCTTAAAGTGATAATATGCAGTTTTGCTTGTTTTGGGCTCCCTCTGGTGTCCGTTTTAAATCACTGCATTACACAAGTTAGCATATTGTTTCAGCTTCTAAACGCCTAAATCTACCTGTTGAAACGTCTCCTCAGCCTTCATAGCTTTCTACAGGAGCGGTTATTTACTCCTTCAAAGAAATCAGCTGTGTTCAAGCAGGGAGAGATGGGAAAAATCAGGAATCATGAGCTAAAAACACTCCAGCGCTAGCATAACAGCTAGCCACTTTGGGTTAGCCTAACCCTCTGAGACACGTGACTTCCTGGGTACCGTGACGGCGACGGAGATCTTACAATCGTGGTATTCTGGATCTAACCACCAGATGGGGCTAAGTGACTTCTCATTAACTCTGTAAAGAGTCAGATTAGTACAGACTGGCTCAAGGAGAAGATTTAAAAATATGAAAAAGTTGCATATTATCACTTTAACAGAAACTCTAATGTCAAAAATGTTATTTTATAAACTTCCACCACAGTGTATTTCACATTTTTATGAAGAAATTGCAGCAGAAATGAGCCTGAATACGCATAAAATCTAAAATGTCTTAATAATAAGAATTGTTTTAACTCACTTGTGACATGCTGTTTGATCAGAACTCATCTATGTTTTTCCAAACTGAAGCTGTTCAGTTTTAAAATTCACTTTTAAAATTGGAACTGTAATGATATCAAATTTTGAAGAATTACAACTCCTTCCATTAGTGATGCATTAGTGAGGTCTCTATGCTAGTAACAATGTTCCAAGAGTCTGGGACTTGTGTTGAGCTTGTGTGTAGATTAGCAGGTCATTTCTGATTTAATATGCTGGAATGATAAAGTTGTATTGAGAAAACGAAGGCTCAGATAATAATGTTTAATTTCCCACTTGAATCAGAGCCGATCAGATAAACAATTCACAGACTGGATTGCAAGCTGAGCTGCATTTAGTTTGATATAAATACTTACATTGAAATGTTGAGTATGGAGCACTGCCTCACAGGCTTCCAGGACTGTAGAGTCCCTCTTAAGCAGGTGTGTTGCTGCCCTCAGCTGACTTCAAGGCCAATAACGTCATATATGCTAAGCTACAGCTAAGCACCAGAATCCCCTCTAAGGCCCAGGGAGGCTAGAAGCCAGGTGCCAGGGCTATTTATACCTCAGGCTGTGCTGCACTGGGGGCTAGCTTCAGATCAGGGCTCTCTCCGGTCCTGTGTGTCTGCAGAAGGAGAGCCAGCCTGCCAAGATGAATGACGTTCAGTCCAGCTCGCAGGGATTGAGAATTCTTAAATATGGCAGCATCTGATCCCATTCTTGAAATCACTGAAGTCTTCCTCCATAATCTGAACTGGGAACTGGATTTGTCCTGCTTTTAAAATGTATTTGCAACAGAGCATTTCATGGTGAAATGGAAAATTAGTAGTACTTTAGTTCTGGTTGACACATTTAAAGGAAACCTCCATCTATAGACACTCTTAATCATAAACGACCCCTCAAAATACCACCATTCCATCACTGTACCCTCGTGTCCTTGAAGCACTTAAATCCCCATGCAGCCCCTCGTTTGGCTTCACGCCATGTTTCCCTTCCAGTGTGTTGTTTAGTCAGCACGGTTAGTCCAAGACAACCACGATGGGCTTACAACTGGAGTAGTTTAGTTACCCAATAATAATGTCATCTTCTTATAACTCCATCAACTTTTGGCACTATTGATCATCAAAGGAACAGAGTTTCACTGGTTTCAGTCAGCTCTTCTCAGGTTGATCATGTTGTTTGTTTGGTCCTTTATCTTCTCACCCGTACAGGTAAATGTTTTATTTGGTAAACGTGTCACTGTGCTGTTGGCTGGCTGCTCAGTCGTTTAAAGGTGCTCTACAAACACACTGCATTGGATTGGGTTTGATGTAAAGGTCACCTTTTCCTTTTTGACTGAAATTACTCATGGAGTTCCCCAGGGTTCAGTACTTGGACCCATTCTGTTTCCCCTTTTTAGGCAATATTATAAAGGAACTCTGACCGAACACCAACAACACGCTGCGCTGTATTTGTCCACGAAGTCGCTTGAAAGTGATTTTGCTTTCAAACCCGCCTAATGTCTAACTGGGCTGGGTACCGTAACACGGTACTACTGTGGTACCGACCGAAAGCCTTCGGTAGGTAGTAATACCGAAGAAAATATTTGTTTTCGATACCTTTTTGGTACTTTTACAACAAAATGTCCCTTTAAATGTGCCTCTCCAGCCTCGCTCTGATCGGCGCACACAAAGGCTGAGGGACACACTCTCCTCCCCTCCCCTCTCCTCTCCTCCCCTCCCCTCCCCTCCCCTCCCCTCTCCTCCCCCCCCCCCCCCCCCCCCATTTCATTTCATACATTTCTATAGCTTTATTATACTGTGTTTAATTTGATAAATTATGAGATTTTTACTAGATTTTTTGTTGTTTATTTATTTTATTGAAAGCAGAAAGCTCTGAATGCCTATCGGAGTGGGACCATATAAATAAAGTTATTGATCTAATCGCTTCCATCAAAACCGTCAACCTTCCCAGTTTTAGTCGACTCGGACAGTTTCATTTTTTAGAAATGTGTTGGCGCTCTACAGCCCACAGAGACCTTTAGAAATCTGGTGCTGTTTGTTTGTGGTGATGAAATCTTTTTATGTATTTTCACATATAGATAGATGGTTTAGTAACAGGTACATTCATTATTAAATAATCTGACGTTGATCCGTCAGTAAAGGTGGAGTGAGTCATTGTGTGAGGGACATCTTATGCAACCAGATGAGAAGCTCTTCACATCCATAACTACACGGTGTGACTAACAGTGTGCTGTACTCATTGTGTCTCAGATGATCTGTTTCAGTAAACGAGGACCAACGTCTCCAGATGAGATCAGTGCTTCTTATAAATCTGTCACATTCTAAAATATTATTTACACAAAGATTGATCAGAAATAGACAGAGATCAGTAGTAAAACAGGAATCAGCCATAACATTATGATCATGTGTCTAAACCAGGAAAACTAGGAAATGCATTTTAGATTAATTGGAGGCAAAGTGTCCTAATAATGTCAGGTTTAAATGTTCTAATTCAAACATCCCTATGCACTTTTAGGATTATCCCAACGTGTTATTGTTGGGGATAATAAGATTTAGGGACACATCTTCACTAAGCAGAGCAGATTATGTCTAATCATAATCTGATCCCAGACCAGGTCAAGATGTACTTCCCTCTGATTCCCTGAGTGTCCCAGTTCTCTCACATCTCTGATAAACTCAGGGGTACACATCAGGTTTGTGTGATGCTGCTGATTTTAACATTAGGTGTCTTTAACTTTAATAAGGTAGTTACTGCTCCTGTCTTTTCAGATGAATAAGTGACCTTCTGGTCTTCCATAAAGTGTACTGACTAATGAACAGCATGTATCCTGTGATGGCTGGGACACTGCTGCCCTTTGTCTCACTCTTTTTCCTCATTAGAGACCAATCTCCACTCACTAATTAGATTTAAAGCCTGTGAAAAACGAGATGAGCCACATGTATAAGAATCAGCCCTGAGACTCGGTGCACTTTCACTGTAAAGGCTGTGTTTTAAAGCAGCGAGTGATAAACTGTTAGTTATCAGTCATTTAGAGCTGCTGGACGGGTTCTGTCAAAGAGGAGAACGTTAGACTGATCGTCTTTGGTTTATTGTCTTCTGCTCTCTGTCTGTCTGTCTGTCTGTCAGATCCACAAGTTGAACAAGGAGGAGAAATATGGTGGAGACCATTTTCAGTCAGGTAACTAACCACCTCACGACTAGCGGCTGTCCTATAGCCGACTTCATGTCACGATCTCTGCCAGAAGCACCCAGTCTTGTCTTTAT
Organism: Callopanchax toddi; assembly: GCA_006937965.1. NCBI lineage: Eukaryota > Metazoa > Chordata > Actinopteri > Cyprinodontiformes > Nothobranchiidae > Callopanchax > Callopanchax toddi. The sequence continues at coordinate 92,037 of SSNR01000095.1, forward strand.
GTCACCAATGAAATAGTAAATATAGCAAAACAGAGCCGAAACAGTTTTTTGTTGTTTTTGAATAACAATGAAACACTGACAGCCCAGTTCTCAGGTTAAAGAAAAGCATCTCTAAAGTCAGTGTCCTACTGGACTGACTGATGGAACTGGTGGGTTCTAGATCAAGATGGAGTCATCAGGTGGAGCATACGTCTTCATCGCTAACTAACTGTGACATTAATGCCACAGGTGTGCAAATGTTTCCACCAGATTTCAGTCCAAAAGCATCAGGATAATGTTTCAGTTTGTTTCTGATTTAAAACTCCTTCCAAAGTTTTTACATTTTTTGCACGTTCCAAGTCAGAAGCCTAAAGCAGAAAGTTTCCAAAGTGTCTCAGAATGGTCACAAGGTTCTCAATATTTAGATCACAAAAACGGAAGGAAAAGTCAGGATGAGTCACTGTTTTATTTCCATACGTTTTTTAAGCATCACCTTTTTAAACATCTTTAAATGAACAGAGTTTTAATTTGTTCCATTGTGTGGAGAATAAGAGGGAGGTGTTATGAGTTAAATACAACCAGAGACATAAGGAGGATGGAGGGATGATCAGAGACATAAGGGAGGATGGAGGGATGATCAGAGACATAAGGAGGATGGAGGGATGATCAGAGACATAAAGGAGGAAGGAGGGATGATCAGAGACATAAAGGGAGGATGGAGGGATGATCAGAGACATAAGGGAGGAAGGAGGGATGAACAGAGACATAAGGGAGGATGGAGGGATGATCAGAGACATAAAGGGAGGATGGAGGGATGATCAGAGACATAAAGGGAGGATGGAGGGATGATCAGAGACATAAGGGAGGAAGGAGGGATGAACAGAGACATAAGGGAGGATGGAGGGATGATCAGAGACATAAGGGAGGAAGGAGGGATGATCAGAGACATAAGGGAGGAGGGAGGGATGAACAGAGACATAAGGGAGGAGGGAGGGATGAACAGAGACATAAAGGGAGGATGGAGGGAGGAACAGAGACATAAGGGAGGATGGAGGGATGATCAGAGACATAAGGGAGGATGGAGGGATGATCAGAGACATAAGGGAGGATGGAGGGATGATCAGAGACATAAAGGGAGGATGGAGGGATGATCAGAGACATAAGGGAGGAAGGAGGGATGATCAGAGACATAAGGGAGGATGGAGGGATGAACAGAGACATAAGGGAGGAAGGAGGGATGAACAGAGACATAAGGGAGGATGGAGGGATGAACAGAGACATAAAGGAGGATGGAGGGATGAACAGAGACATAAGGGAGGATGGAGGAATGAACAGAGACATAAGGAGGATGGAGGGATGAACAGAGACATAAGGAGGATGGAGGGATGAACAGAGACATAAGGGAGGATGGAGGAATGAACAGAGACATAAAGGGAGGATGGAGGGATGAACAGAGACATAAGGGAGGATGGAGGGATGAACAGAGACATAAGGGAGGATGGAGGGATGAACAGAGACATAAAGGGAGGATGGAGGGATGAACAGACATAAAGGGAGGAAGGAGGGATGAACAGAGACATAAGGGAGGATGGAGGGATGAACAGAGACATAAGGGAGGATGGAGGGATGAACAGAGACATAAAGGGAGGATGGAGGGATGATCAGAGACATAAGGGAGGATGGAGGGATGAACAGAGACATAAAGGAGGATGGAGGAATGAACAGAGACATAACGGAGGATGGAGGAATGAACAGAGACATAAGGGAGGATGGAGGGATGATCAGAGACATAAGGGAGGATGGAGGGATGATCAGAGACATAAAGGGAGGATGGAGGGATGATCAGAGACATAAGGGAGGATGGAGGGATGATCAGAGACATAAAGGGAGGATGGAGGGATGATCAGAGACATAA
>SSNR01000095.1:95247-102747 GCA_006937965.1 Callopanchax toddi
AAGGGAGGATGGAGGGATGAACAGACATAAAGGGAGGAAGGAGGGATGAACAGAGACATAAGGGAGGATGGAGGGATGAACAGAGACATAAAGGGAGGATGGAGGGATGATCAGAGACATAAGGGAGGATGGAGGGATGATCAGAGACATAAGGGAGGATGGAGGGATGATCAGAGACATAAGGGAGGATGGAGGGATGATCAGAGACATAAAGGGAGGATGGAGGGATGATCAGAGACATAAGGGAGGAAGGAGGGATGAACAGAGACATAAGGGAGGATGGAGGGATGATCAGAGACATAAAGGAGGATGGAGGAATGAACAGAGATAAAGGGAGGAAGGAGGGATGAACAGAGACATAAGGGAGGATGGAGGGATGATCAGAGACATAAAGGGAGGATGGAGGGATGAACAGAGACATAAGGGAGGATGGAGGGATGAACAGAGACATAAGGGAGGATGGAGGGATGAACAGAGACATAAAGGGAGGATGGAGGGATGAACAGAGACATAAGGGAGGATGGAGGGATGATCAGAGACATAAGGGAGGATGGAGGGATGATCAGAGACAAAGGAGGATGGAGGGATGAACAGAGACATAAAGGGAGGATGGAGGGATGATCAGAGACATAAGGGAGGATGGAGGGATGAACAGAGACATAAAGGGAGGATGGAGGGATGATCAGAGACATAAGGGAGGATGGAGGGATGAACAGAGATGAATAAAGTTCTTTCCCTCCGTTGGTTTTGATGCAGCAGCTGACTGTATCTGTTTTCTTTCATTCAAACAGTTTTAACCCATCCCTCCTTCGTTCTCCCTTTCATTAAAGGAGAAGTTGATCTGTTCATACTGTTTTTCTCCTCTCCTTTCCCCTCCACTCTCTCATCCTTGCTTTTAGGTTTCCAACATTAGAAGTGCAGACCTCAGTGACCTCACACACTAATACTCTTTATGTTGAATCACAGCTCCCAGCTTACAGAACCGCAGATATTCATCCGTTGCCAGGATTCACTCTATGACCATCGAGGCTCCGATCACAAAGGTACCCGGGTTGATTTTTATTGTCTTTAATGCAACTTTTAATTACATTTGTTTTCATATCTGTAAAACATTGTGTCCAACATTAAATATGACCATATAGAATATGGTGATTTTTTGGAGGATTTCACAGGTTATTTTGGTGACCTGATGTGATTTTCATTTGTTTGTTTTAACTTGGACTTTGTCCTTTGAGAGGAGAAAAGCCTATTTTTAGTCAGAACTAATGATCTGCTGCTGTGTGTCGAGTGTCGGACACAGAAAGCAGACTCCAGAAGAACAGGAGGAAATAAAAACTGTTTACAATGATTAATAAGGAACAACAGAACTTAAACTTGGAGCAGAGGAGAGCAAGAGAAAAGCACTGATCAACAACGGTGAGTCAGGGGAGGGTCTGAGCTGAGGAGTGACAGCCAGCTGGGCTGTTAGCAGGTGAACAGAACAGGTGTGGAACGAGCCGGTGAGAGGAAGACGCAGTCAGCAGAAACTAAACTGAAGACAGGAAAACTCCAACATTTAAAAAACTAAAGATTAAAACACACGTCCTACCAGCCCAGTGCTGTCAATTTCCTTGACTTTTACAAGCAGTCACAACAAGTCTGTGAATTTATTGGATTCTCATTAAACATGTGCCTAATAAAAGGCTGAGAGGAGTAATGCTGGTGGAGCAGCGTGAGCAGGACTTTATCCTCCACACGGAACTTCTTGTTCAATGAAACCGTCTGCTGACACTGTGTTTATGCGTTGGTGGTGTTCTGGGGACTGTTTCTAAGTTCCTCTAGCATCATTAACAGCTTTTTGGTTATTACTGCGCAGAGTGACATCATCCTCCACCATGGTCCTACTGAGGGCTGTGATCTCTACAGGAGCAGCTTGAGACTCAGATCAGAACATGAGACATTTTTAAAGGAATATAGAATATTTGTATGTGTGCATTCCTTTTTCATTCTTGAGGAAATTCATGAAGTGAAGCAGGATATAAGACTCCGTTTTGATTAAAACACGAAGTGACTTACATGAAAACAGCAGTTTAGCTCCTGGATCAATCAGATTCAATAGGCTTTTGATGAATGTTATATTTCAAACTAAGTAAAGGGTTAATGATTGTTATAATTACAGAATCAGGACTTGGAATAAAGCAGATCCAAACACAGATCTAAGCCAGGTGAACCTAGCGTTAGGTCAGAATTAGCCCCTGAGTTGTTTTTGGTTTGGGGTTTGCCTCCTGTGCAGCTCCTGTGATGCTCTGTGTGATAACAACGGGGTCATTTTGGCTTTTTTTTTTTATTTTTGCTCCAGAAAAGATTTGACCAAAATCACATGACTATCTCTCCAGCGCGTCCACAAAGGGCCACCCTGTTACGACGTAAACGCAGACGGCTCTTTGTGCATCGTGTTTTAGTGCAGTGTTTGCTCAGCGCTGTAATGAGGACATTGTCTGGATCTGTAGGTTATAAACATCATCAACGCAGCGCAGGAGAGCAGCCCAGTAACGGTGGCAGAGGCTCTGGACCGCGTGTTGGAGATCCTGAGGACCACTGAGCTCTACTCCCCTCAGCTCGCCTCCAAAGACGATGACCCCCACACCAACGACCTGGTTGGGGGGCTCATGACTGTAAGAAGCAGCTGGTATCTTAAAAAGTAGTTTTATGAACTCGAAAACAAAAGTCCAGGTTTGATACGTTTTTGTGAAAAGTTCAAGTGGAGTTGATACCTTACATGTAGTAGATAGCCCTTTGAAAGACTTCAGTTAGAAATAAACAGGTTAGCATCCAATGGCTAGTCACAGCATGGCCATTGTTGATGTTTTTAAGTCACATTCATTTTTAAAAATTCAAATGTTTCTGCAAATGATTGTTTTAAACCTTTACATTGTTGTTGGTTTTACATTGCATCATCAGCAGAAATATTTAGAAATTCTAACAGGAAGTGTTACAGTTAACTTTTATGCTAATTTCCACTGTGAGAAACTAAAATTCATGGCGTTTTAAAGGTTTAGCAACTGGGTTTGCATCAAATCCCTGACCTTTGAGGTTGCAGTTGTTTTAAGATCATCCCGTTAGAGCTCAGAGATAGTCCGCTGTAAACACTGTAAGAAAAATATACAACTTCAACTAGACGGCAAAGTTGTGTTTTCTTCTATTTGTCTTCCAGGATGGACTGCGGAGACTCTCTGGGAACGAATATGTTTTTAACAAAAGTAAGTATAGTCAAATGTCAAAATATAAACAAGATTATGAGCTGCTGTGTCATATTTCAACAAGATAGATAGATGTATTTTCCATACTTGATGATGTAGTGTGTGTGTACCAATAAATATTTCTACCTGCTAGATCTGAGCCAGAGCCAGTTGGCCGTCCCAGTCACTTTAAATGATGTCCCTCCGTCCATCGCTGAGATGCTGAACGATGAGGAGCACTGGGACTTCAACATCCTGGAGCTGGAGGCAGCCACACACAAAAGGTACCCAATGCTTCACCAGCCAGGGCACTGAATGGAAACAAGTCTCTTTATTATTATAGCAATCACACAATAAGTAAGTAAGTAAAACTTTATTTTTGTAGTTTTAAATATTTGGGGACCCAGATAGACGCTCGCCTGTCCTTCCAAATACACTCAGACTCAACATACAAGAAAGCAGCGCCTCCATCTTCTGAGGAAACTAAGGGATTTTAATGTCAGGGAACACATTTTAATCATGGTCTACCAGTCACTCATAGAATCCATTTTAACATTTAACATCACATCTTGGTACAACTTTCTCACCTGTAAACAAAAGAACAAACTCTCACGGATCACAAATCAAGCAAGCAAAATAACTGGCTGATGACAAACACCACTGTCCCACCTGTATGAGCGCTCTGTGGTCAGGAGAGCCCCCCCGATCCCAGAGGAACATCTCATCCCCTCAGTCCTGATTTAGCCTTCTCCCATCAGGCAGGAGACTCAGAGTCCCACTGGACAAAAGAGCAGTACATAAGAAATCCTTCATTCCAACAGCAGTCACAGCCCTGGACAGTCGAGGAACGCCAACAACCCAGAAAGGATTTGACTGTTTTTATTTGTTTTAGTAGGTTTTACATGGTTTTTAACTGTTTTATTGTTTTTATGCAAGTGTGAGGTATGATGATTGTCGAGCCTGTTGAAAGACAGGTGTCAGACAATAAAGTTCTATTCTATTTATAGAGCGCCTCTCAACATATAGATCACAAACATGAGAACATAATCAAAAGATAAAATCTTAGAATCTTCAGATGGAATCTGACCATGCAGCGCTCTCCAAGTCAGGACAAGGAGCTTGTAGTGAATTCTAAACTGAACAGGAAGCTAATGCAGCTGCATCAACATGAGAGAGTCTGGAGGATTAAGATAGAAGTCTGGCTTCATTACTGTACTGTAGGTTAAAAATATAAATAAAATAAAAGATAGAAGCCTGGTGTTAAGCAGGTACGAAGGAGAACTCAAATGCAGGTTAAAGTGATCACAAAAATCCCTTTATTAAAAGGTCAGGCAGAATAATCCAAGTCGTGAGGCAAAAGGGTGATCCAAAATCCAGAAAAAGGGTCAAAGCACAAAGTTCTAAACTAACTAGGAATCAAGAAGTCAAGGCACAAAGATCTAAACTGAGGCTGGGACGAGAGTCAGGAAACTAACGAACTGGCAACTGAAAGAGAGGAGAGACTGGTTTAAATACAAACACAAACAGCTGTAAGGAATCAGAGTAATGAGAAACAGGAAACAGAACTGAAACAGGAGGGAGACTTCAGAATAAAACAGGAAGTGAGCAAAGAGGTGGTCTCACAGCAGGGAGTGACACCTGGCTTCATTACTGTACTTCAGTGTTTTTCAACCACTGTTCCGATATGGATATGTACAACTGGATATCGTCTGCGTAGCACTGATATGTCCTTGAAGGAAGACAATATTTGACCAAGAGGGAGCAGATAGAGCAGGAATAGCAGAGGTCCCAGGACAGAACCCTGAGGAACACCAAACTGTACTGGACAGGAGAGGATTTGTAGGTGGATGAAGTCAGGAAGGTTGATCTATCAGACAGACAGGAGGACAGCCACTTCAGACCAGGTCCTGACAGACCAGTCCAACGTCTCAGTCTGTCCAAGAGGATCTGATGATGGACGGTGTCCAAAGCTGACGTCAGGTCCAGCATGAGCAGCACAGAGCATCAATCTGCATCAGGATGTCATTAGAGTCTGAGAAGAGCCGTTTCTGTGGAGTGGGGTTTATGGAAACCTGACTGAACATTCTGTCTGTGGAGCACCTGAAGGTTAGCTTCCACGCTTTGAGTGAAGCTGACCTGAACCTCCCTAATCTACATCCACGAGGCTTTATAATGCCTTAAACTAACAGTACTGTTCTCATATCAAACTGCTGTTTATGGAGACACAACTCTAAATCATGATTATTTAACTCTTTATTACATTTGGAAACACACAATTTATTTCTCCCCTCCAGGTGAAAACACAGCAGGAACGCTGCTGCAGTGCAGCTCATCCACATACAGTAGAGCGTCACGCACTGCCCCAGATTTATTATGACATCCGCTGTATACTTCAATAATATCTTCAGAATGATATATTTGGTCATTGAGGCTTTGTCTTTAACGCTCCGTGTTAGAAGTTTTCTGATTATGTAAAGTTTAGAATAACTAGAATTACCATTTTTAAGAGGACTGCAGGCACCGATGTACATCAACAGGTGGCAAAGTTGCTCTGTTTAGTGGTGATTATGAGAATATAAATGGAGAAAAACTCAATATCGTTTTCATCATTTTTAAATGAATTTAGACCAGCAGCAGAAATCCCAACATTACACCTGTTTAAGATGATAAACTCAATCATTAAAAATGAACTGTCAGACTTTAGTTTACAACGTGACGACACCATTTAAATCAACTCCTACTTGACTGATCAGTCACACAAAATAACTGCTACAAACCCAGAGAAGAGCTGCTACGGGAGCCCAGATGTCCCAACAGGAAGTCAGTGTTTCTATTCATGAGCTTTGATGTTTGGAGCTGACACAGGGTGTGTAGCGGTCAGAATAACAGAGACGTGTTATTGATACGCCACCAGTGGGTTTTCCCATCAGTCTGCCATCTTTCCTTGCACTGACTTTGTTTATTCCCCAGATGTGATTCCTGCACTCAGAAAGACTCATCATTCAGAAGGAAAATCAAAATTATATTTATTGCATGATTTGTGATCAATTTATAGCCAAAATAAAAACAATGTAGATCATTATAAGGGAAAACAAGGTGGCTTTAAAAGATGACCTGATCACCTATCACGTTGCTCGCCTACAGACCGCTGACTTACCTCGGGCTGAAGATTTTTGCCAGTTTTGGAGTGTGTGACTTCCTGAGCTGCTCGGAGGCGACGCTGCGCTCCTGGCTGCAGCTCATCGAGGCCAACTATCACTCCTCCAACTCCTACCACAACTCCACGCACGCTGCAGACGTGCTGCACGCTACAGCCTACTTCCTGCGCAAAGAGAGAGTGAAGGTAAGATATTTTAGTATAACTGACCCGAAGCATGTTCTAGTAAAACATCAGCCCTTAGAGGCTTGTGTTATTGGATGGCAGCTCGATGGCTGAGCGTGCTGTGGGTCCTCACACACTCACATTCCATCCCTGCTGGCTCCTCTCCTCTCCTCTCATACGAGCTCAGTGCACTTCACCAACCATCTTCTCCAGCCCTCAGGCTAGTCTCTAATTAGCCTCATGAATGAATCCTCTCAGGAAACAGTAAGCTCTAAGAAAAATGTTCTTCTTGGAGGCTTCTGAGATTGACATTATGTCTGGCCTTAGCGTTGCTGCGGCAGCAGATTCTGGGAACAGTAGTTGCTTCCCTCGGTAAATTTCCAGCTCCCAGCCTGGTGCTGTTTCTGGTCAGGGGACATGGGTCCTGGCAGCTGTTCCTTCTCCTCCAGCCCTGACTGGAGGAACGTGAGGATAAAACCTCAAACAGCAGCACAAACAGAGTTTTAATGGGGCAGTGCACCACACATTATCCATGTTATTAAGGAGAACTCAGACTAATCTGAGAGGTTTAACTAAAAACGGGCAGCGAGGAGAGTTTTTACTCAAATTCTCATCTAGAAGATGCTCAATAACCCAATAAGACCCATTTAATGAGACAGGGTCCAGTGATGAAACTAAAACCAACTCTCACTAGTGTTAATGCAGAGCAAACACCTTCATTCTTGTCTTTGTTGTTTTCTTCAGAGCAGTCTGGACCAGCTGGACGAGGTGGCCGCTCTGATAGCAGCTACAGTCCACGACGTGGACCACCCAGGTAGAACCAACTCCTTCCTGTGCAACGCAGGAAGTGAGCTGGCCATCCTTTACAACGACACGGCCGTGCTGGAGAGCCACCATGCCGCCCTCGCCTTCCAGCTCACCATCCGGGACGGCAAGAGCAACATCTTCAAGAACATCGAC
>SSNR01000095.1:107747-130145 GCA_006937965.1 Callopanchax toddi
AGTATGATCATTTCATGTTTTTATTACATAAAATCAATTGATGGGCAAAAAGCATCACCTACGTACATTATCTGGCCTCCCCTGTCCAGACCGCCTTTTTTGCACAATATTTAATTTTTTATCAATTTAAATTTAAGAGCAGAGACAACAAACAGAAGCTGCAACATTTCTTTCCTCTTTTGTGTTTATTTATTGATGTTTGAGCTGTTTTAGTCTTTTAGAAATAACTTCTGATTATAGAACAAGCACAGTGGGCAGTTCTGTGTCTCCCATCATGCCACTTCATTAGGTACACCTAGGGTTTAGAGAATACGGTCCAAAAGAACTTGAAAATATCCAGGGAGCAGCAGTGGTGTGGACTAAATATCCTGCAGAGGTCAGGAGATGGACAGGCTGACATCCACCACGGTGTGCAGACACCATCACTGAACCACGTGTTGAATCTTGTGAACACACGCCTCATATAAATGTTTTCTATGCTCTAATACACCTGTGTGTTTTCATACCTGCCTGTGTGTTTCTGCAGCCTTTGCCAGCCTCCCTAACCTGATAGAACACCTGTCGGAGAACTACAAGTACTGGAAGAACTTGGACGAGATGAAGTGTAAAAGCCTGCGTCCTCCTCCTCCTTCCTGACCTCCTCCTCTCATCAGACACTGGACATCTTTCCAGCTGCAGAGCTCTGTTTCCTCCCAGCTGTTTCCAGCTAAAATGAGTCCTTTGGGACTCAGAGGTCAGCGACCGACGAGCACGGCAGCGCTCTCTCTGGAGCCTGCTTCTAGCAGGACGTGACGTTCTGCCAGCGGGGAGCAGCTTTTAACTTGAAGGCCACTTTGATGTTGTGTCCACCTGAAGTATTTCTTACAGCACGCTTTATGGAACTGAGTGGACAACAAACCACAAACCTGCACTTTAGCTAATCGAGACATTTTGATTAGGAGTTCCATTTCGCTGCTTGCTTTTCACACGTCATTTTATTCAAAAAAACAAGAGTTTCACTTTATGTTTACGTGTTTGTTGCAAAAGAAATGTTGAAATAGGGTGACTAAAGCCAGACAGGCTCCTGCAGGTGCTCAGCTTGTATTATTCACTCTTTCAAAAGCCGTATGACACAAGAACACATCTCTGGGACCAAATGCTAAGCAACCCATGTCCTAATCGCCCAGTGGAGGATGGATGGGTTTTCAAAATTCCCATCAAAGGAAACAACGAAGGGCTGCTTGTTGCAGAAACTGCTGTATTTTAAAGTGAAGTAGCTAGAAAAAGGTCCCGACATGTCTCACCCCATTGCCTTCTGTTGTAGTTCCTTATACAGCACCATCTTTGTGCACTGTGACAGCGTCGTGGAGGATCTGAACAAATATTGTTGCACTGTATTAGAGCGGGTTAGTCATCACGTGTTGAATCCTTAGCTTTGCCGACACGAACTGTAGATACACAACAAGTAGAAACAGGTTACGTTAGAAGTCTAGAGTGTTTCTATTGGGAGATTGTAGCCATTCGAGGAAGACTTGGACCTCTCAGTGGTCTGAACAAAGTATTAGTAGTAGTAGTAGTAGTAGTACCTATTTGCTCCTACATGCTTTTTATTTATGCAAATGCTGCAAAAGTCTTGCAGGTATTTGACGTGATTCACCCTCCCAGTCATGGAATTAGTTTGATGTGTTTGCCCCCTGGTGGCTTTAAAGAAGTAATGCACATAAAAAAAATCTCAACAAATGAAAGTTCTGATTGGTTCTCTGTGATTGGAACTGAAATAATGATTTTTATAAAAACAGTTTTCATTCTGTTTGGTTTTTGATGAGCAGAAACGGATGAGTTGGATGACTCATTCATTATTTTAGTGTATTAAACAATCAGCCTCGCTCATATAAGCCACTGAACAGGCAGGCACATCACGCTCTGAGGGAGCCTTCATGGCAGGGGCGATGCAACACCAGCAGACCGAAAAGGAAACTGACTGGAATGTTATGGTAACTTTTGATAGAACAATGTCTTTTCTACACTACAAACAAGTAATGCACATTAACAGAACATGCAGGCTTTGTCAGAGTTAGAAATTAAGATTTCAGTAGAAATGGTTTCTTTAATCAGTGCTTTCATTAAAAAAAAACAAAAACACCCACCTATTGCAGCAGTTATGTGCATGTTGTTTATTGCTGATCAGTGGAGGTGTGTTTAGGTGTTTATCCTGACTTCCTTTCTAAAGACAACAGATAGATAGATGTCTTCTGTCTGGTTCTGTCATGGAGGCAGCAGAGAAACGTTAAGGGCTGACGTCAGCGTCTGCCAGGCTGGAGTTGCTGCAAAAGGTGATTTTTTAAAGTAAACTCTGAAGAAAACATTCATCATTTTGATTCAAATCCACATTTCTAACTCTGTTCACACTAATTTAATGTGAGAGTCATTTAAAAAAAGAAGGTTTTACGGTGATAAAAGCATAGAAGGGACAATGTGGCTTTGATTTTAAACAATCTGTAAAGTTTTGAGTGTTTTGGTATTACTGAGCATCTCGTTCACCCAAAGTGAGATGTTTTGAGTTAGATAATGAACTGGTAGAGTTACGAGCCAAAGTCACTGGATGTCCTGATTTCAGAGATTGGTTTTAATCAGTAAAGCTCACATCGGTGGGTCGAGGACTTTGGCATCCCAGCATCTCAGGTCACTTTATGTGGAAAACGCCTGGTTAATCTACAGATAACCATCGACTACTGTTGCCGTGAGATTACTTCATTATTTATTGTCCAAATTGTCCATGTCCTGGAGTGATTTAGGAGGATTTGTAGCTGTGTGTGTTTTGATCCATTAATCCAACATTAACCAAAGGCCCCTGACTGGTGCCTTAACGCTCAACCATTCACATTTCTGTTGAAGCAGATCTTCACATCCTCTTTACGCAAAGATAAGAAGAAGAAGAAAAGCCATAAGTGTTTGAAAAACATGTATGCTATTCTGTTGTTCTGTTTTTGTGACTGAAGTCCTGATATTTCAGTCTGTTTTGTAAAACTGAGGATATCCAGATGTGAGCACCACAGCTGTCTCACTTTAAAACCGCTCACATCATGTATTTACAGTCACTTTATGGACGATCAAGGTCTTAAGAAACGCCTTAATCCTCTTCCATCTCCCTGTCCTGTCTGCTTCTCGCTGCAATGCACTGAAAACTACCTGCTGTTCTTGTAAATACTCTACACGCCGCTTAGCTTTCTGTTCTTTTTGTACGTTTTACTGAGCCGTCACTGGTTCTGGATGTTAAACGTTATGTTCTCCAGCTCTGAATGTTTTGTGGCTTCTGCCACTGAACACCAAGAGGATATTTTTGCTAGTGCGTAACTAAGATTTCTATCCGTTTTTAAGACGTCGGACAGCCATGCCTTTACCTGTGAACCTGGCAGCCCGAGGCAGAACCAGACAGTACAGCTGTTTGAAACCTAAACGCCTTCATCTGGAGGACGGCCCGGAACGTGCCAATTCTGTGTTTTCTATCATTTCTAAACAAAGATTTTAAAAAAACAATCTGATAAGTATTATACAGAGTCAAAACTATATTTTTAAGAAGAGAATTCTGGTTGTTGGTCCTGACAACTGTACTGTGTGTTTTTGAGGTTTCGCTGCCTGAGGCCTACAGTCGCTGTGAGGTTCGTCTACTTTGCCGTCTCCTCATCATGTCTCATGTTTTCTGTCAAACACTAAAATGTATTGTGAGAGATGATTAAAGCATTCTTACCATTTCAATGTGAAAGTGATCATTTAAGGTAAGACCTGCTTCCTGTTAAACATGAGAACCAACATCCCTCTGTTACAAAGAAAGCTTGGTTTGAGTCCAGAAATGATGACGAGGGGTCAACGCCTCGCCCCTTTGATTCCTGAACTCAACCTCAGCTAAACATTTTAAAGAGGTTTCATTTAGAGAAGAGCTGCAGATGTTTGGGTCCTCATATCTAAACGGAGCGTTGTGATACAGATGTGCCACATCATGTGACTTCTGCTGACATTGATTTAATCAGGACCTTTAGAACCATTTCTGCTCTTCTCCAACTAAAAATAAAGGCTCAGGAGCCACTAAACGAACACATTAAATGTTATAAATACTATATTATACGCTGACCCATAGCTCGCTCTGAAATTAAGACCAATTATTGAATTATGTTGGAATTTACTCATTAGGACAAAGAAAAAAAGACTAATTTTCTTGTTTTTACTTCCTAGATGAAACCTTCACCTTGCTGTCTGACTCAACCTCATGAGCCAAAAACAGATCATCAGTTTCTATAAATTTTAAAAAACCAACGAGCTTCATATGTTGGGTCTCAGGAGGCTCACTATGAGTCGCTTCTATATGGAGGGAAATGAATAAATATCAGTTTAATCATTTATTAAAATACAAGTATGTGCCTCATTGTCTCAGAGTAAACATCAAACATTCCCTCGTTTAACTTCTGGTTACAGCTGTTTTTAGAATAACTGACACATAAAACACCTCATTAACCTGTCCTGTGTACAAAACAGCACTTTGTCTCATCTGCTTAACTATGCTTAAAAACCACAGTATGATGTATGTTTATGTCAGAAATGTAGATCAAACTGGACAGAAACGCCTTCAGAGACATTTCAGTGAATCCTGCTGCCTTAAAGACTTCATCATACTCTGCTGTCCAGATCAACATGTCCTCCTCTGATTCCCATTTCTCCTCTGAGCTCAGCGAGCGCTAACACACACACACACACACACACACACACACACAGCCTGTTGGGGTGGACTTGTCTCCGACTCATTCTCTCATCTGACTCCAGGCTAAAAGTGTCTAAATACATAGGTGCAAACACTTTTTCAGAAAAACAACATCTGATTAGCGTACAGCACTCAAACACTTCCATTTATAAACAAAACTTTACATTTGTTTCTAAATAAAGGTTTTTCCTTCTTTAACAGAATCAGAGTCAAACAGTAAATGTAAACAACAGTCGTTAGGCTCAAAGTCCTCCGTTCTGCTCCAGCTTGTGGAAAAGGGCCAGGCTGCGCAGGCGGGACTGAGTCTCTCCGTTCTTCCACAGGATCAGCAGGTGGTCCGTCGAGCAGGTCACCAGAACATTCTGCTTGAAGCTGATGAACATCTGACAGAAGTACCAACAGAACTCAGTGGGACCGTTTAGAACTCTAAAGCCTGAACGGCGTGGACTCGTACCTGGACGGCTCCTGAATGTCCAATCAGGTCTCCTGTCAGCTCCAGCGTCCTCAGGTTGGGGATCTCCAGAACCTTCTTCGTCTGTGGACCGGAGTGTTTACTGGACCGTCCGAAGGTCCACATCCCAAAGAACCCTGTTGACACCGTGAACACTAAACATTAGGAGGTCGTAAATGTTTGGTTGGTTTTTCATGAAAGGAACAAAAAATGGACTCTAATGAGCTTCTCTGTTTTTACCTGTGTTCACGTGCATGTGCGTGTGTGTGTGTGTGTGTGTGTGTGTGTGTGTGTGTGTGTGTGTGTGTGTGTGGACCTGCAGAGGCTGGTTCAGCAGGTAAAGGCAGGTCTTGAATCTCCCACATCCTCACGCTACCATCCTCAGAGCACGACATCACCACACTGAAACAGAGACAGAGTCACACACACACACACACACACACACACACACACACACACTAAGGACCTGTGTGTGGTGTGATCTCGTTGCGTTATTCTCCAGTGACAGAACCTTTTCTGTAGGTCGGTTTATGTCTATAATGAATCTGAGATCAGGTGATCAAACTCTTACTAAAACAGACATGAAACTATAAAATACATTTATAAAACAAAATGAAGTTTTCATTAGGACAATAAACTGTTAAAAACCAAACAGCGTTCTTTACTCCACAGTTCTGTTTTTAAAGATGATTATATTTTTGAATTTGAGCGATGTTAATAAAATGTACATGCCCCACTAAATGAAGGTAAACCTACTGAGCATGTCGTTTGTATTTGACCTTTCTGTCTCCAGTATAACAACAACAGCGCCTCCATGTGGACAAAGCGTAGAGTGCATGCCTAGTAAACCCTTGACACTAACTAAAACTAACTCCAGCTCATGTCTGCACACAGAAGAGGGTTCCCCCAGTGCTTCATAAGGCCGGTGGTCCGCCAGGCTCAGCCTCAGAACCCCAGTCTCAAAGAAATAGCAAAAACAAATATTTATTTATTTATTTATTTATTTATTTATTTTTTTTTTCTTTCTTCCCCCACCCCCCAAACACACGGTGGGCTGCCTGTGGCCTTCTCCACCACCGGGCTCAGAAGGGTTTCTGGGGAAACCTTGGTGTGATACGACTTCAGGATGTGAGAAGTGTTTGGAAAAATAATTATTTTTGTTGTTAACCCTTTGAAATAAAAAAGACTGCACAGTCCAGAGCTGCAGTCATGATCAAACCTTTTTTACTGCATCTTTCCATCTGTTTTTACAAATAAGGACACACACATTTCATAATATTACAAATATAATCCTAAAAAAATATGCCATCCGACTACACCACTCACATAGCTCACACACACACACACACACACACACACACTATTATAAATGAATGCCCTTTAGAGCGGGTGAGGTGTGAAGCATGTGTTTACTGATGTAACAACAGAAAGACACTGGTGGGCTTGTTAGAACGCTCCAGAACTTGAGTTTAACCAGTAAAACCCTGAAGTCTCTAGCTTGAATCAGTAATGATGCCATGAAAACAGGATGCTGTCAGAGACAGATTTACAGGGAGTCAATATTTAGGCAAATAAAAGACTTTCCATCCCATATAATCTGAGCGAGTCAGTTCCCGACCTGCTGTCCATTAAAACGACTGAATCATGCACTGAACCAGGCTAAATGCCCGGCTGTTATGAACCCCAGTGGGGTCAACAGCTGTAGACACGGGCGGCTCCAACAGGACTGTCCCTGGACCTTCACTTGGCCCAGAAAACCACACGTCTCTAAACTCTCTCTTCACACTCAGCGGTTTTCCTCTAATAACTGCATACACACGGATGTATTAACTGTTTGGATCTCTGACATGTTTACCGTATTTTCCGGACTATAAGTCGCACTTTTTTTCATAGTTTGGCGGATCCTGCGACTTATACACCGAAGTATAGAATTTCACGTTTTATTCACTTTCACGCCGCTTTAAAACCGCTAGATGGCGCTGTAGGCCTGTACCAGTCAGCCGCCATGCTTGGTAGTAATATTACCGCAGCGCCAGACTTGTGAATGAAGATCACAACAGAGGGAGGTGTTGCTAAGAACGTAGCAAAGGAGAGCTGACCCCCGACTGGAAAAGTATTTAAAATCAGGTAAACACCGGACAGCTGTTTGTAACTCAGCGGAGATCCGGGTGCTTCTGGCGTTATGAGCAGCAGCAGAAGCAGCCTGTCTGTTTACTTCCGTCTCACGTCTCTGTAACCTGCACGTTGACAGCGTGAAGACCGCCCCGTAACCCTTTATACCGCCAGTGAGTAATCTTTTGTTTAAAACACATGATTGCACAACTTTACCGGCGCGGTCTGAACCCTTATGAACGACGGGCTCCCAGATACCGGCTCAGCTTCACTGTAAATTGCCGGCATTGTTTTATGAAAACAGCTAATAATATGAAATACCAGTTCTTAGTCTTGGATTTTATAAAATAAAATTTCCTCCAAAAATGCGACTTATAGTCCAGTGCGACTTATATGTGTTTTTTTCTTCTTTATTATGCATTTTTGGGCCGGTGCGACGTATAGTCCGGAAAATACGGTAGTAATTATATTCACATGATTAACAGCTTCCCAGCATGCCTACTAAGTGCTGCTAACAGACTGTAGAGAGGTCGGCCATGACGTTAGCATGGGGTTCATCACATTCCCAGTCTTTTCATTATTTACATTTGGAGTTTTGCATGTTCTCCAGGTGTTTGTGTATTTTCACCCTTCATACATGAGGCCGTAGCATCAAAGGCAGTGAGAGTCCATGTGATGGTTAGGGTCAAACGTATCACTGAATCAGAACAGGAACGTTCAGTTCAAGTAGTTTTTGTGACATACTGCGACCCTAAAAAGAAAGCAACAAATACTTAACACCTGCAAACCAGTTTTCTTTTTCTAATGAATCATACTGCCGCCCTAATCTGCGGTGACACTAGAACAGAAAGAGTCTGAGGAAAGGTGTGAGGTCGTACCTGTCAGACAGCAGCATGGTGTGTAGGACATTAGAGTCATGAGCAGCCTTCCTGTAGGCCACCACACCTCTGGTCACAACATCGTACACATACAGACCACTGCCCACAGCTGCAAGGACGAGCTGCAAAACACATGCTTAGAGTTCTGGTCACGACTTGAAGCTAGAACACGGTCTCTCCTCCTCCTGTTCTCACCTTCCCATCGGTGCTCAGATGCTGAATGGACATTTCACTGGGCTTCGGAGCACCCAGTCTTATTTCAGTCTGGGTGCTGGCTCGGGGCTCCTCCCACAGGATGTGCTCGCAGGCCAGGTTGATCCAGTTAACCGAATCCCACAAGATCAGCTCGCCTGCATGGGAGCCGCTGGCAAAAAGCTCGTCTGAGAAACAAGGATCCAGAGTTTTTCAGTGTTTACAAAAACTCAAATGTAAAAAAAGTTTGGTTGAATTTGTTGTAAACAGACAGACCGGTGACGTTAATCAGAGCTCGAATCTGGTCCTGATGATAGGACAGACGTTGGACCTCAGTCACTGACACACAGAGGTCACTAGAGACGGTCAGTCTGTAGATCACTGCAAAGACAAGCAGCTTCAGTCCCTGTCTCACTGGGCCATAGCCGTTTTACTGTTTAACTTCTGCATAATGTTGTCCCTGTAACACAACTAAACCTTCCTCTTACCGATCTCTTTATCCATAGCAGCTGCGAGGCAGTTCTTGGGCAGCTCCACTAAAGCTGTGATTCCTGCCGTAACATAAAAACACATCAGTTTGTGTTAAAACAGCAGCTTCAAAAGGCTGAAGCAACAATCGAGAGTCATTTGAGTGTTTCTCGTCTCTTACCGGTGTCGCTGTGCTGCTGTCTGTGACACTGCAGCTGGAAGTCTTTGCTCCACACACACAACTCTTCTCCACCAGAGACCCACAAAGACAGCCACTCCAGCACCAGTAAGCACTGACACACACACACACACACACACACACACACACACACACACACACACACACACACACAGATGGATCAGTACAGGAGGCACAAGCCGTTTCTGAGCTTGACACACTAAAAAATGAAAATATTAACGAAGATGAGAAATCAACTCTAATTAACCTGCAGATGATGCAATTAACCTTCATCTGCAATCAAGAAGTTAATTATGAGTTTCTATCTTGGATCATCACGGTGACGACGTTTTCATAAGTAGGTTTCATATCCAGTCAATGTGCAGCCAAATCACTGGAATACACACAAATACTTCATACAACGAGCCAAATGAAGTGAAGAATGTCGGATCACTTCCGTTACCTTCACAGAAGACTGGAGGTCTGAAATGGTCTGAACTCTGTTGCCTGTATCAGGATCCCACAGCTGACAGTGACGATCAGGAAGAACCACAGCTAAATGGTAAACATCAGGAAGGTTTGAGGTGTGTGAAATGTTTTTCCAGCTGTGTATGTTTTAAGGATACGCTGAGACTTCGGTCGGAGGAGGCGGTGATGAGCGAGGTGTGCGTCGTGACCTCGTTCTGGCAGGTGAAGGTGGTTATGGCTGTGATTTGCTGGGAGTGACCTCGTAGCTCCTGCAGCTTCTCTCCAGTCTACGAGTCAAGACAGAAAACAATCATTAAACTTAAAGTCCTGTCAGGGATTTCAGAATGCACAGAAATGATTGGACTCCAACTTGTTACCTGGATGTTCCAGACCAAAACGAGACCATCGTCTCCGGCTGAGGCACATCTGGAAGACAAAGAAAGACCTCCACAACTCACAGCTTTGTTTGGAATCATTTCCCATGAGTTCATCTCCACCTGTGAAATCCCACATAACATCTGTGCTGGGGCTTATCTCCCCAACTTGCCCTCTGACCCCTAACCATCCACCCCGACTGTTCCCAAAATCAACACACAGGATGAGCAGATAAAGCAGAGATTAACTGAGAAGAGAGGAACTGTCCAGGATACATTCCCCAGACTTCAGAAGTAATCTGGAGAGAATTTTCTGGCCTTTGCCCCCGACTGTGGACCTGCGTGCAGAGAGGACGAGACCACGAGGAGGGGGTTATTACTGCAGGAGACCGGGCGTAAAGTGGCCCCCACTTTCTCTCACACACACACACACACACAGTTAGGTGTGTTATAAATCCCAATCTGACCACTTACACCGAGTCACTGTAGCATGCCCGAGTGCAGCAGCAGCTCAGAGAGGAGAGCAGGTGCAGAACCTTTCTATACGTGTGTGGACAGCATTAAAAGGCTTTGGTTTTACCGCACCGTGAGCACACAATCACATGCTGGTGATGATTGGGCTCTTGTCATGCTCTGGAAGTTTGCTGTAGGTGAGGATCTCCTGTCAATCACAGAGGAATGGAGGCCAACCAAGGGTAGAGATGTTAAAGAAAAAGGGGGGAGGGCTGCTCACCTGAAGTCATCAATCTGCACCAGAAATCGAACGATGTCAAAATGTCCTTTCAGCACCTGCAGCTCAGTGAAGCAGTTTTTGGGCTGTTCCTCTCCGATGCACAACACGGGGCTTTTCTGCAGACATGAGAGGGAGAGGGGTGAGGCAAAGGGACTGTTGGGGGAGGGAGCGGGAGGGCTCGGGTTAGAAGACAGATGGAGAAACTGGAACAGGGACAGAAATTATTAGGAAGTATTGATGTTGATGCTGCAGTTTCACTCTGATTTTACATTTTAACACGCTGCCAAAGACCTCAGATTACTAAACTTTTAACGTGTGTTTCAATTAGAGATTGGTTAATTTGGGATGTTCTATGATTGATGCTGATCTTTAGAAATTAGAGTAAACAACAGCTGATACACAACACCCATTATTTTAACATCTTGGCCAATATGTGTGTCATTTAACAAGGAAAACATCCTCAGACCCACTCAATAAATCCCGAATGAACTGATTAACCAGGTTATTTGAAAAGCTGAGTTCAGATTACTGCCAGACCTGTAGAATTAGAGAATCCCTTCCATAGACCCCGTCTGACAACATGAAGTAGGTAAGATCTCAAACAGCAACACATCGTGCCTCGTTCTGAAGACACAAGAACCCAGAACAACATCTAAAGCTCTGCAGGCCTCATTAGGTTAAGGTCAACAATAAGAAAGAGAGGGGGCATAATGGAACAGGTTCAAGACGAGAACATCTCCTGATCAAAAAACACAAAGACCCATCTCACATGTATCAAACAACCTTTGAGGATCATCGAGACGTCTATAGGAAAGTGGAGTTACTCAGTGACTGTGAATTTCCCAGTGGATATTACAGGTTGGATAAGGAAAGCTGGTGAAAGAAATGTGTGTGTTTTCATCGAAGGATGTAAAGGAAACAAAATGTAAAGTCTCTGAAAGGGGATCTGGTTCTGTTCTATAACCACTGCAGGTCTGCGTTGGTCAAAGTAAAGCTATGCGTTGGATTATGCAACATCATAAAATCTTACACAATCAGAATTCGTCACCTACACTCAGCGACTATCACACCACAGTTAGCTCAATATTTGTCAAGTCGGCAGAGTTAAAGTAGTTTCAAGTGTTTTTAAGGTCAATAGTCTGCTGCAGTCAACTGAAATGAGACGTGTCTCAACAACACACAGGATCTGACTGAAAACACTCAGAAGAGTTCATAATGCACATGGATTATTATTCCTAATAGATTATAGTCTTTGCCTACATTTTCTTCCATTTACTAGAAGATTCAGCAACCAATCAGTGAAGACTGTACGATTAGAATGGGAACTTCTTACTTTACTGCATAACTTTGTACCACATTTGGCTTTAAAAATCAGCGCTTACCATTTTGTACCGATTACTTAATACTGTGCATTTGTTTATTGTCTTGGTAATTAAATGTATTAAAGAATAGAGATAAATGTTTATTAAAACACTCACTTGTGCCTTTGCTGACACTAGAGACAGTCACGTTATTTTGCCCTTACCCAGTAATCCTACTACTAAATTATCGCTGAAAGATTTCAGAAAATCATACACAGGGTTCCTACAGGTTTCTTCTAGTCAAATTCAAGTCTTTTTAAGACCTTTTTAAGACCATTTATATAAAAATTTAATACCCATTTCACAGACCTACTGACAAAGAAAAACTAAAATTCTTGAACATATCTTGAACATTCAAAACTCTTGAACATATGTTCATTTATTTTAAAAAGAAATGTGGAATGTGCAAAGTATGACAAGTTATTTAATCAGAATAATCGTGGTTGACAAATTAAACCTTAGCGTTCCCCCTAGCGTTCTTAGACCAGTTCTGCCATAAAGCAAAAAGTTACATCATCAATTTAGACTCGGGTCGAGCCTCAAAACTGTCTAGTGCGGTATCTGGCCAGTAGAGGGCAGCAGAGTGCTGTCAAACATGAAACTAGTCAAGTTTCTAACTAAATAATCATTTAGATCAATTTTAATGCTCTAACTTAAAGTGTTAAAAACTGTCCAGTGCTGCTTTAAAGCTGCACTCGTTTACTTGGTAAACAAGCTAGGTTTAGCTAGCTATTTTTCACAAACACGTCTCAGAGCACTCACCCCTCCCATCGGGTAAAATCCGAAGGCTTCCCGCAGACATGGGACTGTACATCGCCAAGGTAACAATACAGAGCTAAACTCCAGCTGTAGAAACGTTCCCCCAGGTTTTTCCTCTTTTTACCTCCAAACGTTTTTAGTTTCCTGCTAGCTGAAAAGGTGTTTTTCTTTTTGGGACTCTGGTATTTTTTCCTAAAACTGAAGCGCTAACAGCTGTTTCTGTCTTTCTCTCACTTCCTGGATGTTCTGCTGAAAAATGCTCCAGCAGCATTAATGGAGGATCCAAGCAGTGAGGAAGTGAGGCGCTTCAGGAGACAGACAGCCGGATTGTCCAATAGTATCGTTCGGTCCGAATCATATGAATGGCTGAGGTTTTTAGAGAACTGTGGGACAACCACCTTATTGATTTATTTCTGGATTTTAAAAAATCTCCACAATATGTTTATATCTATACTATGTTAGAACGTTGTTAAGAGGCATGAAAAAAAAAACAATGCAGCTTTAAATCTTATCTAAAGTATGAAGTGAATACCAGGCAGTTCTGGGTACAAAATGACAAGAACAACAAAATTATGAATTGGTGAAAACCCATAATTGTGTATGTGGGTGGGGGCTGGGGGGCAGTGCACCAGTAAACTGTTATATCTATGAACGCCCATGAAATCTGGCCATGTTTAGAGGGAAAGATAGAGAGATAGAGGATCAATCTGACAACTTATTCTTGTAAAAAAAAAAACCTTTTTAAATGAAGATTCTTGTGGGCATTTCACATAGAGGTTATATGGATAAACGAAAGGTGAGTTTCTATAACCAACAATACTGTAGTTTAACCTGAACCAGCAGCTTACCTCCAGAGAGCCCTGCGCCTCCCGACCACCGAGAATCCACCGAAACATAACTTCGTCTTTTAGGGACTAATGTTCCCTAAGGAAGCCCAAAACCCTCAGTTTAATGGGAAAAAAACCCTCTAATACGAGCCTAATGTATCCTCAGCTAATGCTGCAGCTCTCTCTCACCAACCATTTATTAGCGAAACAGAAGAGTCCAGCTTTGGCTGGCTGTCGTCATGTCCCAGTGAATAGTTTAAAACCAAATAACACCACTTCGTGCTCCTTTCATCCTCAGAAACATTAGGAAAGTAGCGCTAACACCGCAGCACTTAGCCTACAAGCAAACAGCAGAATCACGACCACAACAAACCGCTCATGTGACTCAAACTACGGAAGCTGTCTGCGGACAAAACGGACTAAACATTAGGAAGTGATTCTGTTTAGCTTCGCGTTGTTGTGATAATAACGCTGACATTTTATCTGTGTTTTGTTATTTTGTGTGTTGTTTTTTTTATAACCAACCCGGAACTATTTAAAGGTGACGTGTTTAGGGAGGACAAATTAGAGAGTGGAGATAATTTAGTGCTGGTGTTAAAGGAGGTGTGTTCCCTCCATCCTACATGCAGGAGAGCTGCTTCTCAAGGCATCAATTCCAAAATCTGGTCTTTGTTTGAAGAAAATGTGTTTTCATCTCCATCCTCTGTGTCCTACCGGAACACCGAATCTTAACTTGTCTCGTCACAGAGAGGTTTTCTTACTAAAGTCAAAGAAGTACACATTAAAACACAGATTTGATCCAACTAAACATTTTCTTAATATTTATAATAGTCTATAGGTACATGGCTCTTTCTGTAAGTTTCACCCAGAGACGTGATGCATCCATCTTTTTTGAGAGTGTACCAGTTCACTGACCCTTTGGACCAACATCAGCGCTGATCTCAAACATCAAGCCTGATTTTCCTCTGGGTTTTGAAAATGTTTTGTTTATCACAGAGTTTAATGTGAAAGACTCATCTGTCAGATATCCTATCAGGTTGGCTCTGTTTCTTGCAAAGTTTCACATTCATAAATGTAAAACGATTAATAGGAAATTGTTTTTAATTCAAAAATCTAAAACTGCACCTCAGACTCTAACAACAACAAGGCTATAAAAACTAAGGTCATTAATGCACACAATCTAACATTTGTGCTTTTTTTGGTTGCCTTTCTGTATTTTATTTTCCTTCTAATCTGTGTTATAGGTTGTTTCTTAATTCTTCCTCTTTTCTCCTCTTTTCCATACTTTTGAAGGAATCCTATTTTGATATTCAGACTGATGTTTGTAAGAACTCAACAAGTTTTCTTCGTGCCAAGTTCAAACGAGCTGTGTCCACTGTTTCAGACATCATGTAAAAATAAAATCCTTTAAAGAAGTCTGCATTTACTACTCTCTTCGGTTTGATTTTACTTGTGCATCTTAAAAATGTGAAAACAACTACAGAGTTAAAAACTTCCATCCATCCATCATTTATTCTCTGAACTGCTTCATCCAGTGAGGGTCGAGGTGGCTGATGCCTCTGCAGCTGTCACAGGGTCAGAGGTGGGGGTCATGAATCTTCTGAATAAGGAAACAGGCGCCCCCTGCATGTTGCTGCAGGAATCTACACTTTTCAAACTATTTGACTGGAGTCTGAATGTATTTGTAGCTTTGATGTCTTATCAAACTAAAAACTTTGGCACTTTCTTCAAAATGGAAATATTATTTTAAACACATTTTAACTGAGTTATTTGACTGTTAACAAAATGTTTCATGAACCAAGTTTAAAATTACAGCTTAAGAAAGATGCATCTCGTGGTGATAAAATTAGATGTAAACATCAACAGATTATAGATATTATGTGAAATACAAAAGACTATAAATTATTAAGAGAACGGGTTTTGGCAGGATGTTAAGAAAATGAATAATAGTAGATGGACATTGACTGCTAACATAGATGGAGTAACTGGATCAGATAATATTGCTGAGATGTGGAGGAAACATTACTCTGATCTTTTTAACTGTGTGAAGGGTGACCGGTATGAAATTGAGGACACTGGGTCTGAAGACCTGGTGAAATTAGTGCAGCTATTGAGAAGTTGTCTTCAAATAAATCGGTGGGGCCTGACCAGATCTCTGCAGAGCATCTGAAGTACTGCAGCCAAAGGGTGTCAGTGCTGCTCGCCTTGTGCTTCAGTGGGTTTTTGAGACACAGTTTTTTGCCTGATGACCTAATGTCTGTTCTATTGGTGCCTGTAATTAAAGACAAACACGGCAGAAGTAATTGTTCGGAAATGATCGTCCAATAGCTCTGGCTAATGTTTTGTCTAAAGTGCTTGAGCATGTTCTTTAGGACAAACTAATGCCATTTGCTAGAACTACAGACTCTCAGTTTGAGTTTAAAGAGGGGCGTAGCACTGATCTGTGCATTTATGCACTGAAGGAAATTGTGAGTCAGTATAGAAGACGTAACTCATCTGTGTTCATGAGTTTTCTTGATGCGACTAAAGCATTTGATCGTGTAAATCATGGTAAACTTTTCTGGAAACTTAAGGAGCGAGGGATCCCCCCGTACTTAATACGGATTGTAAAATACTGGTATGAAAACCAAACCTTACAGGTGAAATGGGGGAGCACTACTTCTGATCACTGTTCAGTGTCAAATGGAGTTCAACAGGGAGGAATACTGTCACCACTCCTGTTCAACTTATACATGGATGAACTGTCTGTTAAATTAAGGGAGTGCAGGACAGGTTGCATGGTGGGAAATCAGCTGTTCAATCATCTCATGTATGTTGATGATTTGGCGGTCTTTTCTCCATATAGTGCAGGGCTGCAGCAGCTGCTTAAAGTGTGCACTGACTATGGAGAGAAGCATGATATGAAACTCAACCCCAAAAAGAGTTGTTCTGATTGTCAGAACAAAAGAAGATAAAAAAAAGAATATTTCCTTCCTTTTATCTGGCCAATCAGGCTTTAGATGTAGTCCAAATAATCAGACATGATTTATGTGATGATGATGCAGTAAAATGTATGCCTCAGCTAATATGCTGGTTAGAAAGTTCCATATGTGTACAGATGATGTCAGCGTAGAGCTCTTTAGAGCGTCCTGCTCTCCACTGTAACAGCCCAGCTATGGTGACACTTTAAAATGGAAAAGATGAGGAAGTTAAAAGTTGCGTATAATGATGCATTCAGAATTTTATTTAAACTTCCAAGGTGTACTAGTGCGAGTCACATGTTTGCAATGTGCAATCTTCCTTAGTGCTGTATGGAGGAACTTCATGTACAAATTCATGTCTAGATTAAAGAACTCTAATAATGAGATAATTAAGGCATTAGTCTCTCCTGCACACAGTGACACCAGATATATGTCGTTTTAGTAGAAACACTGGATTAGCGCTCTCTCTATATTTTAGACTGTTTGATTATCTTGTGCTTTTATGTATTTTATTCAATCTCTTAACGTAATTGTATCTATTTTATTTTTTTTAGGTATACATTTTAATGCTGATATATTTTATTATTGTCATGCATTCTATTTTATCTACTTAATGCCTTTGTATTTTAACTGATGTTTTGGACCGATGTGTCTGTTAATAAAGTTTATTATTATTGCAGAATACAGTGCTTTTAGTTGAAAAAACCTTGGTATCTGTCACCCTCTTGTGGCAGTTTTGTGAAACTACAACAATCATTATTTACAGTGCTTTTAGTTGAAAAAACCTTGGTATCTGTCGCCCTCTTGTGGCAATGAGGTGAAACTACAACAAACATTGTTCACAGTGCTTCTAGTTTAAAAACCTTGAAAAATAAACAGTAAATTAAAGAACACCATCTTTCACATAAAACATTATTCAACCATACTTTGGATATGTTAAAATACCATAATTTTTAAAGAAGCTCATTTTAAATCAAGGCAGTATAGTTTGAAAACAGCTAGCTAATGAAGAGAGATGTATTCAGCAGGAATGGTAGGACAAAGCAGTGAACTATCATGTGACTTCTTGGTCTTTGGTTTCTGTTTCTGCTGACTCACACCCGCCCTCTTGTGGCAGTTTTGTGACATTGCAATAAGCATTATTTACAGTGCTTTTAGTTGGAAAAACACTGGTATCTTTCACCCTTTTGTGGCAATGAGGTGAAACTACAACAAACATTTTTCACAGTGCTTTAAAAACCTGGAAAAATTAATAATAACCATTACTGAACCATACATAGGATATGTTACAATACTGTAATTTCTAAAGAAGCTCATTATAAATCAAGGCAGTATTGTTTGAAAACAGCTAGCTAATGAAGTGAAGTGTATTCAGCAGGACGGTAAGCACGTCGGTCCGCTGGGCTGCACATGTTATTTGTGTGGAATGGGGATACTGCGCTACTTCTGCATCCTTGGATCAATTTATTGGTGGGGACAATTCAGTGATAGCTGGGTATTGGTGGGGACACGTCACCTCTGTCCATCCCAAATCTACGCCCATGGAGCCACTAGAGGAGCTGAGGCGTCACAGCTGATGTAAAATCTAAAAAGCTCAACCCAGTTCATTTACTTTAGAACATATGAATATAAAAAGGGTCAAGCTTAGTGGAATATAACCAACCTTTTTTTTTTAAGAATATAAACATTTGTCTTAAATATTACAGCCATCTTTAAAATGTGTCAATGTGTGTCAGTGATAAGGATAAGGAGAATTCAGTCAAACTGTAAAATGTAGCTTTTCTTCAAATGTTTTGAAGATGAATGTAAGAGGAACAAATGAAACGTTTCCTTTTTGAAAATCAGAATATGATCTTCTTTACAGTGAAGTGCAAACAAACAGAAAACGAGTGAGTGCTGCAGTCAGGCTCCTTGTGTGAATGCTGTCATTCCTCACCCACCACTAGGTGGCAGTGTGTCACCATCCATCAAGAAACTCTAATCTTCTGATACAGAGAAGTCTGGTACTTTTTCAGGCTTTTAAAAAATAGAATTGTCTTTCTAAAATACACATGAATTTATAAAAAATAAATTTTGTTTATTTTATATATTGTTATATTTATATTTTTATATATTGTTTATATATATTTATATATTGTTATATATTGTTATATTTATAACTCAACATTATCAGAGTTTTAACCTGATTCTTTTGATTTCTTTTCTGTTGATATTCAACTCACTCCATCAGCACCTTCAGCCCCTCCAATCTGCTCCTGGTGTTTCTCCTGTTAACACTCACATTTACAGTACACACACACACACACACACACACACACACACACACACACACACACACACACACACACACACACACACACACACACACACACACACACACACACACACACACACACACACACACACACAGACAGTCACACATCACCCAGCCTGTGTGTGCTCCCCGATTGAGACGACATCAGTGTAGGCCCTGTGACCTTCATGGTGGCTCAGATCTGCGGCTGGCACTGATTTCTGATTTAGTGTCGATCCGCTGCGCTTGTCAGGGGCTGCAAGGTGCTTTCCATGCGGTAATAGAAAAGCTCAAGGGCAGCTTGAGAAGGGAGGAGGGTTAGCAGAGGGATCGGCTGAGGTGGAGTGAATGGATTTTATTAGTGGGGTTGGGTAGGGCTCAGTTTGTTTTACTAACACTGAGTGGATGGATCATTAATTCCTGTTTACTATAATTATTCTGTAAAATGTGAGGGAATGTGATTCAGAACCTAAAGCAACAAGGCCAGGTGTCACAGGCTGGTGGCTCTTTGGTGTTTTACAACACAGCAGCTGGAGCTAAGAGCTCGTGTTAGCATGCTGGTTTTACTGACACATGACTGAACATATTTAGAAAATCTGATTTTATTCAGTACCAATAAAGGCCACTGGTTGTGTTTTATAATACCACAAGATAGACATTAAACACTACCTTTTTAAAATAAAATCAGATGCAACTTTTCTCTCCTTGTATTTCATTGATTTTTTTCGACATCTTCTTGAGTCTAAAATTATAAATGTCCAAATAGAAAGAAGATTTAAAGGTCTCGCTTTTAAACTCTAGTGACATCTAGTGGCAGAAAGGGCAGATGTGGAGTTCATTTACAATTTGATGCTCCTCTGTCGTAGCCAAACTCTCAGAATCATGGGTGATCTCCATCAAACGTAACCCAAATAAAATATTACAAAATACATTCTTAGTAAATAAATTAGTAGATGCAGTGAGTCACTACGTTAGTGGGTTGTATTTGCAGTGACGGTATTGTGCTAAAATGCTAACCCACCCCACAAAGTTCAACATATTTTAGATTGTGTATATCTTTTGACTTGTTTTTAGGGTTAGTATGATTTTTTAATCCAAATAATTTACCCATTAGAGATCATTAATGTCCGATCTGGAGTGAAAAAAATTCATAGTACGATGAAAAGATGAATGAATCTAATGAGGTAGAGAATAGCAGAACAAAACGCCAAAGAAGAGGCTCGTTTGTTCTGAGGATGTTACCTTGATGTAGACGTGACGTCCAGTCTGACCAGTGGAATCAGCTAAGTGGTGAAGTCATGATGCAAAAACCACAACAACAATCACAGCAGTAAAGAGCAACCAGCTGATGAGAGAGGAGAACATCTGTCTGCTCCTCCTCCTCTGCTCTCATCTCCGGCCTTGAAGGAAAACAAATGGTTCTGATGATGGAAGAGGAATTAAAGTGTAATTTAACAACGGACCAACAGCAGCATTCAGTAACAGGCTCCATCCAGAGCTGGAGTCCTGCAGCGGGGTGAGTCTCATTCCTGACCAACACACCTCACTGTCCCTCCTCATCAGGATTCCACTGTGTCCTGCTTTAGGCCTCAGCCTGCACTCAGACCTCACCAGTGCTCCTTCAGAAGCACATGGCTCATGTGTGATCATAGAAAACATAACGTCACTTTATCAGGCTGGTGTTCAGCTAAACCTTCACTTCAAACAGAGCGCTTTGATTTCTCTGAAGTAAAAATAAATGAAGAATGAACAAATGAAACAGGTCACTCCTGAAAATCAGAACTAAAGTCTCAGTAAAATGGACCTGTATAGGTAATTCAGAACCACATTTCACACTTTAAACAGCTGCAGCTTTTTCCCTGTGACTTCTACAAGCAGCAGCAAAGAGCGATGTGTTTCTTCTGTCTTTTAGTTAATTAGGAATAGGACAGAAATGACTAAAGCTTCAAATTCCCATCAGCCATTGCTGCTAAAGTGATGACCAGTGGATTGTTTATGACTTTTTCCTGCTGTGAGAGTCATTCACCAGGTTACGGTAGTGGACAGTGGGTTATTTAGTTTGAGGTTGTTGTCGCTGTAATAACTAGTTAAATGTCTGATCAACTAAGAGGTGTTTGGGTTAGTTGGTTATCTGGTTAGTAGCTCATGTGTGTTTAGTTATGTTTGTTCTCTTGGCTTTTTCATGATAACTTTCCTTAAAGGACTATGCTTGAAGTTAAGTATGAGTATACAACAACATGCTTCTTCAAATCGGACTCAGTTGGAGCATTTTCAAGTTTAAGTATACCTTATGAGATCATTTTGAGTTTATAAAGTACACTTTCAAGTACACACAAAATGTGTTCTTGTTGAAACAGATGACGCTGTGAACAGAACAACAAAACCTCAGAAAGGGACAGAACTTCAGCAGTCAAGTGTTTCTCTGGGTTTGTGGATGGTTTAAAGGCACACTTTTTCATATTTTAAATCTTTTTCTTGAGCCAGTCTGTGCTAATCTGACCCTTTATGGTTGATGAAGGGCTGCACTCAGCTGCACAGCAGGAGGGTCCAGTTTGTTCTCACAATTGTGATTAAAAACGGACACTAGGGGGAGCTAAAAACAAGCCAGAACTACCTAGTGTGCCTTTAAGGTACATTAAGATAATACAGTTCAGCTCATGAACGTATATTTACTGTAAACTCCAGCACCATGTGATCCTGAACATGTAAGTTTAGACCTCATAGTTAAAGCAGTGAAGAACATTTTTATTCTGCTAAACTAAAAAAACACAATCACTGACTTGACCTTACTCTGTACTCAGATCAAGATATACTAAGTACTTTGTGGCAGAAAGAAGTAAAAAGTACAGTATACCAAAGTACAATAAACTTTAGTATTAAAGTTTTAATAATAAATGTAGTGATTTAAAGTAAATACTTAGTAACCATACTAATCTGAACCTGTCAGGCTCCCTTTATGGCAGTCAGTTTAACCATGAACCATCTGTTAAATGTTAAATAGGATTAAATGTAGTTGTTAGGGTGCTGAATGTGATCAAATGTAGCTGTTAAAATGTAACATTAATACATTTAGCAAAATGTGGCTGAATCGTGTCGTTATAACACTAAATGTTACAATAAATTACTTTACAACCCAGACATGGGTGTAGATTTGGGATGAGCGGAGGTGACGTGTCCCCACCAATACCCAGCTATCACTGAATTGTCCCCACCAATAATTTGATCCAAGGATGCAGAAGTAGCGCTGTATCCCCATTCCAGACAAAAAATATGTGCAGCCTCACTGCCACAAGAGGGCGACAGATACCAAGGTTTTCTCAACTAAAAGCACTGTAAATAATGCTTGTTGTAGTTTCACCTTATTGCCACAAGAGGACGACATATACCAAGGTTTTTTCAACTAAAAGCACTGTAAATAATGCTTGTTGTAGTTTCACCTTATTGCCACAAGAGGGTGACAGATACCAAGGTTTTTCCAACTAAAAGCACTGTAAATAATGCTTGTTGTAGTTTCACCTTATTGCCACAAGAGGACGACATATACCAAGGTTTTTTCAACTAAAAGCACTGTAAATAATGCTTGTTGTAGTTTCACCTTATTGCCACAAGAGG